>CM074303.1:12677311-12719811 GCA_037194245.1 Opsariichthys bidens
TAGCTCGCGATTCGGACTTTATATCTCGCGATTCGGACTTTATAGCTCGCGATTCGGACTTTATAGCTCGCGATTCGCGATTCTGACTTTATATCTCGCGATTCGGACTTTATAGCTCGCGATTCAGACTTTATAGCTCGCGATTCGGACATTATAGCTCGCGATTCGGACTTTATAGCTCGCGATTCGGACTTTATAGCTCGCGATTCAGACTTTATATCTCGCGACTCGGACTTTATAGCTCGCGATTCGGACTTAATAGCTCGCGATTCGGACTTTATAGCTCGCGATTCGGACTTTATAGCTCGCGATTCGGACTTTATATCTCGCGATTCGGACTCTCGCCGCTAGTTCTTGGACGTCGGGTTGGTGTGTTTAAACAGAACTTCACATTTTAATTTTACTATCAGGTGAACGATTATACATTTACCTGAACTTTAAGCTGTGTTACAAACGATCCATTCTGGCGAGCTAAATTGTATATAAATTATTAGCCAGTAGCATTTTCAAATTATAGTCTGCGTTGACAGTATCATGAGATCACGTCAGGGTTTTATTAAAGCTGTTAATGTAATACTATTTGTAAAATCAAATATATTTTATTTAAATTTGACTTTGTGATGTTTTTACACGTTTTATTTTTATTTTTTAATTATTTGTGATCAAACATTAATTGACGGACCCCCTGCAATACCGCCGCGGACCCCCTAGGGGTCGCGGACCCCCGGTTGAAGACCCATGATGTAGAGCCCTTGAAGCAGCACTGAAACTGACATTTACAACTTCAAGTCCACTATATGGAGAAAAATTCTGGAATTTTTTACTTAATTTCTTTTTCGACTAAAGAAAGACAGAACATAAACATCTTGGATGACATGTGGGTGAGTAAATTCTCAGGAAATTTGAATTCTGAACTTTAACGTCAAAAGTGGACTATCGAAATAAAGCATAACCAGAAATTGTATTTGATTCTGCTTCCGGCTCATTCGTCACAGCGGAAATGGAAGGTCAAGTTGACCAGTATTTCACTCCCGTGTGATATGTAATAGATCATCCAGGTATTGCACGTATACAGAAGTTTGCAACATGCGATCCCACATGTCCTTGCAAGCCACAAAAAAAGGGAAAACAACGGTCAAGCACGTTCTCGCTCCCCCTCCTGTCGCCATGCCAAACCGTCTCATTATGGCATGCGAAGAGGACATAGAAAAGCTGTAGAAATCAAACCCAATTAATTCCGCTTGCTTCCCTTATTATTTGCACCATAGAACATGTTCCTCTAATCAGAGAGTTAACTACATCCCGAGTTCCAGATCCCTGCACAGCATGAGGACCGAAAAAAACACACAATCAATTCATTATTATCAGACCCTCACCCGAGCGAGGAAAATAAAGCGCAAGCGAATGCATTTAGCAGTGAATCACACGGTCAGGGTTGCAGTTGTGGAGGACGAGCTCTTCTAAACCGCTTTAAGAGTTTGTTTTCAGCTCCGTATCTGAGGCTTTTTCACAAACGCCAATATATAGAGAGTAAGGTGGGCGATATACACTGCAAACATCAGTATTATTGTCTTGTTTTCCAGCACAAATATCTAAACGGTCTTAAATTAATATACACGAGTCGATCACTGCATGTTCTCATGTCAAAATGCAATGCAAATTCCGGAGACGCAGGTCAAATAAATAAGTTGTTTCAGTTCACCTGACACTTGTTGTTAACTAACGCTCAATTCCTTTAATGAAACCAGCCAGCATCCCTGTAGAAATCCCTGAGCTGATGTCATTGTCAAAATGAGCACTGGTCGGCCTCTTGACCTCTGACCTCCCCTCTCGCCTTTACTTCACGTTTGTCAGCCGACACTCGTCACAGGTCGTGTCATCATGGGACCCCTTGACAGCCAATTAAACCACGTCACAACATCACATCACTCGGTTTCTTGTATGTATGACTATTATTAAAATCAATATATATTTTTATATCTCAATGTTCTTAAATCAAAACTTGAGACGCAAAATGACTTAAAAACAAAAAAGTATCAAAATGAAGTGAGTTTAAGCTGAGAACAAACAAAAAGAATTAAGATGATTTTTCTGCCTCCATTGGCAGATGTTTGTTCTTATTTTAAGCTTAAACTCATTTTTAATTTTTTTGGTTTCCAGAAAACAAAACTTTAAGGATCAGTTCACTCTCAACCCCGAGCTTTACTCGCCCTCAAGCCATCCTTGGTGTTTATAACTTTCTTCTTTCTGATGAACACAGTCGGAGAAATATTAATAAATATCCCGGCTTTATAACGTCAGTGACGAGCGTGAGCTGAAGAAACGATGCGTTTGTGTAAGAAAAATATCCATATTTAACAAGTTCTGAAGTAAAATATCTCGCTCGCGCCAGAGTTTTACTCTTTCTCCGTGAGTTGAATACGGAGGGTGGTCTTTTTTTCTTCTTTTTTTTTTAAGCATATGTCAGTTTTGAGATTTTTTTGGCTTTTCATAAAGTGTTTTTTCAGACTAGCAGAAAGAAAACATCCAAAATATCTTTTATAGCACTTTATCTATTTGTGTCTGTAGATTTCAGTTACACTACGTATCTTTAAAGGCGGTTTTCTCAATGTCAACTGGCAAGGTGTTGAAATACTACTGGCATCAAAACACAAAAACACACACATTTCAAAGTGGAATAACCAGGTGTAGTTTTGTTTTTCTGAGAAACGGGTATGTGAACATTTACCTGTAAACATATTATGGTATTTTTATGCTTTAGTACAGTCAAAAAAAACGACATACAACACCTTCAAGCCTAGAAGTGAATGAGCAGTAGGATACACTGTTAAAAAATTACTGTAAATTTTACAGTATAATACTGGCAGCAGGGTTGCCAGCCAGTTACTGTAAAAATTTACAGTAGTGTTGCTGTAATTGAATTTACAGAATTTCCCTGTATTCTCTGATTACAGTAAATAACTGTATTTTTTAAATTACGAAGGGTCAATTTACAGCTATATTCTGTAAATTTGAGTCAAACCAACACGTGACCCCAGAATGCATTGCAGTTTACAGCAATATGCTGTATTATTAAAAAACAGTCAGCGGCTGTAAAATAATGCTGTAATTTTTACAGTAATTCATTACAGTGCACTGTTAAATTACTGTAAATTTTACAGAATAATACTGGCAGCAGGGTTGCCAGCCAGTTACTGTAAAATTTACAGTAGTGTTACTGTCATTTAATTTACAGAATTTCCCTGTATTTTTTAAATTACGAAGTGTCAATTTACAGCTATATTCTGTAAATTTGAGTCAAACCAACACGTGACCCCAGAATGCATTGCAGTTTACAGCAATATGCTGTATTATTAAAAAACAGCCAGCGGCTGTAAAATAATGCTGTAATTTTTACAGTAATTCAGTACAGTGTAACAAAGCACAACCAAAACAACATTCTTCTGCAAAATGCATGCAGTTTTGTTTTTTAACCACTAGAGGGGAAAAAAGTTACATAGTGCACCTTTAACATCTTAAGCGTTTTGTTTCTAAAGTAAACATATCTTGATTTAACGAATGTTTAGATATTTGTACTGGAAAACAAGTTATGCTCGCTACATAGATGCATTTTACTGCTTTGACCTTGAAAATAAGATGTTTTAGAAGAAATAGGTTAGTCAGGGAATGTATTTATTCTAAATGGCATCAATGTTTCAAACTCTGTCCTGTCATTTGATTTAAGAGGACTGTATGTTTGTGTGTGTGTTTTGTGTCAGTGAAGCATGGAAACCAGCAGCGGGACGTGGGGCAATTAGGAGCGGTCGTAGGTGCGGAGAGCCGCCCCGCCTCGCTCTGTCCCCTGTGGAGGGCTGATGGACGGCCGGCTCATCTTCTTAACAGGCTGGCTTGGTGCCGTTAACCTGCAAGGGCAGGCGAGGACAGGTCACTACACCCGCAACCTAGTCAGGGCCACTGAACACACTCACTAATGAGGGGAAAAACTCTTTCAATCACTAGTTGAGCTACAATGTCTTATGTGTGATTAACAATGGTCAAACAATCCATCAAATGTCCATATGATTTATCATATGAGCGTTATGTTATATTTTACTTTTTTTTTTTGACAATAGCCATGTTTCATTTTGGCATTTGGGATATCACACGGCATAAAAACTGCGCAAAAATAACTTGTGACCCTTCGCAAAGCCCCGCCCCCTTTAGTTACTGTTGCTATGTCCGCTCTCACGCCACACATCATGTTCTCACGAAGTGAAAAAATACATCCTGGAGCAAAGAGGACACTGACAACCTATGAAACGGTTTCATATTTAAAATATTGTCATTTTTTAAAGAAGTTTAATCAATAAATAGCGTCTAGTGTGTGTTTAATGTGTCGCTGTCGCTCCTCGATCATCTCTTCAAACTAGTTCATTTATAGCATCAAATAAACATGAATGAACATCAGAAGGAATGTTGTTTCAAGTTCACCAACGTTCATCTACTAACTCCCCTGACCGCTTTGATGGACAAAATAGCGAATTCGGGGTTGCGATTGGTCAGATCGCCTGTCAATCAAACTGCCGGTGAAAGAAGACATGCACATAAACTACGATGGAAATACATTTACTGAATAAATGCATCTTCAGCAGAGGATGGGATTGGAAAACTGGAATTACCAGCGGACCAATCGCATCTTAAATGCCGGAAATGATTCGGTTTAATTCCCTCCAGAAGCGTCTCATGATTGTGTTTACAAACACCAGCATCCGAACGCAAGATAAATTGGCAGTGTTTATTGCGCTTCGTCCGAGTCGCAAGTCTTTTACGATGTAGAAAAAAAGAGAATTCCAATTTCCCTGGAAGTGACAATTTGGACACATGGGATGGAAATGCTGCTTCATTAACATCAAGTGTTTAATCCGATGTCCCAATTTTGCATTAAATTGTTGCATTGGATTTTTAAAAAAAAAAAATGCAATATCGTACATATTTGATATTTCCTTTTCTTTTATTTACGGTTTATTGTAACCAAATTAAGTTGCATTTAAGTGTGTGATTTACAACATTATATAAAATTTGATTTGTCATTTGAACTTTGTAAGGATATATTAAATATTTTTGAACAAAACCAGTTGCACATGGAAAAAAAAAAGTAAAAAAATGACATTGTAGTTTAAATTGTTTTGAATGAGCTTAATTTTATGAATTATAAAAGTTAACCAGTCGTTCGTTTTTATCATTCATCTTTATTCCGAATGTTAGTGCAAAAAAATGTATCTCCAAAAAATAATAATAATAATAATAATCTAAAGACATATTCAATATCCCACCCCACAAAAATACCATCACAAACATCATGACAGTTAATACGCATGTCACACAATGATAAAGCTGCAACAATTGTAACAGAATCCACTCATCTAAGCGTACACGTCTTTAAAGAAAATACTATCTTCTTTGGCTTCGTCGTAGTTCACAGGAATCCATAAACCGTGCTTTTATAAGAACTCTATTTTATTATCTTCAATGCACACCTATAAAATAAACAATATGTCGAACATACCGTAGAATGAATTATATTTATTTTGCATTAAGCTTTTGTTTTGTACCATTTGCATCGACATTTTCGTTCCCACAGTGCATAAAAGTGGATCGTGATATGTATGTTTTTTTTCTCTTTGCATAGTTACAGAGTCCACAAAGTATTAAAATGATCATGATCCCATCAGTGTGCCATCAACTTCTAGGAGAAGTGAAAAGGAATATGATAAGACACAGTTTGTTTGATCGATTCACTGGACATCGTTTGCACATTTAAACGACGTGCGTGCGGTTCCGGCACCTGGCCGGGACGCCCATTAGTTCAGAACAGAGGGGCAATCAATAATCTTAAACAATGAAGAGAGCGCTGGGGAGCCGCTCATTCCGCGTCCTCACACACACCTGCTATGACAGCAACACAATCCGCTAATGACCTCACAAGGTTCTGAGCGGCAAGATGACAAATCAAACTGTAAAGTTACTTTTTTTTCACCGTTTTCGTTGCGACTTTTGATCTGGTGTGTTTAGTGATTTTTAGTCGTCATATTCAATAGTTCTAACTTTTTTTTTTTTTTTTGTCAAATGGTATGATGTGTGCTTGGCTCATTTTATTTAACATAAATGCCGTCGACGTCTGGACCGAATTCCAATTCAGTTTCTGTGCGATGGATGTGTGTTTTGGAGTAAGCTGTGACACTTTGATTTCAATTTCGTAAAACTAACATCTTTAAGACATCACATGATGCAAAGTTAAAATCAACTTCCATTGCTGGGATGAGTCTGACAGCTGTCAAGTGCCTAGGTCATATTTCAACCCAAAAACAAAAGAAATTAAAATGATTAGAAATTATTTAGAAAGCGGCTGTAAAAAAAGAATGACGTATTATATTTAAAAGTAATATTAAACTATTAATATTTAAAATCAATATTGCAGTACTTTCACTGAATTTAATTTATGCTTATATATATATATATATATATATATATATATATATAAGTACTATCAAATCGATTAATCACGATTAATCACATCTAACATAAGTTTGTCAATATATGTCTGTGTGTGTATATATATTCACAGACACACACACACACTCACACACATATATATTTACAAACTTTTATGTTAGATGTGATTAATAGTGATTAATCGATTTGATATATAAGGACTGGCAAATCGATTAATCACGATTAATCGCATCTAACATAAAAGTTTGTAAATATATGTATGTGTGTGTGTGTGTGTGTGTGAGTGTGTGTGTGAATATAAATACACACACGGACATATATTCACAAACTTTTATGTTAGATGTGATTAATAGTGATTAATCGATTTGATATATAAGGACTGGCAAATCGATTAATCACGATTAATCGCATCTAACATAAAAGTTTGTAAATATATATGTGTGTGTGAGTGTGTGTGTGTCTGTGAATATATATACACACACAGACATATATTGACAAACTTATGTTAGATGTGATTAATCGTGATTAATCGATTTGATATATAAGTTCTATCAAAACGATTAATCACGATTAATCGCATCTAACATAAAAGTTTGTAAATATATATGTGTGTGAGTGTGTGTGTGTGTCTGTGAATATATATACACACACAGACATATATTGACAAACTTATGTTAGATGTGATTAATCGTGATTAATCGATTTGATATATAAGTTCTATCAAAACGATTAATCACGATTAATCGCATCTAACATAAGTTTGTCAATATATGTATGTGTGTGTGTGTGAGTGTGTGTGTGTGTGTGAATATAAATACACACACGGACATATATTCACAAACTTTTATGTTAGATGTGATTAATAGTGATTAATCGATTTGATATATAAGGACTGGCAAATCGATTAATCACGATTAATCGCATCTAACATAAAAGTTTGTAAATATATATGTGTGTGTGAGTGTGTGTGTGTCTGTGAATATATATACACACACAGACATATATTGACAAACTTATGTTAGATGTGATTAATCGTGATTAATCGATTTGATATATAAGTTCTATCAAAACGATTAATCACGATTAATCGCATCTAACATAAAAGTTTGTAAATATATGTATGTGTGTGTGTGTGTGTGTGTGTGAATATAAATACACACACGGACATATATTCACAAACTTTTATGTTAGATGTGATTAATAGTGATTAATCGATTTGATATATAAGGACTGTCAAATCGATTAATCACGAATAATCGCATCTAACGTAAAAGTTTGTAAATATATGTGTGTATTTGTGTGTGTGTGTGTGTGTGAATATATATATATATACACACAGACATATATTGACAAACTTATGTTAGATGTGATTAATAGTGATTAATCGATTTGATATATAAGGACTGTCAAATCGATTAACCACAATTAATCGCATCTAACATAAGTTTGTCAATATATGTCTGTGTGTGTATATATATTCACACATTCACACACACACATATACATAAATACATACACACATGTACAATTTGATTCATGATAGATGCAATTAATCGCGATTAATCGATTTGACAGGAAAAATACATAATAAAATAGGCCTACATTTTCACTGTGCAAATTTCTTATGAGGTTCTCTTGTTTTGGGGTGAAATAAAGCTCAGACTTTTTTCATGAAATTCCCCCTTTCATTACTTGAAACGGAGCCCACAGACACTGGAACATCAATGACTCGTTTTATATGATTATATGATCTCGTCGAATGGCAAAGAAGATTGTGGCACTGTTGAACTATGTGCTAGTGATTTAGAAACGGTCTTCACTCCATGGCTTGATAATGCGACTACACATGTACAGTTACAATTCGACAAAAGACATTATGTTCCTAGGTTTCAGTTTCTTTGACTAAAGTCATTAAGAAGTCATTAGACGAACAAGTGATTTCTTCTAATCCATCCTCTGGATGGATGGTAGAATATGAATTTGACCTCTGAACAGGCATTGAGGTATCAGTTGTCCTGAGCTGCAATTAGCCAATGTGCCAAACTTGCTATCGTGAGTCCTCAACCTGACCCGATGATGAGCAGAGAAGCTTGGCACCGACCGAAACCCCAAATCCTCCACATCTGCTGGTAAGAAGTAAGAAATGTCTCACTGTAGATTCTACGATCCCAAACCGTCCTGTGCCAAAATGATTTCAAATCCAAGCAAGTTTGACCACCGGCGTAACTCCAGGTGTGTTATTTAATGTGGTTTGTTTTCAGAAATCTTCATGTTTCCAGGTTGCTTCAATGGCATTTGGAGGAACCCTAATCCTAATTGATGCTGATTTCTAAAAAAAAAATGCATCCAATGAGATCCCAATTAAATATTGTAATGTTTTCCGTTTACATGGGTTGCCAGGTTTTGTCCATGGACTGAATGTGCTCCTTGGCCTTCATCCTCAAAGCTGCAATGCTAGAGCTGCGGTCTACGTCTTCCAACGGGTATTTATCGTTAAATGCCGGGGGACACTGGTAAGGAGGAGGTGCCATTGGTTGCATTCCCTGTACCATGCCTGGAGAAGAGTTCAGAAAGCCAGGGTGACCCGTATAGGCGGGCTGGAGGCTTTGGCTTGGTCCCATGAAGCCCGGTATGCTGTGCATAGGAGTGGCACTGGAGAGTGGGGAGGACAACCAGGGGTCCAGGGGTAGAGAATTAGTCATGGGCCCCACGTTGGGCGCCATAGTCGGTCGGTTGAAGGACAGCATGGGAGAGTCGTGGAGCTTCATGCTGCCCGTGTCCATTTTTTCCTGTCGGCGCCATTTTGCACGGCGGTTCTGGAACCATACCTATACAACGGGACAAAGTTAAGAACTCTTTATGAGGCACAGGAACTCATTTCTAAGAAGCGAGAGTGCTGGAGAGTTTACAAGCGCAAATGTGAAGCTTGTCATTTTTCTTAAAGGGTTTATCCGAAAATGAAAATTCTGTCATTAATTTCTCACCCTTAAGTCGTTTTGTTCATCTTTCTAACATAAGTGAAGGTCATTTTAATGAATTTTGAGAGCTCTCTGTCCCTCATTTGACAGCAACTACCACTTTCAAGACCCACAAAGGCAGTAAAGACATTGTTAAAGTAATCCATGTGAAGCAAGTGCTTTGTTTGCTTGACAAAAAAACCCATAATTTACCACTTTATTGACAAAATACTCAACGTCTGCTCTCGCGTGCATTAATATTTTGCAAATAAAGGTGTAAATTATGTTCGTTTTCTGCAAACAAAGCACTTGCATCGCGTCATAAAATTGAGGTTAAACCATCGGAGTTACTTTAACGAGCTCTTTACTACCTTTCAGGGGCTTGAAAGCACGTCAGCGGAGGGACAGAAAGCTCTCAGATTTCATCAGAAATATCGTAACTTGTGTTCCGAAGATGAACGAAAGTCTCACGGGTTTGGAACGACATCACAGAATTTTCATTTTTGGGTGAACTAACCCAAAAAGCACCTGAATGAATGAGCTCTTCAGTGAAAATGTTTGTGGTCACAGAGACCAAAAAATATCAATTCAATAAATCAGGTAAGAAAAAGTGTTAAAAAAAAGGTTTCATATTAGAATGGCTCATTTAATTTCGATAAAGACTTCAAAGACAAAGGCTGTATCTTTGGAATAATGTGCACTGATGTATAACTAGTAAATAAGTAAATAGTAAACTTTTTGTTGGCTTATGTAACCCTGAATATTCCTCATCTTCGGTTTTAGGAAGTTAAGGCAATCCACCAATTATTTAACAGGACTGTCGTTTGTTCTCCTCATTTGAATCAATATCCCCCTTATTAAACACCATCACCTTGTAATGCCCTGTCAAACTAAGTCCATTACAAATAACCCCAAAGTCAAGGTTGTAATGAAATTACAATTACTTTGATCACGGTGCCTTTACAGTCTATCTAATAGCATTAAGTGTCCCAGCTCGTACTGTCCAAAGCTTACCTGAACTCGAACTTCTGGGAGGTTGACTTTCATCGCCAGCTCTTCTCGACTGTATACATCTGGGTAGTGGGACTTCTCAAAGGCACGCTCGAGCTCGTGCAACTGATAGGTGGTGAAGGTGGTTCTGTTGCGTCTGTGTTTCTTTTTGGGTTGATCCTCGTCGGGAGCGTCCGGGGAACGGCTGTCACTCTCCACGTTGCTCCGTGGATCTCCCAAATCTGCATCACACTTCTCCGTGGAGAAAAGCCCAGTGTCTACAGCAGAGGAACAGATGAACGGACTGCTCTTTATTTCTCAGGTACTCTTGTAAAGTCCATTAAAGAATTAGTGGGTTGCTAATGGGTTTTAATGTTTTTATGTGGTTGCTAGGGCATTGCTATGGTTTTCTGTGTGATTTTGGGGTGGTTGCTAAGAAATTGCTATGGTTTTCTAGGTAGTTGTTATGGAACTTCTAGGATGTTGGTAAGGTGTTCTGTATGGTTGATAGGGTGTTGCTAAGAAGTTGCTAGGGTTTTCTGGGTGGTTACTACAGTATTGCTAAGTGGTTGCAAGGGTGTTTGGGGTGGTTGCTAAGGCATTGCTAAGCAATTGCTAGAGTTTTCTATGTAGTTAATTTCTGGGATATTGCTAGTCTGGCTGGTTGCTAGGGTGCTGCAAAGAAGTTGCCAGGCTTTTCTGGGTGATTGCTGTGGTATTGTTAAGAAGTTTTTATGGTGTTTTCAATGGTTGCTGGGTCATTGCTAGGATATTTGTTAGGGTGGTTGCTAGGTTGCTAATAGGTTGCTACAGCTTTCAGCGTGATTGCTACAGCTTTGCTTAGAAGTTTCTTGGGTGTTCTGAGTGGTTGCTAGGGCATTGCTAAGGTGCTAGGTGGGCTAGGTTTTTCTGGGTGAAGTAATCAGCATTGCAAAAGCACTTGCTCAGGGGTTTTTGGGTGGTTGCTAGGGAGTTGCAAAGAATTGTTGGAGTTTTCTGAGCGGTTGCTACAGCACTGCTAGGAAGTTTCTAGGATGTTATGAGTGGTTGCTATGGGTTGCTAGAGTGTTCAAGGTGGTTGCTAAGGTGCTGCTAGGTAGTTGCAAGGCTGTTTAAGGTGGTTGCTAGAGCATTGCTGAGAAGTTGTTAGGATGTTTTGGGTGGTTTCTGAGGTGTTGCTTGGTGGCCGCTAAGTTATTCTAGGTGGTTGCTAAGAAGTTTCTATAGTGTTCTAGGTGGTGGTTAGGCTATTGCCAAAAAGTTGCTAGAGTGTTCTTGGTGGTTGCTGGGGTGTTGCTAGAGTGTTCTAAGTGGTAGCTAGGGTGTTGCTAAGAAGTTTGCTAGAGATTTCTAGGGTGTTGCTAGGGTGCTGCTTGAGTGTTCTAAGTGGTAGCTAGGGTGTTGCTAAGAAGTTTGCTAGAGATTTCTAGGGTGTTGCTAGGGTGCTGCTAGAGTGTTCTAGGTGGTAGCTAGGGTGTTGCTAAGGAGTTGTTAGAGTGTTCTAGGTGGTGGCTAGGGTGTTGCTAGAGTGTTCTAAGTGGTAGCTCGTGTGTTGATAAGAAGTTTGCTAAAGAGTTCGAGGGTGTGGCTAGGGTGCTGCTAGAGTGCTCTAGGTGGTGGCTAGGGTGTTGCTAAGAAATTTGCTAGACTGTTCTAGGGAGTTGCTAGGGTGTTGCTAAAGAGTTGTTAGGGTGTTCTTGGTAGTTGCCTGGGTGTTGCTTGAGTGTTGTAAACGATAGCTAGGGTGTTGCTAAGAAGTTTGGTAGAGAGTTCTAGGGTGTTGCTAGGGTGCTGCTAGAGTGTTCTAGGTGGTGGCTAGGGTGTTGCTAAGGAGTTGTCAGAGTGTTCTTGGTGGTGGCTAGGGTGTTGCTGGAGTGTTCTAAGTGGTAGCTCGTGTGTTGATAAGAAGTTTGCTAAAGAGTTCTAGGGTGTGGCTAGGGTGCTGCTAGAGTGCTCTAGGTGGTGGCTAGGGTGTTGCTAGAGTGTTCTAAGTGGTAGCTCATGTGTTGATAAGAAGTTTGCTAAAGAGTTCGAGGGTGTGGCTAGGGTGCTGCTAGAGTGTTCTAGGTGGTGGCTAGGGTGTTGCTAAGAAATTTGCTAGACTGTTCTAGGGAGTTGCTAGGGTGTTGCTAAAGAGTTGTTAGGGTGTTCTTGGTAGTTGCCTGGGTGTTGCTTGAGTGTTGTAAACGATAGCTAGGGTGTTGCTAAGAAGTTTGGTAGAGAGTTCTAGGGTGTTGCTAGGGTGCTGCTAGAGTGTTCTAGGTGGTGGCTAGGGTGTTGCTAAGGAGTTGTTAGAGTGTTCTTGGTGGTGGCTAGGGTGTTGCTGGAGTGTTCTAAGTGGTAGCTCGTGTGTTGATAAGAAGTTTGCTAAAGAGTTCTAGGGTGTGGCTAGGGTGCTGCTAGAGTGCTCTAGGTGGTGGCTAGGGTGTTGCTAAGGAGTTGTTAGAGTGTTCTAGGTGGTGGCTAGGGTGTTGCTAGAGTGTTCTAAGTGGTAGCTCGTGTGTTGATAAGAAGTTTGCTAAAGAGTTCGAGGGTGTGGCTAGGGTGCTGCTAGAGTGTTCTAGGTGGTGGCTCGGGTGTTGCTAAGAAGTTTGCTAAAGAGTTCTTGGGTGTTGCTAGGGTGCTGCTAGAGTGTTCTAAGTGGTAGCTCGGGTGTTGCTAAGAAGTTTACTAAAGAGTTCTTGGGTGTTGTTAGGGTGCTGCTAGAGTGTTCTAAGTGATAGCTCGGGTGTTACTAAGAAGTTTGCTAGACTGTTCTAGGGAGTTGCTAGGGTGTTGCTAAGGAATTGCTAGAGTGTTCCCAACCACATTGCTGGAGGCCCACCAACACTGCACATTTTCCATGTGTCTTCAATCAAACACACCTGATTCAGGTTATCAGCTCATTACTAGTGACTCAAATATCTAAAATGGGTGTATCAGACAAAGGAGGTTGCTAGGGTGTTGCGAAGTTTCTGTAATGTTCTTGTCTCGGATACGGCTCAGGTCCCTCCTTCAGTATAAGCCTGTGGGATATTTTCCAACTGTTTTATCATCCAACAGTTGAAAATAATGCGTACGGTCACTTATAAAGTGACAACACACCTCTCCTCAACAAGAGAAATCATGCCGTCGCGCAAATAGCATAGGATGAGTAACATGCGGTGCCTTTACGAGTGCCATCAATAATGCATGAACAAAGCTACTTTTATGATCTTTACAAAATGGCACAGTGATGGAGTCAGATGTTAACCTTTCGATTTTATGAATACCTATAGAAAATAAGAGATTTGGGAGTTCCATCACTTCTGTCATGGTAAGTAAGTCTTCCCAGTAATCCAAGCACACAGATGTCACCGGTTAAACCTGTGGACCTCATGTGGCCAAGACTGCTAATCCAACTGTTAAGAGGTTCACTCAATACCGCGACGTTTTGACTGAGAGGGGCCAACCGGCCTGACAACAGCGGAGATTTTCATTTCGCAGAAACGGCTAAGAGCAAACCGAGCCACATGTTGAGGTGGAGCAGATCCAGGATGAATCTAATTTAGTTCGGCAGGATTAGAATCATTAGTTCAATGTTCGCATGCGGCAGCACAAGTGTTAAATGCACTGTACACAACTTTTGTGCAGTAATTGCACTGGCATTAGGTTTAATTAGAGCCATTTAGTAACCTTGTTTGAAATTTAAACACAATATCAGAGTAAAATGACAATTTAGATTGGAAGACGCGGTTCAGGTTGTTTCACAAAACGCATCTATCGACAACGTTTTGTCATTAAATTATTTATATAATCGCTATTTACAGTGATTACTATTAAGCAGGTTTAGCAGCTATGCAATTTACTATTATTATTACCTATTATTTATTATTTACTATTATATTTATTTACCTATTATTTACCTATGCAAATATATTTGCATGACACGAACCATTTATAGCAATTCATGGCGATTATTCAAGTGGTCAGAAAATATTTCTCCTGCGTAATCTATTTAACTAGTGGTGTTCATGCATCACTATTGCTTGTTTTTAGGATTAGAAATCAGAGTAAATCTCTAAATCTAAGCGTTAAATTTTCTTCAAATCACGTTAGGGAGAGATGTGCTGCTACTTTACTAATAATTAAGTCACTAGACTTAAAACAAGTGAAAAAAAATCCAATAGAATTACACTGAAAAGTGCCCGGAGCCAAATCTAGATCGCTTGCAGGACGTTTTGTCACGCGAAACAGTAAGAAACCCCGAGATGTTGTCGTCTTTATGCACACAAATGAAAACACGAAACACTGTAAAGTTAATAAATAACTAGAGCTAACTTTTAAACTAACTTCCATCGAGAAAAGAAAAATGTTGTTTCTATATAGAATTGGCTCAATTTGTAGTTATTATTACGTTTCTATAGAAGGAGAAATGTCTTAAATGTTTTTTAAAGTATGTTAATTCATTAATAACTAGATCCATAAAATGATCCCATAATAAGAACCTCCTAAAAGGTTCCATTTTTGAATCTGTCACTTTGCATCAAATTAAAAGTCATTGACTAGATCCTCACCGTGATATCCTGACTGCTGTGAGCTGTCCGGAAGACTTTGCAGATGACCGTAGGGGTCAGAGGTCACTTGCTTCTCCTGTTCTCCCAGGTCCGCTCCGTCCACTTTCTGTGCGTCGACAGGCCCGACCGGGTTGAGCAGAGGATCCTGGTCCTTACTGAAGCCCAGAATCACGTCGATGCTGTGAACGCGGCCTCCCATGCCCGAGGCGCCGCCTTTACCCAGGTCGTGATAGTTGTCTGTCGAGAGGCAGCCATCGTCCACCATGTTCATCATATCCAGTGACAAATGCATCCAATCTGCCCTTACAGTGAGTCTCCTCGTGGAAACAGCATGCAAATTATGTCCAAAAGAGGATCGGCTTCCAGTTTGTGGGAGAGATTCTCTTTCAAAGATCTGTTCAAGAACAGCAGGGGTTAATAAGACGTTGAAGATGTTAACCTTTTAGTTATGAGGTGGTTTGAAATCAGGTGTTAAACTATTATTAGATTCTGTATTAAAACAGTAGGGACATGTATAAAATACATGATAGATCCACTGGGGAAAATCACAAATGAGATCTCTTTAAAAGTGGAGTATATTTATATTTGCTACAAATATTTAAAAAAAAAAGCCAGTTATATTCCTGCATCTTTTGCACGATGATGTTTTTTTTTCACATTGGGCCAAAACCAGCGGATTAAATTTGATCGTTTATGATTTACATGCTTTATTAGTTTCGATTAAAAAACAACTCGGGCATTTTAATCTCCTAAATGCATGACAGATAGATCGAATATGAAAAAAGACACATTGTGTCTTTATATGTTCTTAACTGCCTGTTTATTCCCAACTTTATTGACAGCGAATCCTCATTTCAGACCTGTGTCGGCAAATTTATTTTTTCACAAGGTTTACAAATCGAATTTCCTATGAAATTACACTTTAAACTATGTTTCAACCTGTAAATGTTCAGTCAGTAATTAATAAAGCAACTCTGCCATCAACCAAAAGCATGTATCATGTGCTTAATATGTACGAATTCAATCATATTTGTTTAGTTTCTGTGAAGTAGGGATGTTACTTTGATTTCTTTTTCTCATACTAATTTTGAATCAAATTTAAATGCAGAGTTTACAAAATAAGAGTCATTTAATTAGGCTCAAATCGAAGACTAAACTTAATATCAGTGATTTTGCACCAACATCTTGGTTAATCGGAATCGCACAGGCCTGTTCGTCACCTAATTAAAGAGTTTAGAATTTTATAAAATTTCTAAAAAAGTTTGTGGGCAGTAATGCTGTTTAATAGGCAATATTTTACTTGGTTTCTACTTAATGTATATGCATATAGACATTTAAACCAGTCGATCATTAACTTGGATAAATGAGTACAATCAACCAAAAGGGCTGTTAAAATGCTTTAAATATACAAATAGAAGTAAATAATCAAGTCTTATTTGCCTGATAATGATACATTTTCAAGCTAAATTGAATCTAAATGAATCAAGCAAGCTTTAAATTGGAAAAACGCACCTTTTTCTTCAACTTTATAGCTCATCAGACTCACACAAGGTTGTCGCTTCCAAGCATTCCCGCAAATGATAGACCACAACTTTTTACCCACAGTGCACCTGGTTAAGATGGTGCCGTAAAATGACAGTTAACGACTCCTAAAACTCCCAAAAGTGAGCAAAAATTCCGAAGCACTCAGATATATCCCATTCCCAGAGCATATGGAGGTCTTGATCTTTAGGATGAAGCCATGAAAACTGGCCTGACGTGCAGAGAGCCGGTGGCAAGAGGAAAAGACTTAAGAGGTTTAATAATGGGAATCCTTCCCCTTTAAGGATGATTGACAGTTGTTCTCTGCCGGGGTAATTGCACTAAACGCTGGCTGCGGTTTGGCCACAGAGGGAGGCCTGCGCTAATGAAGCACCGACAGAATGTCCTTTCAACACTCTTTTGTCTAAATGATAATGGCGACCTACTGAAAGTGTCCTTTAATCCCCAACTTAACAAAGACAACACACCATGTATTAAGATGTGTTTTTCTTGTGCAGCCAAATGCCTTCAGTGCTCCACAAAAATGGTCAACATAAACAGGCGTACATGGAGACACAAGTGTTATACTGCTGACAACCCAAACAGGTCATTGTACTCTTATTATTGCTATTTTGTTTGCTATGTGCATAACTTAGTGACATACGTATCTCAACAAATGTAATCTAATTCAATATGACAATCAAACAAGTAAATTTATATATATATATATATAATTTTTTTTTAGTATATATATATTTACACACACATAATTAAACAATTAAAATTCTAATAAATTCAATAAAATAAAATTTCTAAAATTGTTTTCTAAAATTTAAAATAATTAATATATATATATATGTATATACATACACAATTTTATATATATATTAATTATTTTATTGCAATATATTCTTATATATTTATATATGCATTTTATTTTATAACCTAAATGTGGCTAAAATTAATTTTATATAAATAATACACACAAATAAGTGTCTTTCTTGCAATAAAATAATTGTTTAAAAAAAATATGTGTTTGTGTGTACGTTAAATAAAATGCATATATATATATATATAATTGTATATATCGCGATAAAATAATATATAACATTTTATATATATATATATGTATATATATGCGTTTTTATTTAATCTGGCAAAAAATTGTGTGTGTGTATATATATATATATATATATATAATATACAATTCTAGACATAAATTAATTTATTGCAATATATGTAATTTTTATATTTACATATTTATATAAATATATAATATTATATATTTTTATATATAATCTTTAGACTTATATATGCATTTTTTTTTTATTTTATCATCTAAATGTGGCAAAAATGTATGTAAATGAGGCAAAACATTATGACCAGTCGCAGGTAATGCAAATATTATCAATAATCTCCTAACAAGGCCACATTTCAAGGTCTAGGTAGCAAAAGAATCCGTTCTCGCGTTGGACGCCGCAGAAATGGGCAGGAATAAAGATCTGAGAGATTTTAACTGGGACAAATTGGTCAGAGTATGTCTGAAACGGAGACGGCTCGTGTGTTTCTCCCGGTCAGCAGTGGTGAGAAATTAACAACAGTGGTCCGAAGAAGGACAAACTCAAACCAGCGACAGGGTGTTGTGCGGCCATCAATGCACAAGGGCAGCGAAGGCTATCCCGTCTGATCCGAGTCACACAGAATTTCAATGATGGTTATGGGAGGTGCATTGCAATCTGCGTCGCCACAGACCAATCGCAGTGCCTATGATGACCACCATCGGAAGGCCCTACAATGAGGAAACGAGTGTTGGAACCAGATCTTGGAGCAATGGTCCAATGGTCCCATTTTCTTTTACATCATCACTTTGGGACAACGACAACCCTGGGAACCTTGGGTTGTGGACGTCAATTTGCCACCAACCTCAACACTTTTGCAGGCCAGCCCTTCATGACGTTACATTTACATTTAGCAGACGTACATGTGAGACATCATGACAATGGTGGATTTGGCCTCTTTCAGCAGGATCATGCATCCTGCCACACATTGTTCGGGAATGGATTGAGGAACATGATGAACAGATCAAGGTGTTGCCTCCAAATTCCCCAGATCTCAGATGGCTTTACCTGGCCTTAATTACTCTAAATTGACCCCACGTAGCTCATTAGATTCAGAACTGACCTCATCAAACGATGCCACACCTGACCTTAAACAATCTGCTCAGACTCTTTATTAATTGTTTTAAATGTGGCTTTGCCATGTTCACGGCGGCTTGTGCTAGTTCGGTATGAGAAAGTCTCGGCTGCCATGTTTCTTTTAAGCCAGTTGACCAGGTTAATACTCCTGAGACTGACTGGCACAGAAACCAACCCTCATCTTAATGAGACTACAGAGTCTTCTAGAGATTTTCCCCAGCCTTAATGAAATCTAAAGATAAGTTTAAGAAGCCTTAGATGACCAATTAGGATCTCTAGAATGAATGAAGGGCTGTCGATGTTCCCTTGAATTAGTAATACCATCCCATTTTTGAATATTTTCAGCAGGCTAGGACTCTATTGTTTACAATAAAGTTCCTTTTAATAACATTAGTTAACCTCATTAGTTTACATGAACTAACAGTGAAAACTAATTCTAAAACATTTATTAATCTTGGTCAATGTTAATTTCAGCAATACATAATTAAATGTGACTTATAATGCCCCTTTCACAAGATGTAACATCAGTCTCTGGTGTTTGCAGAATGTGTGAAGTTTCAGCTCAAAATCCCCCGTAGATCATTTATTATAGCTTGTCAAATTTGCCCCTATTTGGGTGTGAGCAAAAACATGCCGTTTTTGTGTGTGTCCCTTTAAATGCAAATGAGCTGCTGCTCCCGGCCCCCTTTCCAGAAGAGGGCGGAGCTTTAACAGCTCAACAACAACAAGAAAGCTGGAGAATCTCACGCAGACAAAATGAGGATCAGCCTTACATTGTTCAAACCGGAGTCGACACTGATGGAGAGACTCGGGGTGCGTTCACACTTGTAGTTCGGTTGGTTTGTTTCGTTTGGTCCGGACCAAAAAGCAAAAATGAAACAGATAGTCCTGGTCCGCTTAGCTTTCACACTGGGATTTTTAACAGCGAACCTAAAGTTACCGAACCAAAGGCGTAGGGATACGGTCACGACCTGATTGGTCGGCTTTTATGACGTATATTTGGCGACGACGCTCGCTTACCGAACATTCAAAACAACGCTGTGTTCTGGATTAAACGCCTTCATTTTATGCTTTATTTTTACCAGCTGAGAATCACGAAGAGCTCATAAAATGTTCAAAACATTCAGAACAGCAGCAGGATTTCCTCCGTTGTGTGCAGAAACAGAAACTTCACCTCCTCGTCGCTCCACGTTTGCCCTCGACTCATTTTGGATACGCCGATCTTCCCGCGTCGTCAAATCAGCTGATGCGTCGCATCTTGTGACATCACGTCCTGTTTTTGGTTCGTTTACACGTCTTTGGTCCGTGTTGCGTTCATATATCAATCGAACCGCACCAGAGTTGGTTTGGAAGCGGATCGAGACTCATCTTTTTAGCGGTCTCGGCCCGCACCAGGGTTCTGATGGCAGCGTTCACATATGAACCGCACTGACTGAGCGATCACACCAGGGTTCGTTTTAATCGAACCAAACATGACAAGTGTGAACGCACCCTAGTTCCAACTTTTAGACGTTTCTGAACGGTTAGTGGATAAATTGATGTAGTTGCTGTGGAGTTGATCAACTCCTCACTAGCATGTCCCGACGAAATGGCAACAACACTCCTCCGCTTCTCTAAAGCAGCTCAACATGGCCCCGCCCCTTTGTTGCATGTCGTCGAGGGCGGGGTTTATGTACATTTTGGGGTTTGTGATGTCACCAACCCAGGAAGAAGCTCGTTGTAGTTCCTACCAGCCGTTTGTTGTAGTCCTTAGCTGAAACAGCGACATTACACACAAACTAAAGTTAAAAAAGTGAAATCATAATCAAGGACCCCTTTAAAATCAAAACTGTATTTTTATTAACTAAGTTAAAGCTGTAATTCATAACTTTATTTTTTTTTTTTTGGGGTTAAAAATGATACAAATTTTTAACCAAAATCAAAATGGGATCAAAATGACCCAATTTTTGAGCAAATACATAACAGCCAGTGTTCAAAACTCCGTACCTCAACCCGATTCCCAACGGTAAGCTTGTAATAATGTTTTCTATTCCAGTGGTTCTGGTGGGTTTCCTCTGGAAATTTGAACATGCATTATGTTCCCGTCTAAAAGGAGTCCCAACTAGTAGGGTATCATTTATAGCCTTTTCTCACCGCAGCTGGAATAATTAAATTTATCATTTTGATGGAGGATTATAATCCAGAAAGATCCAATCATCAGTGACGACTGGAGATTCAGCCGGAGTCAAAAACAAAAGACTGCCGAGTGGCTACAGAAATTGAAATCTACAGTTAAAGACAAAATACACTAAATGCACGCAGTCACACAATACTGATGTTGTTAACATTAACGATTTGAGAATAAAGTATAACAATAATCATTATTTGCATGGTTTGACGTGATCTGAGCTAAACGATCGTTAGATTTAATCACCATTTTAATACTTTTTTTCTCAGTTGGTCAGATGAAAAGTGGCAGAAGTGGTCAGATTTTCCAGTGAAAATTTTTATTTTGGCACATTTCCAACACCTCACATTCATCCGCGTTGAGGAGCCGTTCCAATGCACAACCCACGTAAAGATGATAATCCGGCAAATAAATGTGCAATTGCCGGTTTCAAACAGAGATGGCGACAAAGAGGCAAAACTTACAGACTGCAGCTTTAATAAAGATTAATAAATACTGTAGCTAATGATTGTTAGTTGAACTAATGAGACATTATTCCAAAGTGTCGCTGATATTTTCATCTTTTACATTTGATTTGTTTCGTGAATTGTTTTGCAGTTTTTCTGTTTAGATTATGCGATAATAGATTCCTTAATGACAGGTGTGACAACTTACCCCACTATTGGACAATAACGGTTTAAATATTCGAAAGCTTTCTTTTTTCAGACAAGAAATTTCAAAAGAAATCCACGCTGAGATTTTTGAAGTGCATGTCCGGCTTAGGGAAACTGACATCTTCATCCTTTATTCAAATATTAACACAAATTTGAATGCAATGAAGCATGCCATAATTTTCATTCAGGCTGTCATACAGAGAAATTAAGAACAAATGCAAAAGCGAAAGAAAGCCATGTTGTTGTCTAAGCTTTTCGCTTTCCTATGCATTTTTATTTTGTGCAGTAAAATAAAACCCGTAGCTCAAGTTTGGCCAAATATTTACCCGCCAACTGTGCATTTAGATTGCGATTGCGCGCAGGACGATCAGTGATAATACGCACTGACAGCGCCCACTTACTCGACCGTGAGCCTGTTGTCAGTTTGACCTCAGCTTAAAAAACAAGAGGCAAAAGACAAGAACGGTTTATTTCCGTTCCAGCGCTCGACTCTAAACACAAAAACAGTCCGACTCCCATCGATTGTGTTCAAATGGACACATGTGATTCGTAGGGACAAATAATTTTCCAGCCAAGCCAATTACAGATGAATAAACTAGGATTTTCCAACAAACCCCAGTGGGTCTCTCGAAGTGGGATTTTTCTTGTAAAAGAGGCTTTTGGGCCATCTGGGCATCAGTGAAAGGCCCCTAATGCCA
Organism: Opsariichthys bidens; assembly: GCA_037194245.1. Taxonomy (NCBI): domain Eukaryota; kingdom Metazoa; phylum Chordata; class Actinopteri; order Cypriniformes; family Xenocyprididae; genus Opsariichthys; species Opsariichthys bidens. The sequence goes on from CM074303.1 coordinate 12,699,520, forward strand.
AACCACACAAGCAGAACAGGTTTTCTGCTGATAACAAATTGATTCATTCGTTCATTATTGTATCATTTACATTTTTGGATTTGACACTTTTAATCAAAGCAACAAACATTGCATTAAAGGGACACACTGTTATGATATTAGTTCATGCATTCCCTGGGAATAGATCACATGACCTCCCATGGGATGCTTTTGCTGTTAAACGAGTGTTATTGTTGCATGCACATTGTGTGTTGTTGGTGCACTTTAATTTCTGGAAGTTAGTATGTTACAACTTTAGGCATTTTATATATGCATTTTTTTTTTTTTTAATTTGTACATTTATTACTTGTTATATTTACCAACTGAATTATGGTTGGTTTTTGTTTTAAGCATAACTTAACTTTACTTAATATAAAGTCATTTTGCATCGCAAGTAAACGTTTTAGATATTCGTATTGCAATCAAGACCAAAAAAATATACGTAGATGATGTGTCTCTTTAGTGGGACGTTAAAATGCATTTATAATTGATTCATTTTTAAAGCAGAATTAAAGACTGCGTCTCCAACTGTTTGTCTGTTTTCCATTGTATAACTTCAATGCACAAATGCAAATCTTTTTTGCAATATTTAATTATCCGTCAACGTTAACGTCGAAAATCACAGTGCGATCGACGGTTGGCTTAGTGAAGAGGCTAATAATCATTTTATCACGTTAAAATATTAAGGCTACCCTTCTTTGCTTGTTTCCTCATTATCCTAATTGAGAGCAAATTAGCTAAGAGGTGCAGTGTAGCTATCAAGCTCCTTAGTTTTATCAGAAGACAATTTAAGCCTTGCAGATCCTATTAGTGACAAAGCAGATAACGCTTGAAGGAGCTGTGTCAGCTTACCATGCTAGGACAGGGGAATGGAAACACAGATACGATATGCAAACTTCTGAGCAAAAAAATCTGTGGGATTTACTTCAAACGGTTTTCACTCGTTCATTTTTCAGCCTTCATTCGGAAGTTTCCGGTAATCTTTTCATTTAGAGCTTTGAAAAACATTTTGTGTCAAGATGTGCATCCAGAGCACAGTGTGTTGGATACTGTATCCCATAATGCAATGTGCTCAACTTGACCTTCATTTTCCGGCAAATAAAAATGGCCTTATTATTCCATTTGGCTTTCATGCGTTGATGACACTGGCACAAAATTGAGTTAAAAATGCAAATGCAACCTATTTTTGTTTCCAAAATTACATCGTTGCAGCAAAAACTAAACAAAACAAACAAAAAAAATGTGGCCACTCACTTCTAACACACCAGGTTCAATATATATGTATATATATATATAATGTATAATTTTTTACATATATATGCATCTGGTAAATGTAAAAAATTATATGTATGTATGTATATATTTGTATATATATATATATATATATATATATAATGTATAATTTTTTACATATATATATATATGTGTCTGGTAAATGTAAAAAATTACACACACACACACACATATATATATATACATTCTTCCTCGGTATTTTTCCTTTCTGAAAAAAAAAATTATCAAAATGAAGTGAGAAACAAGAACAAATACAAAAATACAAATAATCTTAATTCAAATCGAAAACCAGATCATTTTTTTCTTGTTTTAAGCATAAACTCACTTCATTTTGATCAGTTTTTCAGAAAACAAGACTTAATATCTCACATCATTTTGCGTCTCAACTAAACGGATCTTGATTTAAGAATATTTACACATTCACACTGGGAAAAAAACAACATCGCTTTTTGCTATGTGAATGTGGCTCTCTTATAATGTAACAAACGTTACGTAATAAGTGTTTCACATACTACCTAAAATAATAGTGCCCAGTATAGAGCACCCTACATAGTGTGCAGCAAGTGTTTCATTCCAAACATAGCCGATGTGTCAGTTTTATATAACACCTGTAGATCTGTAGAAGTTTGTTTGCTTTTGTTGACACCATGGACAAGAATGAAAGCAGGTAACTAATCCTGTTATGGTGGAAAATCAAATTAAACCAAGAGCCAACCGATGCCTTCAGCCTTCGAAGTATTTAAATAACTTTTGATGATTTATTTTTTCGTGGGGTATTTCCTGTCCAGTGGCTCAGTTAATGCCAGTCAAATGGATTTTGTGTGTGTAATTTTAGGTTGTTGCTGATGACGTCAAATCCCAATGAGACACTGACATGCTTTGGTGTTACAGTAGGATTAATCTAGTACCGCTTAGTCTTTATGTGCTAATTAACTCCGCCTACTCCATCCTTCCATACACCCGCTGCTCTCGGAGATTACATCTGTTCGTTTCATGAATGAAAGTGACAATGGGGTCAATTTTAAATGCAGCATTTCTTGATGAATACATTTACGCTTTTATCCAAAGCAGATAATCTGAAGCATTCTCTAGAAGTAAATGTGAATAATCAAAGTGAACAATCTGTTGCGTTCACAGATATTTCTTATTGTGGAAGTAAAATGGGTTGTGAACACTTTATGTTGCCTTTAATTGCTCAAAGGTGCTTATATGAAAAGCATGGTATTGCCATCATACTTTAGTCAAAAAATAGCAACCTAATTCTTCTTGTATGAACATCCTTTTTTGTCCTTCTCATTCCAGCATTTCTTGTTGAACACATCAAAATCAAATTTATGTCATTAATTCCTCTCCCTCATGTGGTTCTACACCCGTAAGACCTTCATCAGAACACAAATGAAGACATTTTTGAGTCTCTATTGACAGCAAAACGCTTTCAGATGCCCGGAAAGATACTAAAACCGTTTATGTGGTTCAACCTTAATATTGTAAAGAGACGAGAATACTTTTTGTGCGCCAAAAAAAACTAAATTTTCAACAATATCTAGTGATGGTCGATTTCAAAACACTGTTTCATGAATCTTCGCGATCCGAACCACTGATTCGACACAAAAGATTTGTATGTTAGAATTTATTTATAACCAACTTCCTTGATGCTGAATTCGGAACCGCACCACTCTTACTATTTCTGCCAGAAGATATGGTAAAAGTAGTAAGACTGTTATACAAGTATACGATTCCGAATTCAGCGTGATTTTTAGGTGAAGGACACGGGACGATTTTGCCGGGAAAATCAAAAGGATGTGACGGTTACGCGCGCTCCCGAGAGCCACTTCCACCTGAAACTGCTTTCGCTGTTCAGTAATGCTGAAAGAGTTATTCTGTGCTGTAATGTCAATGTGTTCTGCAAAGAAAATGGATTAATTTAAACTACAGTCTCACATAGAGCTAAAATATACCACAGTGTAATTTGAATGACCTCTTCTGAGCTGCAGAGCTGGTGTGAACATGTCCACGTCATCATGATCGATGCTTTTTTTACATGCTGTTTTCTCACCGCTGTCATTCTTGATTTTTGTGTTTCTCGAAGCGGAAGTCGTCAGAGTTGGGAAAAATTCTATGGCTTTGAATGAGAGTGACAGCTGGAGTGCCCGTGACAGCCACTAGAGGGCACTCCACCCTGAACTGCTTCTCTCACTACTGGACTTCATTTCCCACAATCCACCTTGGACTTTCATTCGCTCATTCATTCACACACAGACAAATACTACATTTCCCATAAGCCTTCATACCTGGACTGATTGCATCCACACCTGCCGTTAATCACGTCGCACTATTTAAACACCCTGCACACACGCTCATTGGCGAGGTCTTGTTATTTCCTGGTGTTTAACATGTCTGAGCGTTAGATTCTTGTCTAGTCTGCCTGTTTCTTGATCCAGCATGTTTCACCGTGTTTGTTGTTTATCTGCATTTTTTCATTTATTGTTACTGGACTGTGTTGTTTTGCTGCCGGCCCCGATCCACCTGCCTGTAGGGACGGCTGACGCGAAACTAACGTTTCGACACAGTGTCGAAATCCCGAACTGCTCCGAACTGTGATTCAAAACACCCATGTCACGTGACTACGGCTAAACGAAGCTTCTGCGCGTTTCGACAGGAGGCGTGCCAGCCGAGTCTGCGTTTGATTGACAGGGGCGGGAACAAATCACACCATCGCACATCTGTCTCAACTCCCACAAAGTTTAAAAGAGGAGTTAACGCACCTTCACCTCGTGGGTTTTTGTGAGAGGAGAAAGCAATTAATATTTTTGAAAAAACAAAACAAAAATGAGACCATTGAGGATTGATTTGTTTTATTAATTTTCTTTTTTCATTACCGAAATAACCTAGTTATTATTATTATTATTATAGTTATATAGTGAGGATGTTAAAAACTCTCCACATTAACAAAAACACAACATTTTTATTTTTTTTTAAACGGTTTGTTGTCAAAATTGTTTCAGATAACATGTGCAATTGACCACTAGGTGTCACCGTAGAGACGGGTGTCGGTTTCAACTGTTTCAGTGTTTCATGAGGCCTCGCTCCGCCCACCACTACGTTTACGTTTACGTCTCTGCCTATTCCATGACGTTCCTGTTTGCTGGTATTTGACCACCGCCGGTTTTGACTGCGGTTGTAAATAAAAGCTTGCAATTGGATCTCATTCGCTGACTCCTCATTACAGAAGACCTCGAAAATGAGTGTGTGTGTGCAGGGTGTTTAAATAGTGCGATGTGATTAACGGCAGGTGTGGATGCAATCAGTCCAGGTATGAAGGCTTATGGGAAATGTAGTATTTGTCTGTGTGTGAATGAGCGTAACTGAAAATCCAGTTGGATAAATTATGCAAAACTGGAGTTCAACATGTTTCATAAATTTTATATATTTGATATAAAATAAGGTTCATTTTCGTAAACTTAAACCTCTATAACTTTTTCCTTGTTTCACTTTTTAAACTTAATTAGCCAAGGGTCTTCTTTAAAAGGAGAGTTTAAGGTTAATTAGTGTTGCTTTGTAATGAAGGTTAATTAGCTGATGGTGTTGTCCCGGTTTTCCCTCCTTCACATTGAGATTGACTCTAATGGTTACTTCATTAAAGGGTTAATGTTTGGTGTCAGGCTTGGCATTAGGTAAAGGTGAAGTCTGGAAACAACATAAAAAGTTTAAGGAATCGAAAATGTAAGTGACATTTTGCTCTCCACTTGATCAAGATTTAGTTAATAGATTTATGTAGATTATGGTCTTTCTGGATGACCTCTTCAAGGGTTAAATAATGCTTTAAAAGTTATAGTTGCATGTGCATCTTCATGCATGTAAAACCAACTCTATGCATCCAACAAAACATTAATCAGAAGTTGAATTAATCATGTTCATTATTATACTTTATAGTGTTACAGCAACATTATTTAATGCATTAACATGAACAATATATATTTGTTGATGTTACTGAAAATGTTCATGTTATTTCAGTGCATTAATGCTAACAAATACAACTTTTCATCTTAAAATTAATGATTGTTGAGATTAACTAAGATATGTTTTATTGTTAGTTCATGTGATTAGTCAACTCATTTTAACAGATGAAATCTAGTTGTAAAGTGTCACCCAAGATACAACACTCACTTGGTCTCATTTGTTATGGAAAGATGGCAAATGCTTTATTTTGAATTTATGCGTACAACAATAATATAATACAATAAAGCATATTGAATTAAACTCACTAGAAACACAAAGAAAGAAATATATATTATATTATATTTTTAAAAAAAAAAGTAAAGTAAAACAATTCGCAAACAGTTTGATTGACAGGCGATCGGACCAATCATAACCCCGAATCCGCTATTTTGTCCATCAAAGCGGTCAGGGGAGTTAGTAGATGAACGTTGGTGAACTTGAAACAACATTCCTTCTGATGTTCATTCATGTTTATTTGATGCTATAAATGAACTAGTATGAAGAGATGATCGAGGAGCGACAGCGACACATTAAACACACACTAGACGCTATTTATTGATTAAACTTCTTTAAAAAATGACAATATTTTAAATATGAAACTGTTTCTTACGTCGTCAGTGTCCTCTTTGCTCCAGGATGTATTTTTCACAGCATGAGAACATGATGTGTGGCGTGAGAGCACATGACTTCTCGGACATAGCAACAGTAACTAAGGGGGGCGGGTCTTTGCGAGCGGTCAATTCCCAAACAAATCGACCAATCAATATCTTATGAGGAAATAGGGAGATTTTTTGCATTATTTTCTCTTTTTAGAATGCGTAAAAATATATTTATTTTGTAAAGTACAGAATGTTCTCTGATTTTAATGTTTACATTGGACAATCACATGGACAATCACAATCACAATCACATCAGGACACATTTGTCTTCCGCCGCCTGTTTGACCTCCGTCATCGTGCTCTGAGCTTTAGCCTTGATTGAATCAAAGTCCATGTCCATGTTCTGGAGTTTTCCCATAAAAGAATCGTTTATCTCTTCCTGCTCCTCCTCTTCGTCCACCATCTTCGCCAGCTCCTCGGGAATGTCCAGATCGTCTCCGGCCATCTGGACGGTGGCGTCGTCTTGCGCGCTCTGAAACGGTTGCGAGTGTGAAAACAGACATTTACAGTGTTTTAACCCTTTGAAGCCTGACATATCAAATAATAGTGTAGTAACAAAAATCTATTTTTTTTAAGGTTTTGTATTATATATGATACAAAGAGCAAACAAAACATCTAAAAACTGAGCAAAAATGTGCAATTTGATGCAAATGTTGATATTTTCATGGCCAAACGTAATATGAAATTCCGATAACAATGTAAATCAATGAGATATTTATAACTGTACTATTATTATAACTTTTCAGACTTCACTGTAATGAATTGCTGTAAAAATTACCGCAATATTTTACAGCAGATGGCTGTATTCTTAATAATACAGCATATTGCTGTAAACCGCAATGCATTCTGGGGGGCGTGGCGGTTTGACTCAAAATTACAGGATATTACTGTAAATTTCAAGCATAAAGAGGCATTTCAGCGGTTGAGATTCTGGCAGCAGTAAGAGAGAGAGAGAGAGTGTCTACAACTGTGGTAAGTGACTTATTTAATTAAAACAAAATTGATAATCAAAGAAAACAGTAAAATTCTGTAAATTAAATGATAGTAACGGTACTGTAAAAATTACAGTAACTGGCTGGTAACCCTGCTGCCAGTATTATACTGTAAAATTTACAGGTAATTTTTAACAGTGCTCATTGTACACTGTAATGAATTGCTGTAAAAATTGCCGCAATATTTTACAGCAGATGGCTGTATTCTTAATAATACAGCATATTGCTGTAAACCGCAATGCATTCTGGGGGGCGTGGCGGTTTGACTCAAAATTACAGGATGTTACTGTAAATTTCAAGCATAAAGAGGCATTTCAGCGGTTGAGATTCTGGTAGCAGTGAGAGAGAGAGTGGTCTACAACTGCGGTAAGTGACTTATTTAATTAAAACAAAATTGTTAATCAAAGAATACAGTAAAATTCTGTAAATTAAATGATAGTAATGTTACTGTAAAAATTACAGTAACTAGCTGGCAACCCTGCTGCCAGTATTATACTGTAAAATTTACAGGTAATTTTTAACAGTGTACATGCGTAAAATAAACATCAGTCGTCACTGTATATCTGCCAATAATGTTGGCATGCTTAGTTTCATAATCAAATCTCTGTTTTAAAACATGTAATGCAATGATGATTGAGAGATGATCGTATTTGATACATATTGAGTGTGGATTATCAAGTAAATGTAATTCTTCAGTTCAGGAAGTGTTCGTCTTGAAATATTACTGATAATATACAAGTTATTCTTCTGTTTTCTTCATAAAAATCAGTAGAGGTGACTTTTTATATTTATACTAAAAGGTCTTTTACTTGCTCAAAAACATATGAAATGTGATCTGGACGTGAGATTAACCCATCATATGTTTTGTTATTAATGAAAATATCTTCAGGCTGATTGATAAACCTGTGATCTGTTACCTGCGGTAGTCTGTATTTGTCACGTAGAAGCACTCGTAGGTTTGCTCTCTCGGCTTTTTTCGTGGCAAACTCCTGGTCCCTGGCGATCCTGTCAACAGAACATGCGGCACGTTACCGCATTGATCGTGTATCTTTATCACAACAGGTTTAGTTCATGTTAGACCACAGTTAACCGGCTCCGGCTAACATAATGTACTTAACACGCGTCCAGAGCTGGATTTCCTGAGGTCTTCAGCATTACAGACGCTTTGTGCGCGGTCAGTGCTTTAGAAACAGCATTGCTGGGTTTTACGGCTTGCTTAGGACTTTTAGTCCTCTGTAAATCTGCTCAGAATGACACAAATCATATGTTTCTGTTGTATTCTGCCCTGTGGATAAATGCATTTTTGCATTATTTTCATGAAAATTAAGCATGTTCACATGCAACTTCTCATTGCTTTACAGCTTTAAAAGTAAAACTTCAGTGCCTTGTGTTAATGAGAATTTATGTTGATTAAATAAAGCAATTATTAGTGTAGAATTGTGAAAGTCGTGGCGGTCATTTAATTAAAAAAACATCAAAAGCAAAACATCCACGTATACATAATGAGAATGTGTTGATTTAAATAATAAATAAATATTACAGTACAATTATGATAATCTAATGGAAAAAATCTTTCAAAATAAAACTTTGGAATGCATTAATTAGAATTTATGTTGATTAAATAAATACAAAAATATTACAGTACAATTATGAGAATTTAATGAAAAACATTAAAAGTAAAACATTCATATATACATAATGATAATTTATTGATATAAATATTACAGTACAATTATGAGAATATAATGGAAAAATCTTTAGAAAATAATTAATAAAAAAATCTTTAAAAATAAAAAAATTGGTATGCATTAATTAGAATTTATGTTGTTTAAATAAATACAAAAATATTACAGTACAATTATGAGAATTTAATGGGAATAATTTAATTAAAAAAAAATCTTTAAAAGTAAAACTTCAGTGGATTACATTAATGAGAATTTATTTTGATTAAATAAAGCGATTATTACACTAGAATTATGAAAATCTAATGGCAGTCATTTAATAAAAATAACATTAAAAGGAAAACATCCATATATGCATTATATTAATGAGAAAATATTAATTAAATAAATAAATATTACAGTAGAATTCTGAAAATCTAATGGCAATCATTTTAAAAAACATTAAAAGTAAATGTTAAATCATAATTGCTATATATATATATATATATAAGTGGTACAAAAGTATAGGCTTAATTATCATAATTAAAAACATTTGATTTGTTTTTATTTTATTTTATTCACCTGGATTCAGATATATTTCAGTGAGAGCTGAACTGACATGATTAGTTTAATTTACACGGGCAGAAATTAAGCGATTATTTACATGCTGTTTAGCGGTTTTACACGAAACCAATCAATCTGACCGTCTTCCTGACCCTCACAATCGTATTACTGTGACCCACAGAGATTAGCGTACATACAGTATATACAGACTGTTCCTTACAGAAATAAGTAATAGCCCAGTTACTAGCTGACCCTGGCAGCAGGATGGAGGAGCCTAAGAAGGTTAAAGGGGTTTAGGGGTAAAATATGGAGCAGGTGGCTCTATATCTAGAGTCAAACCAGGTAATACTTGAGCTATTAAACAACATACAGTAGAGCAGATGTTTTGTCATAAGCGTAACAGGCATTAAATCTGTGATGATTTTCTGATGCGTCTGACTGCTGGACAGTTAGCAGTTGTTGTGGTCGTATCACATTAAAGGCCGTGGCATTTGACCCGATAAGGCCTCTCGTGACCCAGTTCTGGACTTAATGCCATGGGGAGTTATATAAAGAGATAAGGAATTGTGCATAGCAACATTACAGCAATGTGTGTAGTCTTTTTTCCGAGACGTCACAGTAACTATCTTTTACACTGAGCGGTTTCCCTTTTCACTGTTCACTGATCTTGGGATATCCGGCTGAAGTCTTACGGCCAGGCAGAGTTTAGACTCGTTGTTTTTCATCCTTATATAAATGACACACTAGATTTATGTTTTAAATAATATCACATCCTCATATGCATCTTTGACACCGGTCGACCTCAGGTCAGCAATGACGGCTATAACGGACTGATCCCACTTTTGGCCGGCAGACCACAGGAAATGGGAATTAGGATAAGACAATAATTACAGACTAAGACGCTTTCATTATGTTTATAATCATCTCTGTGAGTTGAGTGGTATTGAAACCTGTATTATATTAATATTACTACCTCTAACGGTGTTATGTAACGTGCTGGTCAGGGAAAGGACGATGCCGAGGTTTTTCACAAACACGATGTCTTTTTAATGAGAAATCCAGGAAAAGTGGAACATCAAACGCGTCAATCCATTAACGATCGCGGAGCAGGAGTGAGGAAAATACAGGGAATATATACAGACACTAATGAACGGGAAACAGGTGAATGATATAACTGATAATGACGAATAGCTGATGACAATGAACTAATAAAGACGGGAAGGGATAGAGAAGGGAAACTGGGACACAAGAGGAAAACATGACAAGGCAAACAGATAGACAGGTAAACAAGACACACGTAACATTACCTCCCCCTCCCGGAAGGCGCGATCTCGTGCCAACAAGAGTTTAAACAGGGAGGGGAGACGGGCATCCTGGAGGCCATGGGCAGGAGTAGGTCAGGTGGAGTCCAGGGTGGAGTACAGGGCGTTGGTCAGGGTGGAGTCAGAGGCGACGGCCAAGGCGGAGTCAAGGGTGGTGATCTCCAGTGTGGAGTTCAGGGTGGCGGCCAGGGCGGAGTCAAGGGTGGTGGTCTCCAGTGTCGAGTTCAGGGTGGCGGCCAGGGCGACGTCAAGGGTGGTGGTCTCCAGTGTGGAGTTCAGGGTGGCGGCCAGGGCGACGTCAAGGGTGGTGGTCTCCAGTATGGAGTCCAGGGTAATAGCCAGGGCGGCATCAAGGATGGTGGCCAGAGTGGAGTCAGAGGCGACAGCCAGGGCGTGGTCAAGGGTGGTGATCTCCAGTATGGAGTCCAGGGTAATAGCCAGGGCGGCATCAAGGATGGTGGCCAGAGTGGAGTCAGAGGCGACAGCCAGGGCGTGGTCAAGGGTGGTGATCTCCAGTGTGGAGTCCAGGGTAGCGACCAGGGTGGCATCAAAGGTGGTGGCCAGGGTGGAGTCAAAGGCGACGGCCAGGGGGGAGTCAAGGGTGGTGTTCTCCAGTGTGAAGTTCAGGGTGGCAGCCAGGGCGGCGTCAAGGGTGGTGGTCTCCAGTATGGAGTCCAGGGTAATAGCCAGGGCGGCATCAAGGATGGTGGCCAGAGTGGAGTCAGAGGCGACAGCCAGGGCGTGGTCAAGGGTGGTGATCTCCAGTGTGGAGTCCAGGGTAGCGACCAGGGTGGCATCAAAGGTGGTGGCCAGGGTGGAGTCAAAGGCGACGGCCAGGGCGGCGTCAAGGGTGGTGGTCTCCAGTGTGGAGTTCAGGGTAGGGGCCAGGCGGCGTCAAGGGTGGTGGCCAGGGTGGAGTCAGAGGCGATGGCCAGGGCGGAGTCAAGGGTGGTGATCTCCAGTGTGGAGTTCAGGGTGGCGGCCAGGGCAGCGTCAAGGGTAGCGGTGTCCAGTGTGGAGTCCAGGGTAGGGGCCAGGCGGCGTCAAGGGTGGTGGCCAGGGTGGAGTCAGAGGCGACAGCCAGGGCGGAGTCAAGGGTGGTGATCCCCAGTGTGGAGTTCAGGGTGGCCGCCAGGGTGGCATCAAGATTGGTGGCCAGGGTGGAGTCAAGGGTGGAGGCCAGGATGGAGTTAAAGGAAGCATGGCCCCCCATGGCCCCTGTCCCCATACCCCAAGTGGACATATGCCCCCCCCCCCAATTTTAAGGGGCGGAGGCCCCACTGGAGCGGGCTCAGGCGGAGGAAGGTCAGGCGCTGGCTCACGGCTCTGGAGATGCAGGGCGTGCAGGCTCAGGCGCTGGAGATACTTTTGAAGGCTCAGGAGGAGAGTGCACAGGAGACGGCTCAGGGAGAGAGAGCACTGGAGAAGGCTCAGGAGGAGAGTGCACAGGAGACGGCTCAGGGAGAGAGAGCACAGGAGATGGCTCAGGGAGAGAGAGCACAGGAGATGGCTCAGGGAGAGAGAACACTGGAGAAGGCTCAGGAGGAGAGTGCACAGGAGACGGCTCAGGGAGAGAGAGCACAGGAGATGGCTCAGGGAGAGAGAACACTGGAGACTGCTCAGGGAGGGAGAGCACTGGAGACGGCTCAGGGAGAGAGAGCACAGGAGAAGGCTCAGGAGGAGAGTGCACAGGAGACGGCTCAGGGAGAGAGAGCACTGGAGAAGGCTCAGGAGGAGAGTGCACAGGAGACGGCTCAGGAGGAGAGTGCACAGGAGACGGCTCAGGGAGAGAGAGCACTGGAGAAGGCTAAGGGAGAGAGAGCACAGGAGATGGCTCAGGGAGAGAGAGCACAGGAGATGGCTCAGGGAGAGAGAACACTGGAGACTGCTCAGGGAGGGAGAGCACTGGAGACGGCTCAGGGAGAGAGAGCACAGGAGAAGGCTCAGGAGGAGAGTGCACAGGAGACGGCTCAGGGAGAGAGAGCACAGGAGATGGCTCAGTGAGAGAGAACACTGGAGATGCCTCAGGGAGGGAGAGCACTGGAGACTGCTCAGGGAGGGAGAGCACTGGAGACGGCTCAGGGAGAGAGAGCACAGGAGATGGCTCAGGGAGAGAGAACACTGGAGATGCCTCAGGGAGGGAGAGCACTGGAGACTGCTCAGGGAGGGAGAGCACTGGAGACGGCTCAGGGAGAGAGAGCACAGGAGATGGCTCAGGGAGAGAGAGCACAGGAGATGGCTCAGGGAGAGAGAACACTGGAGATGCCTCAGGGAGGGAGAGCACTCGAGACTGCTCAGGGAGGGAGAGCACTGGAGACGGCTCAGGGAGAGAGAGCACAGGAGATGGCTCAGGGAGAGAGAACACTGGAGATGCCTCAGGGAGGGAGAGCACTGGAGACTGCTCAGGGAGGGAGAGCACTGGAGACGGCTCAGGGAGAGAGAGCACAGGAGATGGCTCAGGGAGAGAGAGCACAGGAGATGGCTCAGGGAGAGAGAACACTGGAGATGCCTCAGGGAGGGAGAGCACTGGAGACTGCTCAGGGAGGGAGAGCACTGGAGACGGCTCAGGGAGAGAGAGCACAGGAGATGGCTCAGGGAGAGAGAGCACTGGAGATGCCTCAGGGAGGGAGAGCACTGGAGATGGCTCAGGGAGAGAGAGCACTGGAGATACCTCAGGGAGGGAGAGCACTGGAGATGGCTCAGGGAGAGAGACCATTGAGAGAGAGCATTGTCCAAAAGTCTAAGAACTATTCTCCAATGACTGGCGTAAACATCGTGGCAGGTTGAGGGCGTGGCTTGAGTGCGGCGGCCACTTTAGGTGGTGGCTCGCGTCGCGGCTCGTGAGAAGCAGGCCTCTCGCGCAGAGGATCGAGACAGAGCGGGATGGACCACTTGGAACAGTAAGTGGAGGATTCCGATCTAAGGTGAGCTGGAGATCCGACATGCTTCCGGGTAGAGACTGGCTGACAATTTATCTTGTCCTCAGCTATATCTACAAAGAAATCGGAATTCTCTAAGCTGAGGACAGAATTAATAAAGTCCGATACGGACATAAAACAATCGCCAGGAGAAACTAAATGAAACAACTTATCATCCAGTCCCATCCGGAAGTATGCGTTAGCAAGCATAGCATTAAAACTGCAGTGTGTAGGATAAAAATAAAATATCCAAAAAACACTGGGTCAGTGTTATATATTTTGTTCAGTTGAGTTCTTACAATATCCCAAATGTTTCCAACTATTTGTAAATCGTGAGAAAATCACAATTTTAACCAAGGATCCGGGACGTGTGAGGGAGTCTCCTGTCAATGACGTCATTTCCGCGTTTCCCTCGGTTTCAGGTTTTATTTTGTAGAAACCATGGAAACACCAAAGACGCTTTAATGTATTACGTTTTTTTCCAAGAGTACCATGTTTTACCACGCCTCAAAGAAAAACACTGTCGTGAAGTAGCGTTAGCTAACATCGCATGATCAGACGCAGCTTTATTCTTAGTGACAGTCATACAGAAAAAATGAACCGCATGTCATTTATCAACACGATCCATCCAGTATTTAATATGATATTGCCATATGGATCTCGAACGCTCAGAGTAACGTTACAACATCAAATGATCCGATAAACAGAGCTGCGTTTCCTCAAAAGCGGCCGCGGCGACTGTGTCATAATAAAAGTCCCGCTGCTCTCGAGGCGTGTGTCGTTCGTCTCTCATCGTTCAGCTCCACGACACTCGCTCCTGCTCCGCTTCACACTACAGGAACGTTCATAATCTCATCCGCTAACGGGATTTCTTCCCGATTCTTTTCCGCCGGCTGTGAGGTGAAGACCACACGTCCCAAGATTCCTCGCTCAAACTCGCCGTCATCAAGCCACGCCTTTGTTTTGATAAGACGACCTCTAGTGGACGAAAAACTACATAGTGCACCTTTAAGCTGTGTCTTTTCCCATTGTGCTTTTGATCTGCACAGTCGGTGGAATCCCGTCGTGAGAGTTGTTGATATGACATGAGAGCAAGTCGGACCACTTTTCTGTCACAGCCACGCAGAACCAAAGCACAACCAAAACAATGTTCTTCCGCAAAATACATGTAGGTTTGTTTTTAGCCACTAGAGGGCCAAAAGTTACATAGTGTACAGTTACATTGTGCACCAATTAGTTTCATTGCAAGCTACCAAAATATAAACCAAGCAACGACAAAGTGTTCTTGATCCGGACATTCCCGGTTGAATCCTACGTCAATTGGCATGTTTTACTCGTAAACTCGACATTTAAATGTTTACAAATCTTTGCTTGTCTGCAGTTTCAGCTTCAAAAGGAACTAATGCATGAAGGTTTTACTCACTTCTCCTCGACGAGCTGTTTCTGATACTCCTCGAACTCTTCCCTGCTCATTCCTTTAGACGCCGCCGTCTCTTTTCCATCCGCGGGCTCGTCTGCAGCTTCGCTTCCTCCTGTCATGTTCTTCAGTTTGTCCCCCAACATCTGCTGCAGGAGGAATGCCATCTTCTCTGCTTTTAGGCCTGAAGAATAGATTAACTATCCAATAGTGTGCTGTTAGTTCATGTATTTGAACCACAGCTTTCCAGAAGTAACCGTTCCAGCTATTTTTAGCTTATTTTTTGGAGCAACAATAACAATATGAAGACAATGGAGGTGTAGTTTCAGATTTGGCACCTGTTGTCGAGATGAAGATGAGGGTGTGATGAAAACGGCTCAAGAGATTAGCTTATTATCAAAACCTGTGTTGGCCTTGGGTCAAGGACGCCGCGGCTATTCAT
Source organism: Opsariichthys bidens (assembly GCA_037194245.1). NCBI lineage: Eukaryota > Metazoa > Chordata > Actinopteri > Cypriniformes > Xenocyprididae > Opsariichthys > Opsariichthys bidens. The sequence continues at coordinate 12,714,805 of CM074303.1, forward strand.
ACTCTTACAGCTGCACAGACAATACTGGCCATCTGAAATGTGCTTTGAATTCATATACTGTAAAAACAAAAAATGATTTTTTAAGGAAATGATGATAAAGCAAAGATTATTGGTGTATGTGTTACAAGGAAAAGCCATTTCAGTTTTTCTACTTCCAAATTTCACATTTAATTGTAATTGTTTGTGAAAATTACGAGTGAACATTGTAAATCCTATACCAATTTTTTTTTTTTCAGTGACTAGTATTGCTTCCTTTTATTAACAAAAAATATGTACAGTATCTTCCAAAAGTATGCAAATACTGTTTGGGTGAAAAGTTGAAACATGATCTTGTATCAGTGTTGTGATTGTTAACTAAAACGATTAAAAATCATTGAAATTCATCTGAAATAAAATAATAATAATAATATATAATATAAATAATTATGAAAAATAATAATTATTTGTGACCCTGGACCTGAAAACCAGTCATGTTGCATAAGTATATTTGTAGAAATAAATCTGAAATAAAATAAAATATAAATATTAGAAGAAAAACAATACTTTTTTTGTTAATTATTTTTACAATTATAAAATTGTTGCTAGAATCGTTTTGATTAATTGAAATTAAATTTAAAATAAAATACAAGTATTAGAAAAAATTATTATTTAGTTAATTGTTGAAGACTAAAAATAAAAATTTTAAAAATTTTCATTCACTGAAATAAATATAAACAATTAAGTAAAAAATAACTATTATTTAGTTAATTATTTTTTGTTAATTTAAAAATCTATTAAAATCGTTTTCATTAATTGAAAAATATAAATAATTAAGTGAAAAATAACTATTATTTAGTTAATTATTTTTTGTTAATTTAAAAATCTATTAAAAATCGTTTTCATTAATTGAAATAAATCTAAAATAAAATATAAATATTAGACGAAAAATAACTTTTATTTAGTTCATTATTTTGCAATTATAAAACTGTAGCTAGCCAAAAATAAAACTATTAAAAATCGTTTTCATGAATTGAAATAAATCTAAAATAAAATATAAATATTAGACGAAAAATAACTATTATTTAGTTCATTATTTTGCAATTATAAAACTGTAGCTAGCCAAAAATAAAACTATTAAAAATCATTTTCATTCACTGAAACCAATCTAAAATAAAATATTAGTTGAAAAATAATTATTCAGTTTTATGAAACAATTAAATAAAAATATACTTAAAACGTAAAAAAATGTAAACATAAAAAGCTGAAGAAAAAAATAGCAGATGAAAAAAAGTTAATCTGTTAAATTAGAAATGTTGTAAATTAAGTAAATTAACATTGAAGTACTAAAATTACAATAAACCTAAATATAAATATATAATAAAAATAAAATGAAATGCAAAACAACATTGAAAAAATCTAATTAAAAAATATTAATAAATACTGTAATAGTATATAAATAATACTAAATATCACTGGCGTGATATTATGACTGTCTGTTTTTCTTTATTGACAGTGGGACTGATGCTGAACGAACCCTGATGATCTTGTTCTCCAGCATGATTTGACATCCGAAGAGCATCTCGAGCTTCGGTGGAGGAAGAAGATCTGAGCGCCTGTACAAAGAGATCGCACTCATTCACAAACATTTAATTAATGCGCATAAATGTCTTTACACCAAAACCTTTCTGCCTTTAAAAATTCCACAATTTTGTTTATTTCCAGGTTTAAATGGAAACAAAAAACAATCCCAGATTTTCATCGTGGACATGGAGGTGAGATCTTCATAATCTCACTCTTCAGAGTCAGTCCGATTAAGACCCCCGTCTGTTCGCCTGTTCTTAAATTAGACCATCTCTCCTGAGCTCAAGACCAATATGGTGTTTCTAAACGACATGTCTACAGCCTTCTCCATTCGTTCATTCATTATTTAAAGTCTTAAGTACTTTTGGCAACATGGTAAAATCAAAGTTCTGTTTTATTCTACATTAGATTGATCCATGTCGAGATCACATGACCAGCAGCGGGATATACTGACTTTATCTGTCAGTATAATATATAATATCATAATTATAATCATATATACTGACTTTATCTGTCAGTATAATATATAAAATCATTATTATAATCATATATACTGACTTTATCTGTCAGTATAATATATAATATCATAATTATAATCATATATACTGACTTTATCTGTCAGTATAATATATAAAATCATTATTATAATCATATATACTGACTTTATCTGTTAGTATAATATATAAAATCATTATTATAATCATATATACTGACTTTATCTGTTAGTATAATATATAAAATCATTATTATAATCATATATACTGACTTTATCTGTCAGTATAATATATAAAATCATTATTATAATCATATACACTGACTTTATCTGTTAGTATAATATATAAAATCATTATTATAATCATATACACTGACTTTATCTGTTAGTATAATATATAAAATCATTATTATAATCATATACACTGACTTTATCTGTTAGTATAATATATAAAATCATTATTATAATCATATATACTGACTTTATCTGTTAGTATAATATATAAAATCATAATTATAATCATATATACTGGCTTTATCTGTCAGTATAATATATAAAATCATTATTATAATCATATATACTGACTTTATATATTACTCTCACCTTTATTATACCATTACCTGGATAATTACCTATATTACCATTAGTTATAGATCACATGATAATTACATGGTAAAACATCATTTAAGGTGTGTTCCAATTTGTGCACTTTTCTACAACGTATTGAAGTGTAAGAGTAGTGTGTTCACACTGAAAATACCAAAAAGAAAAAGTGCTCTTTAAATACCTGGATGATGCACTTAATTAACGGATAAAATGAAGTGTGGACTTTAGACTCCTCCTTATATGGTGGAGAGGGAGGGGCTTCAGACATCTCCTAATATGGTGGAGAGGGAGGGGCTTCAGACTCCTCCTAATATGGTGCAGAGGGAGGGGCTTCAGATTTCTCCTTATATGGTGGAAAGGGAGGGGCTTCAGACTCCTCCTTATATGGTGGAGAGGGAGGGGCTTCAGACTCCTCCTAATATGGTGGAGAGGGAGGGGCTTCAGACTCCTCCTAATATGGTGGAGAGGGAGGGGCTTCAGACTCCTCCTTATATGGTGGAGAGGGAGGGGCTTCAGACTCCTCCTTATATGGTGGAGAGTGAGGGGCTTCAGATTCCTCCTTATATGGTGCAGAGGGAGGGGCTTCAGATTTCTTCTTATATGGAGGAGAGGGAGGGGCTTCAGACTCCTCCTTATATGGTGGAGAGGGAGGGGCTTCAGACTCCTCCTTATATGGTGGAGAGGGAGGGGCTTCAGACTCCTCCTTATATGGTGGAGATGGAGGGGCTTCAGACTCCTCCTTATATGGTGGAGAGGGAGGGGCTTCAGACATCTCCTAATATGGTTGAGAGGGAGGGGCTTCAGACTCCTCCTAATATGGTGCAGAGGGAGGGGCTTCAGATTTCTCCTTATATGGTGGAAAGGGAGGGGCTTCAGACTCCTCCTTATATGGTGGAGAGGGAGGGGCTTCAGACTCCTCCTAATATGGTGGAGAGGGAGGGGCTTCAGACTCCTCCTAATATGGTGGAGAGGGAGGGGCTTCAGACTCCTCCTTATATGGTGGAGAGGGAGGGGCTTCAGACTCCTCCTTATATGGTGGAGAGTGAGGGGCTTCAGATTCCTCCTTATATGGTGCAGAGGGAGGGGCTTCAGATTTCTTCTTATATGGAGGAGAGGGAGGGGCTTCAGACTCCTCCTTATATGGTGGAGAGGGAGGGGCTTCAGACTCCTCCTTATATGGTGGAGATGGAGGGGCTTCAGACTCCTCCTTATATGGTGGAGAGGGAGGGGCTTCAGACTCCTCCTTATATGGTGGAGATGGAGGGGCTTCAGACTCCGACAGTGAATGACAAAATAACCTTAATAAATGAATGCATTACACGCAATATATTGATAATATAATAAAATAAGATAATATAATGATTACTTTTGACCTAACTTGTGTATCACGTTGATTTGAATAGGATAATAATGTACCATATCGATATAAAAATACAAAGAGAAAGAAAATATATTATTTATCAACAACACGAAGTGCGTTAAATATCACATTACATCAGGGTTTCCCAGACACGTCAGGGTCAGTGACTTTAATGAAAAGCTATTAAGTAATTAAATAAATGATAATAATAAGGTTAAGAATAGAAATGAAAATAAAACAGTTTTATTTGTTTAGCTGCATGTCATGTGACCACTAACCGACATCAGTGAACCATGAACTTAATTTTATTTATTTGTTATTATTATTATTGACCTAACTTATTAAAGGGTCTGTTCACCCAAAAATGAAAATTCTGTCATTAATTAAAATAACGACTTTCCAACAATATCTAGTGATGGCCGACTTCAAAACACTGCTTCGAAGCTTTACGGATCTTTTGATTCGAATCAGTGATTCGGTTCACATATCAAACTGCCAAAATCACGTGAACCATTGAAATTGCGAATCACTTATGACGTAACGGAGCCTCGTTTACTGAAATCACGTGCCTTTGACGCTCCAAACCACTGATTCGAAACAAAAGATTCGTAAAGATTCATGAATCAGGGTTTTGAAATCAGCCATCACTAGATATTGTTGAAAAGTCATTATTTATTTAGTTTTTTGGGTGCACAAAAAGTATTCTCATCAATTTATAATATTAATATATTAATATAATGTATGTATATATATATATATATATATATATATATATATATATGTGTGTGTGTGTGTGTGTGTGTGTGTGTGTGTGTAAATATATATTAATTATAAAGATTAATGCTCTCATTCAAAAATGTTAAATATAAAAGTTCTTTACTCTGTCTAAATCACATTTTGAAATGTAATTAGGTGATTTAATTTAATTTCACACGCATTTCACTGTGATTAGAGGAAAGTAAACGTTGGCATTTCTAACCCTAACCCA
>CM074303.1:12724811-12742311 GCA_037194245.1 Opsariichthys bidens
CACAGACCCACCCTCCTTATATCACAATGCATTACCATTTATGGGCAAATGTGAGGTCATCGGTGTTGCCATGACAATGTAGTAAAAAACACAGGGTGGTGAATTATTGATTATGTGAGTGTGCACACACTCATCTTATAAAACCGTGCTCAAAAAAATGTGTTAAATGTGTTAAACGTTTTCAATTTCGGATGAAATAAACCTAATTCACCACGGTACAATGATGATATCGTAGTGTTTTGATATACAATGATATACAAAGGTGGTGTCAGGTGACCTAAAGACATGGTAACTTTTGTGCAAGTCAAAAAAATATCTAAATAATATCAAATGTTTATTGTATTCGTGTTGCTCAAGCGGTAGAGCATGGCGCCAGCAACACCAAGGTCATGGGTTCGATTTTCAACGAATTTAATGATATTTGATTTTAAAAAGTTACTTTAAGATCAGATCGGTTCAAATAAATATTTGAAATAGCAACTGCTTTCAGTGTACTGACAGATTATATGGTGCATGTGCACAGAATAGTACTTTTATATTAGTGTCACACATTAAAACACACTTTTATATATCTAAAATATGTACACATATATATATATATATACATATATATATATATATATATATATATATATATATATATATATTATATATTAAATATATATAAAAAAATATATATATATAAAACACACTTTTATATTAGTGTCACACGTGATAATCAGTGTTGGGGAAAGTTACTTGGATCAGTGTTGTGATTTATGATTTATGTTTATATCTCATATTTTTTACTTTTCTCAATATTGTGAGTTTAAATCTCATAATTCTGACTTTTCTCAATATTTTGAGTTTATATCTCATAATTCTGACTTTTCTCTATATTGTGAGTTTATATCTCATAATTCTGACTTTTCTCAATATTTTGAGTTTATATCTCATAATTCTGACTTTTCTCTATATTGTGAGTTTATATCTCATAATTCTGACTTTTCTCAATATTGTGAGTTTATATCTCATAATTCTGACTTTTCTCAATATTTTGAGTTTATATCTCATAATTCTGACTTTTCTCTATATTGTGAGTTTATATCTCATAATTCTGACTTTTCTCAATATTTTGAGTTTATATCTCATAATTCTGACTTTTCTCTATATTGTGAGTTTATATCTCATAATTCTGACTTTTCTCAATATTTTGAGTTTATATCTCATAATTCTGACTTTTCTCTATATTGTGAGTTTAAATCTCATAATTCTGACTTTTCTCAATATTTTGAGTTTATATCTCATAATTCTGACTTTTCTCAATATTGTGAGTTTATATCTCATAATTCTGACTTTTCTCAATATTTTCAGTTTATATCTCATAATTCTGACTTTTCTCAATATTGTGAGTTTATATCTCATAATTCTGACTTTTCTCAATATTTTGAGTTTATATCTCATAATTCTGACTTTTCTCAATATTTTCAGTTTATATCTCATAATTCTGACTTTTCTCTATATTGTGAGTTTATATCTCATAATTCTGACTTTTCTCAATATTTTCAGTTTATATCTCATAATTCTGACTTTTCTCTATATTGTGAGTTTATGTCTCATAATTCTGACTTTTCTCAATATTTTCAGTTTATATCTCATAATTCTGACTTTTCTCAATATTTTCAGTTTATATCTCATAATTCTGACTTTTCTCTATATTGTGAGTTTATATCTCATAATTCTGACTTTTCTCAATATTTTCAGTTTATATCTCATAATTCTGACTTTTCTCAATATTTTCAGTTTATATCTCATAATTCTGACTTTTATCAATATTGTGAGTTTATATCTCATAATTCTGACTTTTCTCAATATTGTGAGTTTATATCTCATAATTCTGACTTTTCTCAATATTGCGAGTTTATATCTCATAATTCTGACTTTTCTCAATATTGTGAGTTTATATCTCATAATTCTGACTTTTCTCAATATTGTGAGTTTATATCTCATAATTCTGACTTTTCTCAATATTGCGAGTTTATATCTCATAATTCTGACTTTTCTCAATATTGCGAGTTTATATCTCATAATTCTGACTTTTCTCAATATTGTGAGTTTATATCTCATAATTCTGATTTTATAACTCACAATTGCAACTTTATATCACACAATTCTGAGGGAAAAAGTCATAATTGTGAGATAAAAACTCACAATGACCTTTTTTGTGTTTGTTTCACACTTATTAGTATTCCAAAGTATTCTAAAGTATTTAGATGAAGTTACTAAACTTGAGTAATGTAACGAAATACGTTACAAATGACTTTTTAAAGCATGTATTTTGCAATCTGTCGTGAAATACATTTTAAAAGTGACCCACCCAGCCCTGGAAATGAATAATCCTCAGGCTGAAAGAAAAACTCACTCACTTCAGCAATACAAACAATAAATGAAACACGAATGTGATGTTCATCTAAAGTCATTCTCCTCATTCGTACGGTTGAATTGGATCATCAAAGCTCAGCAGCAAAGACATTTGTTAATAAAATGAGCATAAATACATAAGTATAGTTGTATAATTATTGCAGGTTTGCATTTCATTGCTTTAAGTAATATTTTTGCAAGTGAGACGAGTAAATCCTTGCTCACATTTAGTTTAAAACTACCCCAATCCTGGTGCCAATGGTTTCCACAGATATCAGTGCAGCAGACAGTATTTTACGGCTAAACTGTCTTTGTCATTATTTCTTCAGCTGCACTCTCTTATTAAACAGAACGCTGCACAGACTGCTGGGTAATTACACTGTGGCTTTGCTCAAAGAGCCGTGTTGGGTTTAGTTTGTCAGCTAGACTGCCACCCGTTCCATTCTGGGACACAAACACTCCTGAACATAATGCCGGAGAGTGACGGGATAAATGTTGCCTTTTCTCCTGGTGAAACGCACTGTTTAGAAACTGCTATTGTTCATGGCTTGACAGCGATGTGCATTCTGGATCATTTCTGTGTGTGCGGTTTACCTTCGTGTGAGCTGAAACCATCACTAAATAATGATCATGATCAGTTGTTGTTTAATCTTGAGGTTTTATCATCACTATAATGTGGTCAAATGACTAAAATTGACTTTTTTCAGTTTCAACCACTTAAAAAACATAATGCATTTTATTTATAATGCACTTTTCTCATACCCAAAACGCTACAGTGCAGAAAATAAAAATACAATACTGTTACATACAATACAAATGCAATAAATAAAACAAGACTCAGCACCCAATTATCATTGAGGTTCACTTGTGTCATTACTGTTATATAAGAAGTGCCATTATAAATGAATTCTGGTGTTGTGGTTGTCTGTATGATGTCTCTGGCTTCATTTACAGGCCTCTTCCTGAAGACGGGGATTTAGACGGACTCACTGACAACACTTGTAAGTTCTCTAAATGCATCTGATCCATGTGGTTTTCATTGTATTGAAATGTTGACGAAAATTCCTACTTTATATCTCGCAATTCTGACTTTATATCTCGCAATTCTGACTTTATAACTTAGAATTCTGACTTTATATCTCACAATTGCAAGAATTAAACTCTTAATTACAAGTTATAAAGTCAGAATTGCCCGATTTAAAGTCGCAATTCTTACTTTTTTACGCAATTGCGAGTTTATATCTCGCAGTTCTGACTTTATATCTCGCAGTTCTGACTTTATATCTCACAATTCTGACTTTATATCTCACAATTCCGACTTTATATCACACAATTCCGACTTTATATCACACAATTCTGACTTTATATCACACAATTCTGACTTTATATCTCTCAATTCTGACTTTATATCTCACAATTCTGACTTTATATCTCAATTCTGACTTTATATCTCACAATTCTGACTTTATATCTCACAATTCCGACTTTATATCACACAATTCCGATTTTATATCTCGCAGTTCTGACTTTATATCTCACAATTCCGATTTTATATCTCGCAGTTCTGACTTTATATCTCACAATTCTGACTTTATATCGCTCAATTCTGACTTTATATCTCACAATTCTGACTTTATATCTCGCAGTTCTGACTTTATATCGCTCAATTCTGACTTTATATCACACAATTCTGACTTTATATCTCGCAGTTCTGACTTTATATCTCACAATTCTGACTTTATATCGCTCAATTCTGACTTTATATCTCACAATTCTGACTTTATATCTCGCAGTTCTGACTTTATATCTCACAATTCTGACTTTATATCACACAATTCCGACTTTATATCGCTCAATTCTGACTTTATATCGCTCAATTCTGACTTTATATCGCTCAATTCTGACTTTATATCGCTCAATTCTGACTTTATATCACACAATTCTGACTTTATATCTCGCAGTTCTGACTTTATATCTCACAATTCTGACTTTATATCACACAATTCCGACTTTATATCGCTCAATTCTGACTTTATATCGCTCAATTCTGACTTTATATCTCACAATTCTGACTTTATATCTCACAATTCTGACTTTATATCTCACAATTCTGACTTTATATATCGCAATTCTGACTTTATGTCTCACAATTCTGACTTTATATCTCACAATTCTGACTTTATATCTCACAATTCTGACTTTATATCTCGCAATTCTGACTTAATATCTCACAATTCTGACTTTATATCTCACAATTCTGACTTTATATCTCACAATTCCGACTTTATATCACACAATTCTGACTTTATAACTTAGAATTCTGACTTTATATCTCGCAATTCTGACTTTATATCACACAATTCTGACTTTATATCGCTCAATTCTGACTTTATATCACACAATTCCGACTTTATATCTCACAATTCTGACTTTATTACTTAGAATTCTGACTTTATATCTCACAATTCTGACTTTATATCTCACAATTCTGACTTTATATATCGCAATTCTGACTTTATATCTCACAATTCTGACTTTATATCTCGCAGTTCTGACTTTATATCTCACAATTCTGACTTTATATCACACAATTCCGACTTTATATCGCTCAATTCTGACTTTATATCGCTCAATTCTGACTTTATATCTCACAATTCTGACTTTATATCTCACAATTCTGACTTTATATCTCACAATTCTGACTTTATATATCGCAATTCTGACTTTATGTCTCACAATTCTGACTTTATATCTCACAATTCTGACTTTATATCTCACAATTCTGACTTTATATCTCGCAATTCTGACTTAATATCTCACAATTCTGACTTTATATCTCACAATTCTGACTTTATATCTCACAATTCCGACTTTATATCACACAATTCTGACTTTATAACTTAGAATTCTGACTTTATATCTCGCAATTCTGACTTTATATCACACAATTCTGACTTTATATCGCTCAATTCTGACTTTATATCACACAATTCCGACTTTATATCTCACAATTCTGACTTTATTACTTAGAATTCTGACTTTATATCTCACAATTCTGACTTTATATCTCACAATTCTGACTTTATATATCGCAATTCTGACTTTATATCTCACAATTCTGACTTTATATCTCGCAGTTCTGACTTTATATCTCACAATTCTGACTTTATATCACACAATTCTGACTTTATATCGCTCAATTCTGACTTTATATCTCGCAATTCTGACTTTATATCTCACAATTCTGACTTTATATCTCGCAGTTCTGACTTTATATCTCACAATTCTGACTTTATATCTCATAATTCTGACTTTATATCTCACAATTCTGACTTTATATCACACAATTCTGACTTTATATCGCTCAATTCTGACTTTATATCTCACAATTCTGACTTTATATCTCACAATTCTGACTTTATATCTCACAATTCTGACTTTATATCTCACAATTCTGACTTTATATCTCACAATTCTGACTTTATATATCGCAATTCTGACTTTATATCTCACAATTCTGACTTTATATATCGCAATTCTGACTTTATGTCTCACAATTCTGACTTTATATCTCACAATTCTGACTTTATATCTCACAATTCTGACTTTATATCTCACAATTCTGACTTTATATCTCACAATTCTGACTTTATATCTCACAATTCTGACTTTATATATCGCAATTCTGACTTTATATCTCACAATTCTGACTTTATATATCGCAATTCTGACTTTATGTCTCACAATTCTGACTTTATATCTCACAATTCTGACTTTATATCACACAATTCTGACTTTATAACTTAGAATTCTGACTTTATATCTCGCAATTCTGACTTTATATCACACAATTCTGACTTTATATCGCTCAATTCTGACTTTATATCTCACAATTCTGACTTTATTACTTAGAATTCTGACTTTATATCTCACAATTCTGACTTTATATCACACAATTCTGACTTTATATCTCACAATTCTGACTTTATATATCGCAATTCTGACTTTATATCTCACAATTCTGACTTTATATCTCACAATTCTGACTTTATATCACACAATTCTGACTTTATATCTCACAATTCTGACTTTATATCTCACAATTCTGACTTTATATCACACAATTCTGACTTTATATCACACAATTCCGACTTTATATCTCACAATTCTGACTTTATTACTTAGAATTCTGACTTTATATCTCACAATTCTGACTTTATATCACACAATTCTGACTTTATATCTCACAATTCTGACTTTATATATCGCAATTCTGACTTTATATCTCACAATTCTGACTTTATATCTCACAATTCTGACTTTATATCACACAATTCTGACTTTATATCGCTCAATTCTGACTTTATATCACACAATTCCGACTTTATATCTCACAATTCTGACTTTATAACTCACAATTCTGACTTTATATCTCACAATTCTGACTTTATATCACACAATTCTGACTTTATATCGCTCAATTCTGACTTTATATCACACAATTCTGACTTTATAACTTAGAATTCTGACTTTATATCTCGCAGTTCTGACTTTATATCGCTCAATTCTGACTTTATATCACACAATTCTGACTTTATATCTCACAATTCTGACTTTATATCGCTCAATTCTGACTTTATATCTCACAATTCTGACTTTATATCTCACAATTCTGACTTTATATCTCGCAATTCTGACTTTATATCTCACAATTCTGACTTTATATCTCTCAATTCTGACTTTATATCTCACAATTCTGACTTTATATATCGCAATTCTGACTTTATGTCTCACAATTCTGACTTTATATCTCTCAATTCTGACTTTATATCTCACAATTCCGACTTTATATCACACAATTCTGACTTTATAACTTAGAATTCTGACTTTATATCTCGCAATTCTGACTTTATATCTCACAATTCTGACTTTATATCTCGCAATTCTGACTTTATATCTCACAATTCTGACTTTATATCTCACAATTCTGACTTTATATCTCACAATTCCGACTTTATATCACACAATTCTGACTTTATAACTCAATTCCGACTTTATAACTTAGAATTCTGACTTTATATCTCGCAATTCCGACTTTATATCTCACAATTCCGACTTTATATCACACAATTCTGACTTTATATCTCGCAATTGCGAGAAAAAAAGTAATAATTGTGAAATAAAAAGTGCTGCATCTTCACGAAAATTTAAGTCTTGCCCATTTAAATATTCAAGTGCAAGAAGACATGAAAAAAAAGAACTCAATTCATTATTTGCTGTTTGGGAAATTTTCTGTGAGCAAACATTCCCGGAAATCCACATGCCCGGAAATCCACTTCTGAGACAGCGTGCGAATACTCAATTGACTTTTGTTTCACGTCTTCTTGCGCTTGAACAGACATATTCAAACAAAATGGTCTAAATGCTCATCTTGGCAAATATCCTCGTAAAACATAGTCGGATATGTCTTAAGTGAACGTAAACAGTTGAGAAAGAAAACACGTGTGCTGGATCCATGCATTCGCTCTTAAAGTGACAGCAGCCTTCAAAAACCTCACTAATATTAATCAAACAACAAAAGACAAAGAAAAATCCCTCACTGCTCTTGACTGAATGAAAAAAAGACGCCTTCTTTGTCAATCTTTCATTTTCTCTGCAGCTCATCATGGCGCTCTGACCGTTGATCATGTGGAGTCTGTCCGACAAAAGCGTCGCACACTGGTCGCTCCGGATATTAACCTGTCCCTGGACAAAAGTGAAGGTTCAGTCCTTTCTGACGACTTCCTGGAAACACCAGACGACCTGGACATAAACGTGGATGACATGGACACGCCGGACGATGACTCTCTCGGGTCCATCAACAATGGCACTGAGCTGGAATGGGAAGGTCAGTCACTTTGCAAAATCTAATGCAAATAATTTCTCAGATGTTTCTCAGGAGACTTGTTGTCATGGGCAGAAGCTCTTGTCTTTTTGCAGACGACACACCGGTGGCCAACGCGAAGGGTTCGGGTGCTGATGACGGGGACGGCACGGGTCGTCTGTGGAGGACGGTGATCATCGGCGATCAGGAACACAGGATAGACATGCAGGTGATCAGGCCGTATCTGCGCGTCGTCACGCATGGAGGTCAGTCTTCATCAACTTCATCTGAATATATAGAGTAAAACTATAAACTGTTTAAGATGATTATTAGTGGTGTTAAGAGATTCGAACAAACCCCTAAACACTAAACTAAACGTCGTTTTGTGACTCGTCGCTCTCTTTACATACAAAAACATAATAAAATCACAACAATTTCACATCTTAAAGGTACAGTAACAAAAACAGGCTGTTTAATTTTAAGGGAAAATAAACATAATAAATTTGCAATTTTTCTGGTTAAACATTGCGATTTAAAATGCACCTAAAATGTTGTGCTTATATATCAATATGACTAAAAAAATTAACATGTAACATGTTGGGAGGCAATAACTATAAATGATTAGAAAGGTCTAAAGGTTCAATTTTTGACGTTTTATTAAAATATTGACAGTTATTATTTTACACCTACTGTTAAACTTGACGTTCACCAACACTCTTTATGTTCCTCAGGTTACTACGGTGAAGGACTGAACGCTATCATCGTATTTGCCGCCTGCTACCTGCCCGACAGCGGCTGTGCCGACTACAATTACATCATGGAAAACCTCTTCCTGTAAGATACAGAAACACATTTTAGTCAGTGCAATTTATTTTTATAGCAACAAATATTGACCAGCATGAAAAACGAAAAATATTTCATTTTTCATTATGAATTACACATGGACATTTTCATAAACACAAGACATAGAATATTTTCAGAAACACATACACACTCACACACACACACACACACACACACACACACACACACACACACACACACATATATATATATATATATATATATATATATACTAATACACACACACTCACCACACACACACACACACACACACACACACACACATATATATATATACTAATACACACACACTCACCACACACACACACACACACATATATACTAATACACACACACTCACCACACACACACACACACACATATATATATATATATATATATATACTAATACACACATACTCACCACACACACACACACACACACATATACTAATACACACACACTCACCACACACACACACACACATATATACTAATACACACACACTCACCACAACCACACACACTCACCACACACACACACACACACACACACATATATACTAATACACATACACTCACCACACACACACACACACATATATATATATATATATATATATTTATACTAATACACACACACTCACCACACACACACATATATACTAATACACACACACTCACCACACACACACACACATATATATATATATATATATATATATACTAATGCACACACACTCACCACACACACAAACATATATACTAATACACACACACTCACTACACACACACACACACACACACACACATATATATATATATATACTAATACACACACACTCACCACACACACACACACACAAACATATATACTAATACACACACACTCACCACACACACACACACAAACATATATACTAATACACACACACTCACCACACACACACATATATATATACTAATGCACACACACTCACCACACACACACACACACAAACATATATACTAATACACACACACTCACCACACACACATATATATATACTAATGCACACACACTCACCACACACACACACACACAAACATATATACTAATACACACACACTCACCACACACACACACACACACACACACACACATATATATATATATACTAATACACACACACACACACACACACACATATATATATATATATATATATATACTAATACACACACACTCACCACACACACACACACACACACACACACATATATATATATATATATATACTAATACACACACACTCACCACACACACACACACACACACACACACACATATATATATATATATATATATATATATATATATACTAATACACACACACTCACCACACACACACACACACACACACACACATATATATATATATATATATATATATATATATATACACACACAATCTTTTGTTAGATGCGATTAATCACAATTAATCGATTTGGCAGCACCAATATATACATATACACACACAAACTTTTATGTTAACTGCAGTGAATCTTCTGCATACATCATGGTCGAAAAGTTTATGCCCCAAAGTGGTGTAATCAATGACTTAGCTTTCACTTTATTTCCCCCAAATTCCTTGGAATATGCATATTTTCTGGCGTTTCCTCTGAATGCTTTATTTGATTATCTCTGCAGGTACGTGATCAGTAGTTTGGAGCTGCTGGTAGCAGAAGACTACATGATCATCTACCTGAACGGAGCCACGCCGCGCCGGAGAATGCCGGGCATCAGCTGGCTCAAGAGATGCTACCAGATGATCGAAAGACGGTATATGAATAACATCGATACTTAAGCTGAGACAAAGAAGAACGTTGCTCAGAACCCATATTACTAAAAAACCTTGAAAACGGTGAGGGGGGGAGTTCACATTATTGCTTCAAGCGTCATAATTTTCTCTTTCTTTGTTCATCCAGGTTAAGAAAGAATCTCAAGTGTTTGATCATTGCACATCCCTCCTGGTTCATTCGCACAGTTCTGGCCATCTTACGGCCCTTTATCAGGTCAGAAAACATCTACACAGTAATGAATGTCTTTTATCTTCAGTTGATTTCATCTAAGACTGTGGCTGAAGTCAGTTGTAGTTCTTGTGTTTCTCTTTTCTTCAGTGATTCTGCTTGTTAACAGCAGGCGTTCATCAATAATGTCCAATCGTCGCTTAATTAATTGCTTAATTATCTCATTAACTTCAACTCTGCTTCAGTGTTACTTTAACACTATTTAGAGAAGGACCAAATGTTATCTGAGCAGAGTTGATTTAACTTAATTTAGTTTGTAGGATCTGTTTTTAAGACATTTTAATTCCTCTCCAGTGTGAAATTTATGGACAAGATCCGTTACGTCCAGAGTCTGGAGGAACTGGCTCAGATTGTTCCCATGGAGCATGTGCAGATTCCCGAGTGTGTGCTGCAGTAAGTGACCATCACCAGCAGGAGGAGACATCCGGACACCTTTTGTCTGACAATCGCTTGATTTGTACAAGCAAACACATCACACGATATGCAAAAAATTTATAAAGCAATATACTACATTATTCTCGCATGATCTCACTATGTTGCATGTTAATCTTGGAAAACCTGACATAAGAAATAATAGTTAGAAAATCTTTTTTTTGAACCTTTAGGAAAAAGAATCTGCATGTGTGTATATTATGTGATGCATCAGAAAAAACACCTACATTTTATTCAGATGCACAAACTGATGCAGTTGCTCATATTTATACGCTTCTAAGGTAAATCAATGAGATCTTAATAACAGTAAATCAGACTACTTACATAAAATGCATGTAAATATCATTGCATATCTACCAATAGTAAGATTTTAGTTTGATGAAAAAGCTGTTTTGAACAAATAGTGTAAAATGCAATGCAGTGATGATTGAGAGATGAACAGATAAACCTTCATCAACAGCCTGATGATCGTATTTGATGCTCATCTAAACTAAAGTTCTTTCAGTCCAATATTACTAGCAATATAAATTTTGCAATAATCCTAAAAGGCCTTTTACTTACTTAAAAAGTGTGACGACAGAAGGCGTGTCGGCGATTCCGTGCGACAGATTTTGATCATTTAGAGGCCTTAGAAATTAATGTGTCGGATTTGAGACTGTAGGCTTTATAGGGTGAGTTATTTTAGAAATAAAATACCTTTTTAAACTTTTAGCATGAAATTAAGTGTTCGAAATTGCAGTCTGTGAATTTAAAGTGCATTGCATTGTTGGACACAGTATCTCTGCGTACTCCGAATTTAGATATCTGTGTATTCCATTTACATCTTGTGCAATATTATACATACTGTAAAAATAGTACAAGTTCCACGGCAGTTTGCAATTCCGAACACAGGCGTAGAGTTCACTGTGTTGAAGGTGTCAGGTTTTGGAAATGCACAGTGTTTGTAATGTGTGACAGTGTGATAACAAAGTTTCTGTCCTCTTCCTTCTCCAGATGTGACGAGGAACGACTCAAAGCACAGAGAGAAAGGTAAAACTGCAAGGGTTTGTGGGCGTTATGTGATCTCGAGTGTACTTTGGCCTTTATATGAGTCAAACGTTAAACAGGCCACAAATAAACAGTCTGACCCATAAAATACACACACACACACACACACACACATGCAATCTGTCTTTATAGATGATTAATAACCAGGGCTGGGTGGGTCACTTTTGAAATGTATTTCACTACAGATTACAAAATACATGCTTTAAAAAGTCATTTGTAACGTATTTCGTTACATTACTCAAGTTTAGTGACTTCATCTAAATACTTTAGAATACTTTGGAATACTAATAAGTGTGAAACAAACACAAAAAAGGTCATTGTGAGTTTTTATCTCACAATTCTGACTGAATTGTGTGATATAAAGTTGCAATTGTGAGTTATAAAGTCAGAATTATGAGATATAAACTCACAATATAAACTCACAATATTGAGAAAAGTCACAATTATGAGATATAAACTCACAATATTGAGAAAAGTCAGAATTATGAGATATAAACTCACAATATTGAGAAAAGTCAGAATTATGAGATATAAACTCACAATTTTGAGAAAAGTCAGAATTATGAGATATAAACTCACAATTTTGAGAAAAGTCAGAATTATGATTATGAGATATAAACTCACAATTTTGAGAAAAGTCAGAATTATGAGATATAAACTCACAATTTTGAGAAAAGTCAGAATTATGAGATATAAACTCACAATTTTGAGAAAAGTCAGAATTATGAGATATAAACTCACAATATTGAGAAAAGTCAGAATTATGAGATATAAACTCACAATTTTGAGAAAAGTCAGAATTATGAGATATAAACTCACAATATTGAGAAAAGTCAGAATTATGAGATATAAACTGAAAATATTGAGAAAAGTCAGAATTATGAGATATAAACTCACAATATTGAGAAAAGTCAGAATTATGAGATATAAACTCACAATATTGAGAAAAGTCACAATTATGAGATATAAACTGAAAATATTGAGAAAAGTCACAATTATGAGATATAAACTCACAATTTTGAGAAAAGTCACAATTATGAGATATAAACTCACAATATTGAGAAAAGTCAGAATTATGAGATATAAACTCACAATTTTGAGAAAAGTCAGAATTATGAGATATAAACTCACAATTTTGAGAAAAGTCAGAATTATGAGATATAAACTCACAATATTGAGAAAAGTCAGAATTATGAGATATAAACTCACAATTTTGAGAAAAGTCACAATTATGAGATATAAACTCACAATATTGAGAAAAGTCAGAATTATGAGATATAAACTCACAATTTTGAGAAAAGTCAGAATTATGAGATATAAACTCACAATTTTGAGAAAAGTCAGAATTATGAGATATAAACTCACAATTTTGAGAAAAGTCAGAATTATGAGATATAAACTCACAATTTTGAGAAAAGTCAGAATTATGAGATATAAACTCACAATTTTGAGAAAAGTCAGAATTATGAGATATAAACTCACAATATTGAGAAAAGTCAGAATTATGAGATATAAACTCACAATATTGAGAAAAGTCACAATTATGAGATATAAACTCACAATATTGAGAAAAGTCAGAATTATGAGATATAAACTCACAATTTTGAGAAAAGTCAGAATTATGAGATATAAACTGACAATATTGAGAAAAGTCAGAATTATGAGATATAAACTCACAATTTTGAGAAAAGTCAGAATTATGAGATATAAACTCACAATATTGAGAAAAGTCAGAATTATGAGATATAAACTCACAATTTTGAGAAAAGTCACAATTATGAGATATAAACTCACAATATTGAGAAAAGTCAGAATTATGAGATATAAACTCACAATATTGAGAAAAGTCAGAATTATGAGATATAAACTCACAATATTGAGAAAAGTCAGAATTATGAGATATAAACTCACAATTTTGAGAAAAGTCAGAATTATGAGATATAAACTCACAATATTGAGAAAAGTCAGAATTATGAGATATAAACTCACAATTTTGAGAAAAGTCACAATTATGAGATATAAACTCACAATATTGAGAAAAGTCAGAATTATGAGATATAAACTCACAATATTGAGAAAAGTCAGAATTATGAGATATAAACTCACAATTTTGAGAAAAGTCAGAATTATGAGATATAAACTCACACTATTGAGAAAAGTCACAATTATGAGATATAAACTCACAATTTTGAGAAAAGTCACAATTATGAGATATGAACTCACAATATTGAGAAAAGTCACAATTATGAGATATAAACTCACAATATTGAGAAAAGTCAGAATTATGAGATATAAACTCACAATATTGAGAAAAGTCAGAATTATGAGATATAAACTCGCAATATTGAGAAAAGTCAGAATTATGAGATATAAACTCACAATATTGAGAAAAGTCAGAATTATGAGATATAAACTCACAATATTGAGAAAAGTCACAATTATGAGATATGAACTCACAATATTGAGAAAAGTCACAATTATGAGATATAAACTCACAATATTGAGAAAAGTCAGAATTATGAGATATAAACTCACAATATTGAGAAAAGTCAGAATTATGAGATATAAACTCACAATATTGAGAAAAGTCAGAATTATGAGATATAAACTCACAATATTGAGAAAAGTCAGAATTATGAGATATAAACTCACAATATTGAGAAAAGTCACAATTATGAGATATGAACTCACAATATTGAGAAAAGTCACAATTATGAGATATAAACTCACAATTTGAGAAAAGTCAGAATTATGAGATATAAACTCACAATATTGAGAAAAGTCAGAATTATGAGATATAAACTCACAATTTTGAGAAAAGTCACAATTATGAGATATGAACTCACAATATTGAGAAAAGTCACAATTATGAGATATAAACTCACAATATTGAGAAAAGTCAGAATTATGAGATATAAACTCACAATATTGAGAAAAGTCACAATTATGAGATATAAACTCACAATATTGAGAAAAGTCACAATTATGAGATATAAACTCACAATATTGAGAAAAGTCACAATTATGAGATATAAACTCACAATATTGAGAAAAGTCAGAATTATGAGATATAAACTCACAATATTGAGAAAAGTCAGAATTATGAGATATAAACTCACAATATTGAGAAAAGTCAGAATTATGAGACATAAACTCACAATATTGAGAAAAGTCAGAATTATGAGATATAAACTCACAATATTGAGAAAAGTCAGAATTATGAGATATAAACTCTCAATATTGAGAAAAGTCAGAATTATGAGATATAAACTCAATTGCAAGAAAAAAGTCAGTATTGCAAGTTTATATCTCCCAATTCTGACTTTATAACTTGCAATTGTGAGTTTAAATCTCGCAATTCTGAGAAAAAGAAGTCAGAATTGTGAAATGCAAACTCACGATTATGAGGGAAAAAACAAATAGTGAGAAAAAGTCACAGTGACGAGTGAATTATAAAATGACTCACAAACAACAAAACATGAAAACAGTCGTGGATCATCAGATCATGACAGGACAGTTACTTTGACATTCAGTCATTTTGTCTTGTTCAGGACGGAACTAAATAAAAATAACAACATTTTTATGATCCTCTTAAAAGTATTAAATGTTGATGAAACTGAACTCGTCTTTTTCAGACGGTCAGAGTCAGAGAATCACCAATCGCTGTTTAAATGACATTAAAACTCAAAGTAATCACTTTGGTAATCTAAAACACTTTTCAGATGGAACTGTAATCTGATTACCACCCATTTAAAATCAAACACAGTCACTCAAATTTTGTATTTTAAACACGTAACTAAGTTACTTGTATTTCGTTACTCCTCAATCCTGTTAATAATCCATAAATGTGCAAACTAAGAATATATGCATGCATTTGAATATTGTTGTCCGTATGTGAATGGCTTATGAATGTGATCATGTTTGTCAGACTTTGATTGTGCATTAATACTTTGATTATAACTTCACAGGCTTGAACAACTGAACAAGACATCCGAGAGGTGAAAGTCTTTACAACCACATATAAACTGAAGCACAGTCTGGAGTCACAGGCTACATCTCAATTTGCATATACTGCATCGTATACATTTAAATTTTGCATACAATTTGCATACTGCAAGTATTCATTTCACTGGTCAGTAAGCACAAAAGGAAGCATGAAATTGATCAACAGTGACAGTATAATGTCTGTTTCAAATAAATCCTGTTCATCAAAGAATCCCGAAAAATAAAATGTATCAGTTTCCACAAAATATGAAACATTGATAATAACCAGAAATTTTTTTTTGAGCAGCAAATCAGGCATAAATGAGTCTTGAAAACACTTATTTGAAATTATAATAATATTTTACTGTATTTTTGATCAAATTCAAAGCCTTTAAAAACTCGTGCCCACCTCAAACTTCTGTACGAACGTATTATATATACATACTTATAACGATCTTATTACACACTACAAACCCACATTGTCAAATACAGTATGCATGTGTTAGTTAAAATGTATTTTATTTTAAGGTGTCTTTGTTACACTGTAATTATACGTTTAAGTACTGAGTAATAATAAACTACATGTACTTACTACAGGATTAGGATTTGACTTTGCTTTGCTTTAGTTGCATGTAATTAAGCATAATTAATAGTTATTGCTATAGTAACTAAATGTAACAATGACACTAATTTTTCAATGACTAATCAATTTTAGAGATCAGACGTAAGTATTGATGTGGCATCAGGAGATTATAGGTAATGTTAGTTCAAACAACATTACTGTAAACAGTCTGACATTTTCAGCATGATTGATTTTTTATCTCGCATACTAATTATGACGGATAGTGTGTCAATTGGGAT
>CM074303.1:12747311-12762311 GCA_037194245.1 Opsariichthys bidens
ATGGTTTTAATGGAAGTCAATGGGGCAAAAACAGCCACTACTTTTAACTTCTTTAAAAATGTATCAGATGAATATTTTTTTTGCTTAAATCTATTTCTCAGTCCTGATCAAAACTACTAAATGTTTTTTTTTTTTAAAAATCAGGATTTTAACTCTTTAATTGACAAATTCATAAATGATGTCACAGATTTGGGGGGAAAAAACACACAAAATGACTTATTTTTGTGTAAATTATTATATTATATTATATTATATTATATTATGTGGTTATAATGGAAGTAAATGGGGCAAAAACAGCCACGAACAGTAAATGTGGGAGAAAAAAGTTAAAATCTGATGTTGCACAAAAACTAAAAATATTGTTTCTCATCTTTGACAAGACTGTGATAAAAGGTAAAAAAAATCCAGTTCACAATCACATTTTATATTGAAAATAAGTCATTTTGTGCATGTGTTTTCCCAAATCTGTGACATCATTTATGAATTTGGCAATTAAAGAGTTAAAATCCTGACATTTCTTTAAACATTTAGGAGTTTTGATCAGGACTGAGGTTGATTAATAGATTCAAAAATTGAAAAAAAATATTTATCCGATACATTTTTAAAGCAGTTAAAAGTAGTGGTTTGAGTTTTTGAAAATGTTCAAAGCATTTTCCCAAAATATGTGTCAAAATAAGATTTGTCACCAAAAATCATTCCATTTGCTGAAACACGGAGAAAGTTACGGCCAAATTAAGACTCAAAAATCCCCCATAGTGGATGAAAACATCCCCAACAGCACAGAAGGGTTAACACACGACATTTTTTTAAATGTAACGACTTGTTCCGGAGAACATTCAAAAGTAACATTCACAGAACGGAATGTTCAAACTTTTTGTGAACTTAATGGGAACGTTAGCACAACGTTCTTAGAAACGGTATGCAATAATAAACACGTGACCGCAAACGACGATTTTCTTAGTCACAATTTTTGTCTTGCTTTTCAGTACAAATATCAAAGATGTTTAGCGATTTTATATGCATAGAAAGCACTTTAAATGCGAGTAAAACGTCTGCTTTTAACGTTTCAAATAAGTGTTGGGAAGAATAAAATGTCAAAATGTGGGTGAAATAATGTTTTATTGTCATTCAGTGTAGCACACTTATTCTGTACGTATTAAAATATATAAAGGAATAAGTGAACACACTCAATTTAATTACATTTTAAATGAGAACAAATTCTTGTTGACAAACGGGACATTCAGTCCTGCTTTATATAAATAATCGTTTCCCTTTAAATGATGTTCCTTTTTCTGAGCCCATTTTAAGCATAAACTCACCCAATTTTGAGACATTTTTCAGAAAGCGTGACTTACCATCTCAAGTCATGTTGTTTTTCAGTAAATCTGTTGAGATATTTGTGCTGCAAAACAAGAGAAAAACACTAAGAAAGTGTAAGAAAATCATTCTGCATGTTTTATTCAGCAAATGGCATCCAGTTCTAATCATGCGTCACACTAGTCGAGTGCATCGCATTGTGGAATACAGTATTCATGCGATAAATTCAATGCACAGTATGCATACTGTAGAAGTAGTACACGTAGTATGATAGGATGACTCTCCGAACGCGAGCCGTCTGAATTCACTGCAAGTTCTCCATGTACATAGACTCTCTGCGCTTCCAACGCCAACGTCCCATTATGACATCACGGGAGGCGGAGCTTGTTATCCCTCCCTTCATAATGCCTTATGGGTACTGTGTCAAATATCAGAATAACACTTTACAGTAAGGTTAACAACACTTGCAAAGCATTATTTAATTGCAACATTAAAATCAGCTGAACCTGAACTATAGTTGCATTTTTATTAAAAGCGATGAATACCATAACGAATGGTAATTAAATGAATGGGAACCTATTGTAAAGTGTCACCTGATCATTTCACTGTGACAGTAGAAACATTTTCATTTCGTGTCATCGCTGGATTGACCAATCAGCATGCATGACTGGAGCGGTCCGTTTTTTTTAAGTGCTCATAATGCATTTTGATGGCATCATTTCAGCCACATTATTGTATAATGTACATGATCGGAGCGTTTAACAGTGTTCTGTGTGTAAATCATTTGTATCATATGATGTGCAATAACATGTGATGACTAATAAAAGGTAAATATAACTGTATTTTCCAGTTTCCGGTTGCGTTACTCTCAGGCCAGATATAGAAGTGCAGCATTTGGTGTTTAATTCAATAACGCAACGTTGTTGAATGGGACAGTCACACGTGTCGCGGCAGGCCTCTGTTCACGGGTCGGGAATGAGTCATGAGATTCTGGAATGACTCATAATATATCTGATGTCTGAGTGTCAGAAACAAACAAATGCAACTTGAGCTCTCACACCGTCTGAAAAAACTACATATATGCCTTTGACCTAGTTAACAAATGTTGTCGGTAAAGTTTTTGGCTTTTCTTGTGCATGTCTGAGCTGTAGAAAGTACACAACACTGTAATGAATTGCTGTAAAAATTACCGCAATATTTTACAGCAGATGGCTGTATTCTTAATAATACAGCATATTGCTGTAAACTGCAATGCATTCTGGGGGCGTGGTGGTTTGACTCAAAATTACAGGATGTTACTGTAAATTTCAAGCATAAAAAAGGCATTTCAACGGTTGAGATTCTGGTAGCAGTGAGAGAGAGAGTGGTCTACAACTGTGGTAAGTGACTTATTTAATTAAAAAAATTGTTAATCAAAGAAAACAGTAAAATTCTGTAAATTAAATTATAGTAATGGTACTGTAAAAATTACAGTAACTGGCTGGCAACCCTGCTGCCAGTATTATACTGTAAAATTTACAGGTAATTTTTTACAGTGAAGTTAGTAAACAAATGGGTATTCTGGCAATGTTTTAGTCAAAGAAACACATTTGAGGCAATAAAGTGTCATTGGTTAATGCATTAACTAACACTGAGCGATACATTTGTAACAGTACTTATTAATCTTTGTTAAAAAAAAACTTTTTATTGTTAATATTAGCTCAGGTTCATTAAATCATGTGAACAGATACAGTTTTTGATTTTAATAATGTGTCAGTAAATGTTTAAATGAACATGAACTGAAATTAATAAATGCTTTCATTATTAGTTCATGTAATATGATGTAATGTTAAACGGAACATTAAGTGTAAACAAGTTTCCATATTTAACTGTAGAAAACTATAAACACAAGTAAATAAAAGTAATTTATATATATAATGTTGTGCATATATATATATATATATATATTAAAGAGAAAAATGTATGTCATTATAACCTGTTAAATATGTACTTTGTTCTTTGAAAATTCGCAGAAAAGAGTAAAAATACACACTTCTCAAAATATTACTGAAGTAAACAAGTTTATAAAATGCTGAAAGTAAGGTTAAATATGGACAAACCCAGCATTTGGGTTATTTTGACCCAGCAGTTGGGTTAAATGTTTGATCCAATGTGCTGGGTAGTTTTTATTTAACACAACTATTGATTAAAAATACTGTATGACTGGCTTAAAATGAATCCAATCAGGCAACAATAATAATCAAAAGGTGAACGTTTATTAATAAGCAATTAAATGTATTCGTATGATTTAATTATTTATTAACCATATTAATAAATGTTAATTTCCAGCCTGCTTTGGACTCATTTTAAGTCATTTTTTTTAACAATAGTTGAGTTAAAAATTTAACCCAAAACAACTTAATCACTGGGTTTGTCCATTTTTAACCCAACTTGGGTTATTTTTAACCAAGTATTTTTTAGTGTAGTTTTAAAATTATACCGACTGAATGTGTGATTATTGTTATCAGAACACATGTACACTTTTACACGTTTGTTTGCCGACATAAAAGGAAACTTGTGACACACGTCATTTATTGAATCATAAAACTAAAGTTTCAAAATGTTTTATGTTTTTTGTGTTTATATTTCTCAGGAGTTTTACGATGATAAAATCTGAAGTTCAGCTCAGACGACTGATAATTGTGAAAGACTGAAAGATAAAGGATCGTAACTTGAATACAATACGTTAGAATATTAACTATTGCAATAGTCATAAAAGGAAGGGAAATGTTCACTTGCACTTGAATTGACGATGAATAATGACTCCGTTTTGCTTCCAAAACCAAATAACCTGTTTGGAGATCTTCCTTTTTGTACACACTGTTAAAAATTACCTGTAAATTTTACAGTATAATACTGGCAGCAGGGTTACCAGACAGTTACTGTAATTTTTACAGTACCATTACTATCATTTACTTTACAGAATTTTACTGTATTCTTTGATTAACAATTTTTTGTCAACCGTTGAAAATCCTACAATGCCTCTTTATGCTTGAAATTTACAGTAATATCCTGTAATTTTGAGTCAAACCGCCACGCCCCCAGAATGCATTGGAGTTTACAGCAATATGCTGTATTATTAAGAATACAGCCATCTGCTGTAAAATATTGCGGTAATTTTTACAGCAATTCACTACAGTGCAGTACGTTAGAATATTAACTATTGCAATAGTCATAAAAGGAAGGGAAATGTTCACTTGGACTTGAATTAACGATGAATAATGACTCCGTTTTGCTTCCAAAACAAAATAACCTGTTTGGAGATCTTCCTTTTTATACACACTATTAAAAATTACCTGTAAATTTTACAGTATAATACTGGCAGCAGGGTTACCAGCCAGTTACTGTAATTTTTACAGTACCATTACTATCATTTACTTTACAGAATTTTACTGTATTCTTTGATTAACAATTTTTTGTCAACCGTTGAAAATCCTACAATGCCTCTTTATGCTTGAAATTTACAGTAATATCCTGTAATTTTGAGTCAAACCGCCACGCCCCCAGAATGCATTGCCATTTACAGCAATATACTGTATTATTAAGAATACAGCCATCTGCTGTAAAATATTGCGGTAATTTTACAGCAATTCATTACAATGCATGCAGAGGATTTGTGTGATGTTGCATTATATTTGGCTAAAATAATAGACAGCTTCATTATGTATTTTTATGCTGTCTAAGGTTTGAAACGGAGCTCTCGCCATACTGATCTGGTATTTATGTTTGTTGCGTCAGAAGCATTTGTGCCGTGATGAATGGTCACACATAGACTTCGTGCCAAATATAGCGCTGTAGCCTCGTCTCTGAGAGCCTCACCTCGCGCCGGCTGTGCCGAGAAGACAAGTCAAGTAATTGGAAACAATTTAATCAGGACGGTCAAGTATCATCAGAGGAAACTTGCTCTAACACCACGCGCCTGTCTGTCTTTATTTAACATTTGGCTCTGTGATCTCACTTCCATTCATGTGGAGAGTGTGTGACCATAATGATTAACAAGCATCCAAACTAAATGTAGCATAAATCAGTCGTGAATGGCTCTAACAAAAGTTCTTACAGTCAACACACTCTCGGCAGGTTCAAACATCGGGATCAATCATTTCTTGATGTTGAAATTGAATGATCACGTGTGGGATTTCAAAATTGGAGGATGAGCAAAAGTTATATTTCATGTCGGAGTTTGAGGACAAATTCAAAGAAAATCTCTATTTTTAAATAATGATATCACCATAATTATTAGCCTATTTTAAATAATAATAATGGTTATGGGTGTTCAGGCTACATATCATGAAGAATAATAAAAAAGTATTAAATGAGTAATTGTGTTTAATGGGTTCTTTATTTTAGTAGGAATTTAATAATGAATGCAAAAAAAAACTACACTTTTACTATAATAAAACCACGGTTAACCTATGAAATCACTGTAAAATCGCTTTAATTCACGCCTTTATTCGTATAAAGTATGTATTATTACAATGTGACTGAAAACCTCCATTTTAACCACAATAAATGGGTTTATGTCAACCTGTGAAGTGAAATTACAGTAAAAATCGCTTTAATTTACACCTTTAGTCTTTAATATTACAATGTGACTATAAAACCTCCATTTTATCCACAATAAATGGGTTTATGTCAACCTGTGAAGTGAAATCACAGTAAAAATCGCTTTACTTTACACCTTTAGTCTTTATTATTACAATGTGACTATAAAACCTCCATTTTAACCACAATAATGTCAACCTGTGTAGTGAAATCACAGTAAAAATCACTTTAATTTACACCTTTAGTCTTTATTATTACAATGTGACTATAAAACCTCCATTTTAACCACAATAATGTCAACCTGTGTAGTGAAATCACAGTAAAAATCGCTTTAATTTACACCTTTAGTCTTTATTATTACAATGTGACTATAAAACCTCCATTTTATCGACAATAAATGGGTTTATGTCAACCTGTGAAGTGAAATCACAGTAAAAATCGCTTTACTTTACACCTTTAGTCTTTATTATTACAATGTGACTATAAAACCGGCATTTTATCCACAATAATGTCAACCTGTGAGGCGAAATCACAGTAAAAATCACTTTAATTTACACCTTTAGTCTTTATTATTACAATGTGACTATAAAACCTCCATTTTATCCACAATAATGTCAACCTGTGAGGTGAAATCACAGTAAAAATCGCTTTAATTTACACCTTTAGTCTTTATTATTACAATATGACTATAAAACCTCCAAGTTAACCACAATAATGTCAACCTGTGAGGTGAAATCACAGTAAAATCGCTCCAGTTTACACCTTTATCACCACATTGTGACTCTGTAAACGGATCGTTGTGTAAATGAAGTGTTTATTTCCTTTAACTGTGTTTATTCACGTTATTAATTTCGGCGGTCATGTATATTAAACACAAAGTGTGCTAGTTGGCATGATTTCGTGGTATATTTCCACTCTTTAATTGCCCCTCGGAGCCGCGCAGGGCTCGCTCTGCCCCCACCGCGCGCGCGACCTGCTGACAGACGAAGCGCGACAGGTGCAGCAGTGGAACGGTGCCAGTATGCAAATAAGCAAGACGACTCACTCGCTGATTGGTTTCCAGAGAGCGGCGTTATTGGCCAGCGACCCGCGTCTCCGTGACGCAAAGCCGAGCCGCCTATATATTGAAGGCGAAAGCCTAGTCCATCAATGAAATAGTAAAGAGAGGGAGACTCTGGGAGAGAGAGAGGAAGGAGATATATTGAAAGCATTCCCGACCGCAATTAAAGGAAGTGATTCCTTTGCTAGTGTCCTACCGCGAAGACCAAGATCAAAATGAAGTTTATTATCGGAATAGGGGGGTGAGTTTTCACAATATCGTTATATTGAGCATCTATTTTAATGGATTTAATATCTCTGTAATGTGTCTATTACAGTGTGACCAATGGAGGCAAGACAACTTTGACTGGAAGACTCATAAAGAACTTACCAAACTGTTGTGTGGTACATCAAGATGACTTTTTCAAGGTACGGAGTTGTTAAATTACACTTTTCACTACTACTTCATTTATTTACTGTGGCCCCTAGAAATATTTGGACATTTATGCCATTCTTAACAATAGACGAATGTTATTGCATTGCATTTTAAGTTTGATTTAAGTGTCCAAATACTTCATATTTACTGTGTAGCTTTAGACTATTGACCACCATAAAACAGTTAATGACGAGGGACGGAAAAGGTAAAGACATATAGGACTTATATGTTGTATTTATGGATCCATTGTCCGTGTATGCTGGTGTTCTCCTGGACAGCCAACCTCAAAGACACAACAAATGAATGCCGTTTGAGGTGTACAGCTTAGCAGCATTCATTTGCAGCATTAAACTCCACTAATATGATTCTCTTGCTCATGCATTTACCATTCTACGGCATGCAAGAGGATCTGGCAAGCCTTCACCACAGAACAAACGCTCATATCGTTACATTTTATAACACCTCTTAAGTGCATCACACATTCCTAACTGTCATTAGAGGCTCTTTTACACCATGGAGCCTCTTAAGAGTCGCATTGGCAACGTGCCGGTAAAGATAATTCAGCCCAACGAATGCATAATTGCACATTTAGTGCATTGAAACCGAATTGAGTTAACCATGCCCCCTCAAGTTAGCCTGAGTGCTTGGCGTCACATGTCCAGGTGGGACCAGCACTGCCTGAGCGATCTACACCTTTTTGTTTTATTGGTCACTGTTATTGCAGCCCCAAGATCAAATAGAGTTCGGGGAGGACGGCTTTAAACAATGGGATGGTAAGAGTGGCTTTCGCTGTGGGAAGAGAAACAGTAATGTATTCCCACCTTTCCATAAACATTCTGATGTTTGCTTTTCTGTAACATAGACCTAAAACCCAGCAAAACTCTTACATTGCACGTCGAACGTTTGGACACACCTCGGAAGAGGTTTTGTTGGCAGATCTAAACTGTGCCTGGGTATGAATTTAAAAACGACAACAACAACAACAACAACAGCAAAAAATAAAAAAAAATGGCACAGATACACTCTTAAAAATGAAGGTTCTCTGAAGAACTTTAAGTGAACAGTTCTAAAAGAACCATTTTTTTTTCTTAGAGTGAAGAACATTTTTTATGGAACAAATAAAGAGCCTTTTATTTTTAAGAGCTCATTTTGGACATTCATCAACCAAAGTAGAAGCATTTTCATATACACTCTGGGTTGAAAATCCATTGACAAATCCAGCAATTGGGTTGTTTTAACCCAGCTGTTGGGTTAAATATGCCGGGTTGTTTTATTCAACTCGACTATTGATTAAAAATGACTGTTTTACGAACCCAAATTCATTAGTTGGAATATGAACATTTATTAATACGTTTAATAAATGAACATTTATTAATGAATAATAATTAAACCATAAACATTTATTAAATTGCTTCTTAATAAATGTTCACCTTTTGATTATTATTGTTGCCTCTATGTACCTAATTTGGGTTCATTTTAAGCCACATTTAGTCATTTTTAAACAATAGTTGAGTTGAATAAAACTAGCCAGCAGCAAATATTTAACCCAAATGGTGGGTTAAAACAACCCAATTGTTTTTTTTTTTAGAGTGTAATTTTAAAAAGCATTTTATATACAGACAAAGAAGAAGAAGTGTGTCTAAACCTTGGACTGCTAGTGTAAATTTGACTCACATCTATAATATTAATTATTATTAACATCCCTAAAAAGGAGAAAGGACAATCATTTAAAAGAAGAGAAAACATTTTGAATGCATTACTCCATTATCCTTGCATGTGAGACACGCCTTCTCTTTTTTTGTCTCCCCTGTGCAGTGATCACCGCCTTGGACATGGACGCCATGGTGAACACGGTTAAAGGATGGATGGAGAACCCGGTGAAGTTTGCTCGCTCCCATGGCGTGACCGTTTCCGCCGCATCCGACGGCTCGGACCCGGATCGCGAGATCCACATACTCATCATAGAAGGATTTCTTCTCTATAACTACAAGTAGGAGTTTTCGCCTGCAGCCTTATTGACTCCACAAGCAGAAGGTTTTGACTGTCAGTTTGATGGTTTTGTCTCATTTCACCTCCAGGCCTTTGCTCGACGTCTACAACAAGTGCTTCTATGTCACCATTCCATATGAGGAGTGCAAAAGGAGAAGAAGGTGAGAGTTATTTTGGCTGTTTGCAGACGCTTTGGTCGATGATGTTCTAACAAATCCATCTCATTTTCAGTACAAGAACGTACACCGTTCCCGACCCTCCCGGCCTGTTCGACGGCCACGTGTGGCCCATGTACTTGAAACACAGGATAGAGATGGAAAACAGCAGCTTAGATATCAGTAAGTCTCACACTAGAGGTGAAATGGCACTTTTTGTGATTTATGAGGACACAAATGTGTATAATGTCTTGGGTGTATGATGTATACATGTTTTATGAGGACACAAATGTGTATAATGTCATGGGTGTATGATGTAGACATGTTTTATGAGGACATTTCATGCGTCCTTTTGTGTAATCCGTAACTCACGTGGATTTGTCGCCGCAGAATATCTGGATGGGAGGAAATCGAAAGAGGAGCTCTATAGCCAAGTTTATGAAGACATTCAGAACTCACTGCTGAATGCCGTATAGGTAAAACATCTTTTATGTATGTATGTAAGCATGACCTACTTCATTGTGAAGATGTGTTTCTCATCAGCTGTTTCCTCTTTCTCTTTGCAGCATCTCCGGTGGGAATGAAGATGTGTGTGTATAGAACTGTAAATAGCGTCATGCGTAGATTTGGCTTCAGCCACTAGACGAATTTTGTAAATAACATAATGAAGCACTAACTTATTTTGAAATCTGCAAGAGCCTGTTATTATTTTATATTGCTGTATCTATGTAACTTTTGTTTTATTAAAAATGAGCATTGCTCTCTGGACTGTCCAGAGATGAACGAGTGTACGAACGTGTTTTCATTTTACTGTATCTGAAGCTCTTCGTTTGAGCCCTTCCAGTGTAAACTTGAAAATCTACGAAACTACAAAAATATAAGAGCAAAATGTTGAAATGATTTATTATTAAATTTCAGGGCATGTTTCGTGTCATTCTTCATTTTACATAAAATAAATGCATTATTTACACTGTTAAAAATTACCTGTAAATTTTACAGCAGGGTTGCCAGCCAGTTACTGTAATTTTTACAGTACCATTACTATAATTTAATTTACAGAATTTTACCGTATACTTTGATTAACTATTTTTTTTTTTAAATTTGCTGTATTTTTTTTAATTAAATAAGTCACTTACCACAGTTGTAGACCAATCTCAACCGCTGAAAATCCTACAATGCCTCTTTATGCTTGAAATTTACAGTAATATCCTGTAATTTTGAGTCAAACCGTTTACAGCAATATGCTGTATTATTAAGAATACAGCCATCTGCTGTAAAATATTGCTGTAATTTTTACATAATGTCATATTTTTATTAATTGATTGCATCATTTTGATGATACATTAGTTATTCCAATATGTCAAATTTCATGTCGTATTTTGTGTAATATACCAGTAGTTAGTAATATATTAGTACACTGATAATATGTATCATTGCATCAGTATCGTTTGTAACATTTAATTATTTATTTGATAATTTCATGATATGCTTATGGAATTGACTCGGTATCAACTATATCAAAAACTGCTCAGGTAAAATGTTTTCCAGCAATGTGGCTCTGGATTTATGTTTATTCAGACAGTCAATGCAAACACATCACAGACACTCAAACACAAGGTCATTTCAGTCATTTATAGTTTTCCACAAATGTCAATGCTAATTTTATTCAAGTATGTTCAGTGCACACAAACAATCAGGAACCTTCCCTTCTTTATTTTATCATCTGGACATCAAGTATTTTGACTGGCTTAATGGAATATAAATATGAAATAAGAAATACTAAAGCAGAAAAGCAGAATGGTACAGTGAATTCTCAAAGGCTGCATCCAAAATCCCATAATTCCCTGCTATATAGACAAAACAATATGTGACAAGTATGAAAGAAAAGAAACTCATCAGTACCCAAATGATCTGCTTCTCCCGGCGAGATTCTGAAGCGCACATACGATGGACGCTTTAGGTCTGTCCGAATACCCACACTTGTGGTCTTTGCCCTTATTTGACATATTTCCCGAGTTTGGCCAAAATGTTCAAGTGGGCATGAAGACCGTAAGTGTTAATTCACCCAAAAATGAAAATTCTGTCATTATTTACTAAACCTCACGTCGCCCCAAATGTGAGACTTTTGTTCATCTTAAAAACACAAGTGAAGATATTTCTAAAAGAGATTTCTGTCCCTCCATTGACAGCTATGCAACTACCACTATGTTGCTTAAAAAGTTCATAAAGAGATCGTAAAATTAATCCATATTAATTGAGTGGTTTGGTCCAAATTTTCTGAAGAAACCTCAAACGTGATGCGTAACACCAGAATGAACCTCATTGGTTCTTGTGAAGCTCAAACGTGATGCGTAACACCAGAATGAACCTCATTGGTTCTTGTGAAGCTCAAACGTGATGCGTAACACCAGAATGAACCTCATTGGTTCTTGTGAAGCTCAAACGTGATGCGTAACACCAGAATGAACCTCATTGGTTCTTGTGAAGCTCAAACGCGATGCGTAACACCAGAATGAACCTCATTGGTTCTTGTGAAGCTCAAACGTGATGCGTAACACCAGAATGAACCTCATTGGTTCTTGTGAAGCTCAAACGTGATGCGTAACACCAGAATGAACCTCATTGGTTCTTGTGGAGCTCAAACATGATGCGTAACACCAGAATGAACCTCATTGGTTCTTGTGAAGCTCAAACGTGATGCGTAACACCTGAATGAACCTCATTGGTTCTTGTGAAGCTCAAACGTGATGCGTAACACCAGAATGAACCTCATTGGTTCTTGTGAAGCTCAAACGTGATGCGTAACACCAGAATGAACCTCATTGGTTCTTGTGAAGCTCAAACGTGATGCGTAACACCAGAATGAACCTCATTGGTTCTTGTGGAGCTCAAACGTGATGCGTAACACCAGAATGAACCTCATTGGTTCTTGTGGAGCTCAAACGTGATGCGTAACACCAGAATGAACCTCATTGGTTCTTGTGAAGCTCAAACGTGATGCGTAACACCAGAATGAACCTCATTGGTTCTCGCATGTCAAGTGAACATGCAATAGTTTTCGTATACCATGACTGATGTGTGCGTAGATGAATGTTTATATGTAAACGAAACAAAAATACTGAGCAAAAAAATATTGTTTTACAGTGTAAAATTCATTTGTAGAAATGGACAGAAATGAGTCAATAATTGTCATGCAGTAGGTATGAACTCACTGCTCCAGATCATTTGATCTTGGGCAAATTTGGCGAGAAATGTCTGAGTTCATACTGAGATCTCGGACTTTTGCTGTCGTGGGAAATCTGAGCTCAGTTTGAGACAACACTGAGATCTTTTCTGAAGATCTGGGGTCATTTTCTCATGCCCATTTAATCTCATTTCTGTCCTGCATGATGCGCTGAGAGCGCGGTTACATGTGTGAGGTGTTATATTTAGGCTGCATGCCTTCAGTGTCAGGAGAGAAG
Organism: Opsariichthys bidens; assembly: GCA_037194245.1. Classification (NCBI taxonomy): domain Eukaryota; kingdom Metazoa; phylum Chordata; class Actinopteri; order Cypriniformes; family Xenocyprididae; genus Opsariichthys; species Opsariichthys bidens. Next base: position 12,760,289 of record CM074303.1, read on the forward strand.
GACCTATGTGAGATGTAAATAGAAGTGCACGCTCCGATCTTGAACCCGTTCGGCCCCTTGATCGCAGCCATGTGACCCTGTGTCGCACTGTCACACCTTCAGCCAAGTGCCTGGACCACGAGGTCTGGCTGGGGGAAAGGTGAGAACGTCTCCAACGTCACGGTTTGTCACGAACACTTCAAAAAGTAGCTGAGATGCAGATCAAATTTTGGTCTATTTTAGTTTAAACGCGAAGAAGTCGAGACTTGATATTCAAATCCTTTTCTCTCGCAGACTCAAGCGTCCGAATGTTCCTTGAGGTCGCTGAATCGTAAAACTGCTGCTCTGTGGCCCTGCAGGAAGTGATGTATGAGTGCAAGGGACTTTTTGTGGGCTGAAATTGTTGTGTCACACCCTTATAACTGACATAGTTGAAGAGCGGCAGCTGCCGTCCTGTCAGCAGCTGTAAATGTGCAAGGGACATTTCACTCGTATGCCAGATGACAGCCTCATTTTTTTGAGTTTGGTCAGAGGTCTAAGAATAGAGCCTGAAACTTTCAAACAATGAAAATTAAATTATATATTTTTTTTAGATTTTTTTTTCTTGGATTATTAGGCGCTATATGTGAATATGGTGACAAAAATGTCTTTGTGTGTGTGTGTGTGTGTGTGTGTGCGTGTGTATTTCCTACATTATGGGGACCAAATGTCCCCACAGTTACAGTAACACTGGTAAATGTTGATCTTGTGGGGACATTTTTTTGGTCCCCATGAGGAAACAAGCTTATAAATCACACAGAATTATCTTTCTTGAAAATCTAGAATAGCAGAACATTTTGTGTGATGGGTAGGTTTAGGGGTAGGGGTAGTGCAGGGGGACAGAATGTACAGTTTGTACAGTATAAAAACCATTACGCCTATGGAATGTCCCCATAAAACATGAAAACAGAACATGTGTGTCTGTGAGTGTGTGTGTGTGTGTGTGTGTGTGTGTGAGAGAGAGAGAGAGAGAGAGAGAAAGAGAGTGAGTGTGTGACCGAGTGTGATTTATGAGGACACAAATGTGTATAATGTCATGGGTGTATGACGTAAACATGTTTTATAAGGACATTTCATGCGTCCTCATATTTCAAATATCTTTAAAAACATACTATACAATGTTTTATTAAAAATGTAAAATAGCAGAACATTTTGTGTGATGGGTAGGTTTAGGGGTGGGGGTAGTGCAGGGGGACAGAATGTACAGTTTGTACAGTATAAAAACCATTACGCCTATGGAATGTCCCCATAAACCATGAAAACACAACATGTGTGTGTATCTTTTACAGCATCTTGACAGTTTGTTATTTTTGTTTATGCAAATAACAACAAAATAATGTAAATACATTTACTTACATAAATACTTTATGGAACTTGTGGAAATCATTAGAGTTGTGCTGTTTACATAAATGTATTATAAATAGGCAAATGTTTCAAACATTATATTATCATAATTTTTTTAATATATATATATATATATATATATTCTGTTATTATTTAATTTTTTATTTTTGTCCTGGATTATTAGTATTTGCATTCTTGTCTAGAGTTTAGTCAAAGAATGAGTGGAAATTAAATTATTAATTATTATTAATTATTAATTACTTAAATATTTATGCATTATATATATATAATATATATATAAAATGCATAAATATTTAAGTTTAAGTTTGGACATTTAGACGGATAATTAATAATTAACAATAATTAATAATTTAATTTCCACTCAATCTTTGACTAAACTCTAGACAAGAATGCAAATACTAATAATCCAGGACAAAAATAAAAAATCTATATATAATTATATATATTATTAATTATTATTTAATTACTATGAATTATTATTAATTAAATAAGTATATAAATTATAAAAAGTTTTACGTTGAGTTTTGGACACTAGGTGGTGTTGTGCTGGTTTCTGCCAACCAGGCTGTTTAATCACAGACCAAACCCTCCTTCACTAGTTTAACTAGCAAGACCAGTTTAATCGATCAGAATGGCCAGG
>CM074303.1:12767311-12777311 GCA_037194245.1 Opsariichthys bidens
GAATATTAGTGAGAGCTTGTTATGTGGTCTGGTCACTGTATAAAAAAAGTAAGTTGGTTGCTTTAAAATTTTGAGTTCATTGAAATGAAAAATTTGAGTTAGTTCAATGAACGATTTGGACTAAGTTGATTTGACAAAAGAAAAGATGTCGTGAAAATAATTTGGTCGTCAGTATGGGTGGTTGCATGACCTCTCGTGACCCTATGATGCCCGAGCTCATCCTCCGCTGTCTTTCATCTCTCAGGTCAGCGTACAGACCCGCGGTCAGAGACCTGGACTACAGGGTTCTCCTTCGGTTCCCACAGAAAGTCAGAAACATGGGAACGACTGACTTTCTGCCCGTCAAACCCAGACATCAGTGGGAGTGGCACAGCTGTCATCAGTGAGTTTACTGTTAGAATTGTTATATTAATTATAATTTATGATAAAAAAAAATATATTTTACTGGAATAAAATCATTGCAATTCATGCCACTTGCTTGGATAAAACTGGAGTAACAGCGAAATTATAAAGTACAGTAATGTTCAATATTTCTTAGTATTAAAAATCAGAATAAACAGTGCTTGGGCCGTGTAACATTTACAGCTGATGCAATTAGAATTATAATCAGAATTATATGCCTTAAGACACAATTAAAAAATATACTTCCTATTTCATCATTATTATTATTATTATCATAAAGTATGGAAAAATTATAAAAACTGTCTAAACCTTCCTTTACTGTAACGCATTTCAAGCATCTTGCTTTTATAAAGTAGCAGCAGAAATATTTTGATCAGTCAAAAATGTTACATTTATTAGTGTTAGACATAAAAAAAATGTAATATAGTTCATTTCACTCCATCAGAACTATTTCATTTCATGCATTTCAGTGGCTTGTTAATTATAAATTATGATGAAATTATAGTACTAAAACCTTTACTGTAATAAAATCACTGCTTACATAAAGCTGGAACAGCAACAATAGTATAAAATACAGTATTTATTAGTATTTAAAACCAGAATAAACTGCTTCGGGCATGTAATAGAGTTCGTTTTATCAATTAGAATTTAGAATTTGATTTATGATGCATTTAAATGGCTTGCTAAATATTATTTTTTTGTAAATTATATTACTGTACGTGGCAGTTTATGCCTCTTTCTTTTATAAAGTGTGCTCCCAATATTATAAAATACAGTAATTTATTAATAGGCTTATTCTAAATAAACAGTAATATAATATCTTATGCAATATAGTTAATTTCACACCACGCCTCATGCAGTTAGAATTTAGAATCAGAAGGATCTGTTTTATAAAAACAGAATTGTTTCCTGGTTGAGTTCATTGAAATTAAAAATGAAGGCGACTCAACAGAAACTCAAAATATTATGTTAGCTGAACCACCTTAAGTATATAAGTTGATTTGACAAAAGAAAAAATGATGCAATGACAACTTTTTACATTATGTGAGTGATGCATTTCATAAAGTTTATGCGAGCGAGACGTTTCCTTCGCTTGAGCTGTTTGTTCAAATCATTATATGCAAGTACGAGCGATAGTAATAATGTCGCTCAAAAAAAATACTAGTTTTATGTAATTTAATTACATAGCAATTGTCCATCCATTTGGATGACATCATTTTAACATAAACAAACTAATAAACTTAATGTGATTCATATTTGTCAGTCATATGTAATTGAGATAGGTAAGATTTATGTAATAGTTGAGAGATTAAATGTCTTTTATCTTCAGTTGATTTCATAGTTCTTGTGTTTCTCTGTCCTTCAGTGATTCTGCTTGTTAACAGCAGGCGTTCATCATTACTGCTCAATCATCACTTAATGATCTCATGAACTCTGACACTGCTTCAACGCTACTTTAACTCAGTAGTGCGCACACCCACGACCACTAAACAGTGTTCACTAACCTGTGAACTATTACATAAATCTGACCTATTTCATTTACGAATGACTGACAAATATGAATCACATTAAGTTTGTTTATGTTAAAACTATGTCATCCGAATGGATGGAAAATTGCTATGTCATTAAATGACATAAAACTTTTTGAGTGTGCATCATCAGTCTCGTCCGTCCACATGCAGGCACTATCACAGCATGGATGCGTTCAGTCACTACGACCTCCTGGACATCAGCACTGGACGGAAGGTCGCTGAGGGACACAAGGCCAGTTTCTGTCTGGAGGACACCGGCTGCGATCCCGGATTTCACCGCAGATACGCGTGCACGGCGCACACACAGGTACGGACACACGCCGCACGGGCGACCAACTAAAACATTCCTGTCGTGTTCAGCGTTTGGGTTTCTGCTGTGTTTTCAGGGTTTGAGCCCAGGCTGCCACGACACCTACGCTGCCAACATCGACTGCCAGTGGATCGACATCACAGACGTGGCTCCCGGGAACTACATTCTTAAGGTGTGACGGGTTTCGAGAAGGTTTCTCGGAGTGGAGATGATGCTGACATAATCTAAAAACGGATGTTTGCCTGTACAGGTCACCGTCAATCCAGATTTCCTGGTGCCCGAGTCGGACTTCTCCAATAACGTTGTGCGATGTGAGGTCATTTACACGGGCATTTACATCCAAACGAGAAACTGCATCATAACTGGGTGAGGAAATGTGTTGATCATTGACGATTTTCAGCACATTAATATTGTCATCAGAGCAATAATCCACTGTTTGTTTCTTACTGTTTCCACAGGAGTTAAAGTCCCTGCGACGGGTTAACAAGTTAATTTTTAAAGGCCTATATAATAGGATTAAGTATTTAATTCAAAGCTTTATCAGTAACTTGAATCATTCCTTATAGTTGTTTGGAATCCTATTTAATGACAAACGTACTGTATCTATTTTAGATGAGTTTGATTTCTTGCGCTTGTGCAAGTGGGAAAACGTCCAATTGCAATTTTAAAGCCGTCATTTTTTGTAATTTTTTTTGTCGCAACATTTAAATTTATAGCTTAGGATGTTGCTTTTTAGTCTTTGTATTTATTACATATGAAAAATATAAGCATCTAAGATCATATTGAGGGATGTTTTGTGTTATTTAGACTTTTTATTAGATGCCGAATTCACGGCGGTTGAGTGTTTTTCCTCCTCTAGTGTAAAATATACACTTGAAATACTCAAAAGGGCTGGTTTTCCAGGTGTCCGGCGATATTTCAGTGCAGCGTCTTAAACATCTTGAAAAGCTTTGCTGCGGCTTTGCCATGATTATACGAATCTTTCCATGAATCCCGGACTTGGATGGACGAAGTCGTTTGTGGCTTGATATGCAATAAACAAAAATGGAGAGAATGTAATACAGAAAATGGATTGTGGTTCTTCTCTAAACTCCTTCTTCATTAAATCACAGGTTGATTCAATACAGTAAAGTTCAAATGAGCTATCGGCTGAAATGTTTAAACGGGAATGAAGGGATTATTGAAGTGTAGATGTGGGATGAAACATTCTCAAACACATGGAATGAGAGATTAAGGTGAGCCAAAGACATTAGAGATGTTTTACTGCCTCTTCTTGGTATTTACTGTACACTAGAGTAAAAATTCAACTGGCTGGAACGGTTGGGGTGAAAGTCTTCACGGTCAAGATCTGGGTTGGGAGATTTTTCCCTCTTATTATGATTTTGGAGCAAATATATTTCATTTTTCTTAACGAAATGGGTCATTTTCAGCTTTTTATTTTTCATGCTTTACACATTCTGAGATGAAAACGGAATATTTTCTAATGATTAAAATAGGATAAAATGTATTTACATGCCTTTCGCCCAACATTGAACCTCCTATGAAGACAAACAACCTGTGGCAATCCCAGAATGCATTTTAACTCATGAAAAAAAAAAAATCCATATAAATGGTGGCCAAGGTGAGAGAATTTCTTACAATGCTAAAAAAAAATCGTTAAAAATTAGTCTCATTAATAATTTTAACTTTAATTATGTGTTTCACGTTTGAAATAGTTGGCCCGGGTCATTCTAAACCCCGGGTTAACGGAATCCTGGGCTATCTTGCTAACGTCCTTATTTGCATATTTCCGGTGTCAGCCTCATTGATTGGATGAATGCAACAATTAACCGACTTGTTTAGGCTCTAGTCTAGGATACGGAAGCTTTTTGGACTACAAAGGTAAGAATTAAACGGTATCTTTTTCACTAATTGGGCATTTAATATTTTTCCCCCTCAAACACGTCCCGTTACCGTGACCGTTCAATGCGCGGGAATATGAACCATGTGTCTGGTTGTCGGTTGCTAATGCTCTAGCCGAAACATTCAAACACGTTTGGCACGGAAATTCGCGCTTTTACACGGCGAAAAAGTTGTGTGAATAACTGTGCTAGCTAAAAATAGCTTTTGCTAACCCCGCTTCTTAATTACAAACGTGAAACGTTCCTTTTCGCGGGGTTTAAAACGATGATAACACGGGGTTAAGCGTTAGAAGCCATTAGCCATTTTCTGAAGAATTAGCTCTATAAAAGCTTCAGCTCGCCTATATTAAACCCATTTTAGTTCTAACTTGAACCTTTATTTTTAAAATAAATAAATAACACTTGTGCTGTTTGCATGGTGGTCAAAAATGGCAGATTTTTGGCTAGGCTATTTTAGTGTGATAATGTTTTTATTTAATATATTGTATTTTTATGGGATTTTATGGTAATAAATTATATTTATGGAATATGAAAATGTCTGTTAAAGGGTTAGTTCACTGAAAAATGAAAATTGCGTCTTTTATTCCTCTCCCTCATGTCATTCCACACCCGTAAGACCTTCGTTCATCTTCAGAACACAAGATATTTTTTGATAAAATCCGATTGACTACCAAAGTCACGTGAACCATCGAAATTTCAAAACGTTTCGAAGCACTCATGACGTAACGAAGCCTCGTTCACTGAAATCATGTGACTTTGGCGCTCCGAACCACTGATTCGAAGCAAAAGATTCGTAAAGCTTCATGAATCAGTGTTTTGAAATCATCCATCACTAGATATTGTTGAAAAGTCATTATTTTTTTTTTTTTTGGCGCGCAATTCTCGTCGCTTTATAATATTAAAGTTGAACCACATGAACTGTTTTAAATATGATTTAGTATCTTTCTGGTCTTTCAAAGTGTTCATTATCTTGCTGTCAATAGAGACTCACTGAACCAACGGATTTCATCAAAAAATATCTTCATTTGTGTTCTGAAGATGACATGAGAGTGAGGAATTAATGACCGCTTTTTTGAGCATAGACCTGAAAATTGAATTTCCAACTTAAACTGTCATAAAGCTTCAATGCTTTGGAGCACAGAACAAAGTGTGTTCTCTTCTTAAAGAAGACAGATTATTGCTGAAAAGGAAAAAAAAAACTTGTGAAACAACTAAAAACTTAAAAATGCACAAAAATACTTGGCTTTTTAAAATTTTATATGAAATATATATATTGTCCAAAACATGTTTTACTCTAAAACTGTGTCACGAAAAATAGTTGTGTTCCAAATTGGAGCTTGATACACATTCACATTATATTGTAATGAAAAACAAAATTGTATATGAAATATATATTTTCCAAAATACAGAGCCATGAATCTAAACAAGCAGTGTTCCAAATTTGAGGTTGATATTGCAAAAAATGAGCTTTCGGTAAGATTTTGCTTGGGCGCAGTACTAAACGCTTCCACTAGATGAAATTCGTCTCTCGTTCATTTCCAGTGCGCGGACATGCGCATTTCTTTTTCTGGACCATTTAACCTTTTCAAATCATGTCCACAAACATGTCTGTTTGTTTTTTTTTTGTTAGTATTCACATGTTAGTATTCACACAAGTTTCGTACTACTCTTATGAAGTAAAAAACAAAACGTAAAATTTTTTTTGACAGAAGAGAATCAGAGGGTTCAACCATATATATACAGTCTCCCTATACTTTGCCGTTGGAGACGGTGTGATTTCATCAGACTGCAGGTCTGCAGATGTTCGGATCTCGAGGATCTCGGTCTGTTTACTGACACAAACCTGTGAAGGCCGAGATGTTATTAAACGCTGCAGCCATGTGTCTACCGGCGCTGAATGAATGAATGAATCTCTCTTCTGTCCACCGCTGTTCCTCTTGTTCCTCTAACTCATTTTAAACAGGATATAGGAAGTGAAACATGGATGCTTTATTTAGCATTTTCTTTTTCCGCACCCGTCTCCCACAGAACCGTATACGTTCAATGTTTTTCAGTCTCCTGTGCTCGCCGAGGCTGCATTTATTTGGTCAAAAATAGTGGAATATTATTGCAATTACAGTTTTCTATGCAAATATATGTTCAAATATAATTTATTCATGTAGTCAAAGTGTCACATGATCCTTCAGGACTCATTCTAATATGCTGATCTGATGATTATTATCAGTTTTTGTGGAAACCACGATGCTTTTTTTTTAAAGGATTCGTCTTAAAGATCTGATTGTGTTCATTGAATCAGTGTTTTTTACATTGTAAAATCACACTCAAAAGGCCCGAGAATGAGAGACAACTGTGAGCCAATAAGGTTCAATGTAATGAGAACGAACGCAGAACGAGGCGTTTATTCTGGCGCTCGTGGGGAGGTGAAACTCTGCCAGAATAGATTCTCAGTGTTTTTGAATGTGTCTGGAAAAAGCCCATTTCCTCTGCTGCTCTCCGCTCGTTCTGCTCCGTCTCGCTGCTCCGCTCTAATATTGACTCATGGCGACATTCAGGAATGGCAGATGGACTCGTTCTCTGTGTTTCTGTGCTGTTTATAGGACATAAAATGGGAACATGCTCAGCATCTTATTTGCCGTCTCGCTCGGGTCAATAGACGAGTGCTTGTTGTTGAACAGAGAGCTGTTGAAATGAGCTATTTTTCATTGCCAATTAGTGAGAAATGCAACGCGAAGTTCTTCAATGGTTCTTTACAACACCTTTAGGCGAAGTCATTTTCATGGTGTGGACAATTAAGCTTATTCCCTAATTCAAACTATAATAAAGTATACAGCTTCATTTTTTTATTGTCATAAGTGATTCTTATTAGATTCATATTACTGTAATAAAGTGGTGTCTAATGTAAAAATGTTTACAATTTAAGAAAAAACCCCATACATATTACTGAATCTCATTTTCACTGCAATAATGAAGATGATTTGAGGATTTTCTCGCAATGCAAAACATCTTAATGGTCCGAAAGATATTATATATAGCCAAATTTAATTTCTTAACAATTACAATACAGTCTGAACAGGACTGTAATATCTACGATATGATAAAGCTGTTTTTAATAATAATTATAAACTTTATTTTTTATAGCACCTTTAAAAGTTGCATCTCAAAGCACTGGACAAAGAAAAAATAAAAATAGGAAAGAATAAAATGAAAACACACATGAAAATATAAGCGGTAAAATGATCAAATATAAGCTAGCTCTACTTTTGAGGCTTTTTGTAATAATCTCTATTGTCTGTTGTGATTTTCAGTGGTTTATTTATATACAGGGCTGGGTGGGTCACGTTTAAAATGTATTTCACTACAGATTACAAAATACATGCTTTAGAAAGTCATTTGTAACGCATTTCGTTACGTTACTCAAGTTTAGTAACTTCATCTAAATACTTTAGAATACTTTGGAATACTAATAAGTGTGAAACAAACACAAAAAAGATCATTGTGAGTTTTTATCTCACAATTCTGACTTTTTCCCTCAGAATTGTGTGATATAAAGTTGCAATTGTGAGTTATAAAGTCAGAATTATGAGATATAAACTCGCAATATTGAGAAAAGTCAGAATTATGAGATATAAACTCACAATTTATATAAACTGACATACTAAATTCACAATTGCAAGAAAAAAAGTCAGTATTGTGAGTTTATATCTCATAATTCTGACATTTCTCAATATTGCGAGTTTATATCTGATAATTCTAACTTTATAACTCGCAATTTTGAGTTTAAATCTCGCGATTCTGACAAAAAGAAGTCAGAATTGTGAAATGCAAACTAACAATTGTGGGGGGGGGGGGGGGGGACAAATTGTGGGGAAAAGTTGCTGTTTAAATGACATTAAAACTCAAAGTAATCACTTTGGTAATCTAAAACACTTTTCAGATGGAACTGTAATCTGATTACCACACATTTAAAATCAAACACAGTCACTCAAATTGTGTATTTTAAATACGTCACTAAGTTACTTGTATTTCGTTACTCCCCAACCGTGTTTATATATATATATATATATATATATATATAATATATATATATTGATGTATTTTGATTAGGATATTTTTCTTTGAACAATAAAGTGATGTCACACAGTAGGTTAGTCAGTGTATTATGTGTGAAACTCAGTAAAACATCCTTTGTGGAACTCAGAAAGGTTGTAAACTCTACAGGTGCTAATTGGAAATATAGTTCAGAGCGTATGGAGCACTCGTGTTCAGCTGATGGAGGAAAAGCTTTTGTTTCGTGACAGTTTGCCCCTCTCAAACATGTCATGTTGGTGAAGAGGTGAGTGTTTGAACAGCTGCTCTGACAAACACACAGAGACTAATTAAGACTTTCCCCGAGTCATTTCATGTCCAAGCGTGAGTGAAAACTTCGAGAAATGAACCAATGCTTGTGTGTCCAGGCATATTCAATTAATTAGATGATTACTTTTAAATCTGTTTGTTCAAAGTGACTTATTTCGCATACTTATTAAAGGTACACTTATATATATATATATATATTTATATATAAGTCATACTCTCGCAACCCACAACACTCTTGCAATTGCACTCAGAATGTCTTATCACATACCAGCAAGGGAAGAAAAAAAACTTAGCAATAGCATAGCGACAGCCTGGAAACCAACCAAAACAAAAGAGCATCATGAAGGTGATATTTGCATGCATGGGCAAAAAGTGTGTGTGTGTGTGTGTGTGCCAGTAACATTGGCACGCCTGCATTGGCACAGTTTCTTCCACATAGAGCGGAGAAATTCCTCAGCTACTGTCAGCCTAGAAAACCAGAGGAAAAACTATAAGCCTGAACGCCACAGAGACGCAATATCATGAGCCGGAGACAGAAAGACATTTCGTGTGGGTTTATGTATACATCTGCCAGACATGTCGACATGTAGAACATAAACATGTTCAGCTGTAAAACATGCTGACTCCGCACAACCCCGAGAACATGCTGTCCGCCTGTTACACACACTGCCTCCATCAGTTCAAGAGGGGATCGATGCTTCAGAAAACATCTGAGAGAGTCTGTAGATTAGGAAAAAATTATATTCATGTATTATTAACAATATATATATTGGATGGACGGATAGATAGTCGGATGGATGGATAGATCGATAGATAGACGGATGGATAGACATATAGATGGATGGATGATGGGTGGATGGATAGATTGATGGATGGATGGACAATGGACGGTGGGATGGAAAGATGGACAGACAAATAGATAGATGGACTGATAAATGAATGAATGGATGGATGAATAGATGGATGAATGGATGGATGAATAGATGGATAGATGGATGAATAATGGACAGATAGATGGATGGACGGTGGACGGTGGGATGGAAGGATGGAAAGATAGATTGATGGATGGATGAATTGATGGATGGATGGACGGATGGATGGATGGGTGGATGGATGGATGAATGGATGGATGGATAGATGTACGGATGGGTGGGTGGATAGATGGATGAAAGGATGGATGAATAGATGGATAGATGGATGAATAATGGACAGATAGATGGATGGACGGTGGGATGGAAGGATGGAAAGATAGATTGATGGATGGATGGACAGATGGATGGATGGATGGATGGATGGGTGGATGGATGGGTGGGTGGATGGATGGATGGGGGGTGGGTGGATGGATGGATGGGGGGGTGGATGGATGGATGGATGGGGGGGGTGGATGGATGGATGAATGGATGGATGGACGGATGGGTGGGTGGGTGGGTGGATGGATGAATGGATGGATGGATGAATAGATGGATAGATGGATGAATAATGGACAGATAGATGGATGG
>CM074303.1:12779811-12819811 GCA_037194245.1 Opsariichthys bidens
CTATACATATTAAATGAAATTTAAAATAAAAAATTAAATTCAAATATAACGCTGTTTATGCTCACTGGAGCTTGCGAGCTCAGCAACATCATCATTTTCCAGCTTTCTTTCACGTCTCTGTCAGTGTTGAGTTCAGTCTTTGTGTGACACCTCACACGTCTCTGTCATCTGACCGGCCTCTTTCATCCAGTTTTCCCCTCTCTTTCATTCTCTTCCATTTATTCCTCACCTCGATCTGTCTCTGATTTGCTCATCGAGGAGATGCTTCTCCCGGCGAGAGTTCAGAGAGACTCAAATAAGTCATTATAAGTGGAGAAGCTCAGATCATTTGATGGGAAATGTTTGAGACTTTGATCAACTAAGAGCAGTTTGAGTTTAGTCATTTAGTCATTTAGCAGACGCTTTTATCCAAAGGAAGGGAAAAGGGAAGGATAGGGTTTTTTTTTTAAAAATTTTATGAGGGGATCAAGTGTTCACGGAAGAGATGAGTTTCCAGCCGTCTCTTGAATATTGACAGGGATTCTGCGTTCCTGATGAAAGTAGGGAGATCATTCCACCGGCAGGGAGCAGAGAACGAGAAGGTTCTAGAGAGTGATTTAGTGCTTAAAATTCATTAGCTCAAAATTTAGTAATATATTCCCGGGAAATTAATTTGTTCGGATAACTCAAATATCGCTTCATACAACTTAATATTTCAAGTTGAGAACAATTTTGACATGACATGAACACAATTTTTTTTTACAGTGGAGAAACAATTGACCGCTCGCAAAGCCCCGCCCCCTTTAGTTACTGTTGCTATGTCCGACAAGCCATGCGCTCTCATGCCACACATCACGTTCTCATGAGCAAAGAGGACACTGACGACGTATGAAACAGTTTCATATTTAAAATATTGTCATTTTTTAAAGAAGTTTAATCAATAAATAGTGTCTAGTGTGTGTTTAATGTGTCGCTCCTCGATCATCTCTTCATACTAGTTCATTTATAGCATCAAATAAACATGAATGAACATCAGAAGGAATGTTGTTTCAAGACGTGAGGACACACAATTTATACTAATGTTAATCTACTAACTCCCCTGACCGCTTTGACGGACAAAATGGGTTATGATTGGTCAGATCGCCTGTCAATCAAACGGCCAGCTTTGGGTCAATTATGATTCTTGTGAAGCATGTTGTAGGTTTTCTGCCCCCCAAAAAAGAGACGAGTTACTTATATATTACTTACTTATTCTGAAGGTTTCGATAATTCATAAGCGCTTCATGTTATTCTTGGATGGCAGGTTCAAATAGAGTTTGAATGGATATTTATTTTTACGCCGTGTTGTTTTTGGTCAGAGAGGAACATCCAAACCCATCAACATCCTCAAGATATTATTATAAATGATCACTGATATTAATTATGGATCAGTTAACAATGATTTAAAAGCTCTTGTTTACTGTGAAGACCTTAAATCAAGATAGATTTTTTATGATGTTTATCAAGATTTTTATGCTTAAAACAAGAACAAATATCTTTCAATGATTTGACATGTTCATTTTTGGCAGATATTTGTTCTTTTTTTGATTCTTTTTATTTTGATTCATTTCTCAGAGAAAGTTCTTTAAAAATCTTAACTCCCCTTTCCACAAATTAAGTCTTCAATTCACAAATATTGTATTCATTTTTGTCTTATTTTCCAGTGTGAACATTCATAAATCAAGATGCATTTACTTGAGAGGCAAAATTGCTTCATTAATTCTCGTTTTCTGAAAAATGTATCAAAGTTTGGTGAAAAAAATCTGGCAATATTCCTAATTCCAGCGGAAAACAAGTTTATTTTTCTTAATGACTTTTTTCATTTTGCTTCTAATTTATCTTGATTTAATCATTTTAGATATTTGCACTGGAAAACAAGAGGAAAATAACATCTTCCTCTGTATTTTTGGTGGGTTTTTTTAGTTGTTTTTCTTTTCTTGGGAGGATATTTGCTTGATCATGGTCCATTTTCGCCAATAGAGACGAAAACACAAATGATTTAGAATTACTGAACCAATTTGTCTTATATTAAGGCATGCTTGCTTCTCCTTATATGTTTGACAGGAAGTAATGCGTCCAAAAATGCTCTGCGTCGTTTAGTCGGCGACTCGGGCCAAGAAAAATGAGTGTGTTTGACTGACCTTGTGCGCTCGGCTAACCCACAGTCACTTAGCGGATAGTCACGAGCAACACACCCCGGTTAACCCGCACACCATTCGTCTTTCTGGGGCCAGACGGGAGACGAGACGGGTCACAGAATGACTCAATGTTTGTCTGCCCCGCCTGGAGTCCAGCAGATGAGGGAATCAGAGGTTCCTGCATCCTGACAGGACAATGAGGCCCATCAGACATCAACAGAAAAATAAATAAAAAATTATATACAATAAAAAAAATACAAATATATAATCATTTTCTTGACATGCATTGTTACATATTACCCCAAAATCAAAAGAAAGTATATACATAAAATAATAATAAGGAGAATTAGATTTTTTGTTTATTATAGTTTTAAGCATTTTGGGGGGAATTGTCATAAAAATATATATAGCTTTTATATATATATATATATATATATATGTATGTCCCCGTTTTCATGACATTTTCTTATGTAAATTCATTGAAAAAATTTAGATATAGTTTTAGATTATATATAGAATGATATTTTGTATGCATTACAGTTATGAGCATTTTGGGGTGAATTTATTTATTTTATTTGTCATGAAAAAAAATTAGATAAAAAAAAATGAGAAACAATAAAATAAAAATATATAATATCCCCATTTTCATGTCATTTTCTTGATATGCATTTTCGTTAAAAAAAAATAAATATATATATATATATATATATATATATATATTTTCCAGATTATGTATTTTTTATATATTTAAAAATATTGCATTAAATTAAGGAGAATTAGATTTTTTTTTTTTTAATGCATTACATGTATGAATATTTGGGTGGGGTGGGGTGGGGTGGGGGGTAACTTTCATGAAATGAAAAAATAAAATAATTTCTTTACTTTGATTTTATGATGAAATATGATGCATGTTTTTGATAGACAGGTTCACCCAAATGTTTTAACAAAATCAAATTCAACAAAAATGCTAAATAAAAAAAAAATCTCCTAAAAATGTTATATAATGGCACGAGGCGTTCGCCCCCCTGAACAGATGCATGCTGGGATGTGAAGAGGCCCCTCAGAGAGAAGTGAGAAACTTTCAGACAAGATTTAAACAAACAGGGACACAGACACTGTCAATATAGAGCTCTGAATTATAGTGCAAATAGGAGTCATTTAAATCAGACTGGAGGAATCCTGAAAAATCCCACAACTATAAACACATTTTAAAGGGTCACTAGTATTAAAATAACTATCCGAGAATGTATTTGAAACACTTAATGTTTTATTTCATGTGAGCTGTACACATTTATAAGACATTCACGTGTCATTGGCGTTACCTTGTTTTTCTGTGGTCTGCAGCGCCATCTATTGGCCACAGGGTGAAAATGCCACTACATGATTGCAACAGTCTATAAAGATGGCTTATACTGGCTTTAAATACTGATTAAATAATTCCAGTCCACAGCTCCCATACCGTGTTTGGATCCATCCACTTCAATCCAGAAGAATAAACTCAGAAACTAGCCGGATACCTCCCTGAAGTGGTTTTACGAGCTGCCTTTAAGGCAATGTTAGTGTTCATTAGCTTTAGCTTAACATATAGATCCTTCAGCCTCCCTGAACACACACACACAAAAACAAAAATCACGTCAATCTTTGGTCTGAATCATAACAATAATAAAAATAAAATCTTATTAAGAAAACGCTTCCTCTTTTCCAGCATTTCAACTGTCCGTTCACAGTCTTCAGATCCACGGTTTTGCACGTTTTCGGTCTTAGTTTCCGAACTAAAAGCAGCTTATTACTCAGTTGTGCTCCATTTACAGGAGAAACACTCTGATATCTGGTCACAGGCTTGTTATGAAGGGCAGCTTGATTTAAAAGGTTTACACAGTGTAGCTGGAGAGAGAGAGATCCTGCTGAAAATGACCAGGAAAACTTAAATTACCAGTATAAAATACATGTTTTGGGACATGCTAATATTGTCTACCTTCAAACACCTGCTTGACACCTGCGGTGTTCATCTAAACTAGTTAAAGACCCCATGAAATAGCTTTCTTCCCTGTGTTCGCATATTTCCATTTGAAACAGGAAGTTGGAGTGGGACATAATAAAAGACTAGTGCATTTTTTTTTTTTTTTTAAATACCCAATGCGACAGTCGGGTTCCGGGAGTTTATTTTCTCCATATGGAAACTGATTTTGGATGATAAACCTTTCAAAGACAGACTTACTGTGAGCTACGAGGTTGCTTCTGTATAATTGTTTAACAAATTCCTGGTGAAAACTACATTACCCATAATGCCCTATAGAAAAATGCCACCAATCAGAGAGTTGAAATAGCAATATTTGTCTCTAGCTCCGCCCACATCTGTGAAGCGCTGAAAAAGATGTAATATAGTCTCTACGTTCGCAAAATACTTAAATGTTTATATATATATGTATATAATATATATTGCATAGTTTATATATATATATAATATATATATTTAGTAAATAAATAGTTTTATATTTCTTCTTCGTGTGTAATTTGATTATGTTATTCGCAATGCTTCATGGGATTGTAGTTCTTTCCCTCACTAAGACCGTTGAGCTCACAATTTCGACAGTTTTTAAAAAACTTTTTTGCTTCAAATCAAAGTTTGTAGTGTTGGGTTGGTCCATGGCTTATAACTCTTCAACAAAGACTTTTTTTTTAAAATCCCTACGGGGAAAATTCATGCAAACAATACTTCTGAAAAGAACACTACTGTAAAAGGGGGCGGGCTCAGTTGCACTCTGCAGAGCATCATGGGTAATGTAGTTTTTCACCTGGAATTCCACTGTTATGTTAAAATAAGCTCAAATAATGCGGGCCGATGGCTTCAGCAGATCTCATAGCTCACAGTAGGTCTGCTATTAAAGATTTATTGTGAAAAATCAATTTCCCTACAGAGTTTTTATTTCCGTAACCCAACTGTTGCGCGCTATAGTCTTTAGTTTATGTCACAACCTGACAAAACTAGAAGTAAAAAAAAAAAAAAAACACTTTCAAAATAAATAAATTCCAGTCGCTTCCCACCAACTGTTTGGGTAAGGAAATAAATATGAGCATTCGTACACACACACACACACACACACTTTCAAAATCCTGGTTGTCTAAAATTCTTTGACGCACATTTATGTTTCATAATCTTTCATCAAACTTACTCCGCCTCTGAAATGACTTTCCTTTTCAGCTGACGTCACAAATCCCTCTTACTTTTTTAATCCCGCCCTCATCGAATTTCCTGTTTCAATCAGAAATACATAGGTACACTCAAAAAAATATTTCAGTCTAAACACAAGTTTTATGCAATTTAATTACATAGCAATTTTCCATCCATTTGGATGACATAGTTTTAACATAAACAATTCATATTTGTCAGTCATTCGTAAATGAAATCGGTAAGATTTATGTAATAGTTCACAGGTTAATGAACACTGTTTAGTGGTCGTGTGTGTGCGCACTACTGAGTTAAAGTACCATTGAAGCAGCGTCAGAGTTAATGAGGTCATTAAGTGATGATTGAGCAGTAATGATGAATGCCTGCTGTTAACAAGCAGAATCACTGAAGGACAGAGAAACACAAGAACTATGAAATAAGACATTTAATCTCTCAACTATTACACAAATCTTACCCATCTCATTTACATATGACTGACAAATATGAATCACATTAAGTTTGTTTATGTTAAAACTATGTCATCCAAACGGACGGACAATTGCTATGTAATTAAATTATGTTTGGACGGAAATATTTTTTTGAGTGTAAAGTGAGTTGTGAATGCCATGGGGACTTTAAGTGGGTGATTTTTCCCAGCGGGGTTGAGCGCGGAAAAAGAGTTTTGAGATGCTTCCGCAGTTTTCCATGGGAAATACAGCCACTGCCCCTCGTCCCTGGGTTCTCCGTCCTCCGGTGTGAGTCAGATGGGTTGCGTGGCATCAATCCCTGCGTAATAAAAAGACTTTCATTACATAGCGCACTCTCATGTCCAGCCCATCACAGACAGGGTCACAAGCCACGGGCATCTTTATTATACAAATGTTCCTTTCAAAACGTGTTGATTGATGCTTCTAAGCAAGCGCTGGAGCAGAGCCCAGATCAGGGAAAAGCGAAAGCCGCCTACAAACATTTAAAAAGACCTAATCAGCAATAATTACACAGGATGAGCGTGACGATGTGACACTAGGTGCTACTTTTAACTTGTCTACCTCTGACTCGTCCTTGGCATTGCTGTTGCTTTTACAAAGCTGACTGGCTGCCATGATGTGCTACAATAACGCAACGCAATTTAGCCTTTCGTGTTCTCATGCCAAGATTGTGCTTGCTTATCAGCTTGATTTATTACTCTAATTTATACGCTCAGCTTGGCTCAATGTTGAGGACGGCAGATCTGATTGGACGTGAGTTTCCTAATGCCGCAGTGTGCTGTCTTTATCGGGACTCTAGTGTACATGCCAGGCTGATGATTTGAAACACTTTTAATAGCTGCAAGGAGAGAGAGAAGACGCATTCTGGTTTGGACATGCACGATTTTTCAGTTTAGATACTAATAATAATAAAGTCACATAGTTTAGCATAAAAAGTTGTGTTAGAGAGTCAGAAACGTGTGCGATCGCATCGCATGGTTTGTAGCGTCCTCATATGCGTCCCGAAGCACTACCTGTCAATCAAGCAGTGTGCTAAAAAAAAAAATCTGACTTTTCTCAATATTGTGAGTTTATATCTCATAATTCTGACTTTTCTCAATATTGCGAGTTTATATCTCATAATTCTGACTTTATAACTCACAATTGCAACTTTATATCACACAATTCTGAGGGAAAAAGTCAGAATTGTGAGATAAAAACTCACAATGACCTTTTTTGTGTTTGTTTCACACTTATTAGTATTCCAAAGTATTCTAAAGTATTTAGATGAAGTTACTAAACTTGAGTAATGTAACGAAATACGTTACAAATGTCTTTTTAAAGCATGTATTTTGTAATCCGTAGTGAAAAACACTTTAAAAGTGACCCACCCAGCCCTGCACAGATATGCTGTAAACCCTCTGGTGTTATTCGGTTGTTTTAGAGCGAAAATAAATGTATTTTGAGTTTTTTAAAATCTTAACTTCATTGGAATGGGACGAAACGTGGTGACTTTTGCGGCACTTGGATTCTGAACACAAAAAAAGCTAAAAAGCAATTCATTTCAAAAAATGAATTTGAAAATTAAAAATTCAGAGCGTTTTTTTTTTTTTTTTTTGAGGGCTACATCACCACAATGCAGAAAAAAGCAGTGAAGGGGTGAAACTCTAAACATCAAGAGTGCAGAACAGACACACCCACCTACACACACACACACACACAGACACACACTTAAAGGTCCACTATGTAGTTTTTGTCCACTAGAGGGCGAGGCTTGATGACGGCGAGTTTGAGCGAGGAATCTTGGGACGTGTGGTCTTCACCTCACAGCCGGCGGAAAAGAAATCCCGTTGGCGGATGAGATTATGAACGTTCCTGTCGTGTGAAGCGGAGCAGGAGCGAGTGTCGTGGAGCTGAACGATGAGAGACGAGCGACACACGCCTCGAGAGCAGCGGGACTTTTATTATGACACAGTCGCCGCTTCCCAGAATTATCATCATAACAACAACATATCCCTTAATCTTTTTAGTGGTTTCTATTACTAGACAAATGATTATATTTATTCTAAAATGCTAATTTTATATATTTTTTCCATAGGAATGTATAAACCTTACATAGGAGGAAAAAAGTTATTTGGCCCCACGTTGATGATAGATGATTCAGAAAGAAAGCATGAAATGTTTTCCAAATGCTTGGCCAATGTCCATTTGCATCATTGCTCTTAACTTCCAGGAATAAGTCATCTTTCCACGTATCATAATTTAACGATGTGGTGCAATATATTTCAGATAACCCCGCCTCTAAGTGGCTCATAAAAACAAAATCAACTGCGGTTGGTCGTTTTACATGTCAATCAGGTGGGTCTCTTCCTGTCTGAGGGGGCGTTTAATTGGAGGCCGGAATAAGCTGCAATGCGACCAGACTTTATGCCGTCATATGATTGCTCCATCCTTCATTTGTCCAAGTCTTCTTCTACCACCCCAGAGTCTTAAAGCCAAAAGTCTGAGCATTCAGAGACAGATGTAATTATCCACCTACCCAAACGTAAAACCGTCTTCTGCACATTTATATTTTATGATTGTTCTTAAAATAGCTTGAACAATGTATCAAAACTGATATGAATTTATTATAGTTGCAGTTTGGCTTTAATGTCTCTGGTCCGGATGAAAATTTTATTTGAGTTAATATATTGTCACGCACAAGACGATACTAGGCTAACGGTACTGAGCTTTCAGTATCATAAAATTCCCATGTTAGGAAGGGTTAGAAATGGACAGAAATGAGTGAATAGATGTCATAAAGTAAGAGTACTGTATGTAAAGCTATAAACGGTGATGTGGACATTGAGGATTCAGACGTTTGCGTACTTTAATGTCTTGAGAACATGCATTTTTCTAAAAACCCCAGAGTTAAATCATCTCTGCTCAGATAACATTTGGTCCCGCTCTAAATAGTGTTAAAGTAACACTGAAGCAGAGTTAATTAAGCAATTAATTACTCGATGATTGAACATTATTGATGAACGCCTGCTGTTAACAAGCACAATCACTAAAGAATAGAGAAACACAAGAACTACAACTGATGAAATCAACTGACGATAAAAGACATTCAATCTCTGCTTCAGTGTGACTTTAACACTATTTAGAGAGGGACCAAATGTTATCTGAGCAGAGCTGATTTAACTCTGGGGTTTTTACTGTGTATGAGAAACAAGCGACTTAAAGGAAAGGTTCACCCACACACTAAAAGTACCGAAAGACTAAATGAAAGTAAATGGGGTCCAATGTTGCTTGAACCCAAATGTTCTCCAAAATATCTTCTTTTATGTTTCACCGAAGAGAGAAAGTCGTACAGTTTTGGAACAACTGACAAAATTGTCTTTTTTTTTTTTTTTTTTAGGTGAACTAATCCTTCCTTTCTCTGTTTGCTCTCACTTGAATCTCGTTGCTGTCGAAACAACTGACGTACTAACGAGATCTCGTTTGACATTTTTCTTTCATAGGGTT
This sequence comes from Opsariichthys bidens, assembly GCA_037194245.1. Lineage (NCBI taxonomy): Eukaryota > Metazoa > Chordata > Actinopteri > Cypriniformes > Xenocyprididae > Opsariichthys > Opsariichthys bidens. The sequence continues at coordinate 12,789,111 of CM074303.1, forward strand.
TAGTCTCTGGAATCTAAATAAAAACCACTGGTAAATAGTACAACGTTCTCCATTAGGCCAATGAACACATGGCTTCCCGAAGACACCGTGTAGCCGGAGCGAAGGCACCAAACGGTGGGCGTTCTCTGTAAACACACGTCTACGAAAACATCCGCTGTCTGTTACGCGCCTACTTCCTGGTTTGTGTGTCAAGCTCAGCTGTTGTTCCCTCCCAGATAGTGGGTGGCCTTCATCGTAAATGATGTCTGAAAATGCCTGTGTTTATTTGACCATCACAAATATTGTACGAGCTTGCCTCATTCGGTTAGGCCCTGAGCCAAGTGGTTCCTAATGAAAACCAGACAGAAGGGCCGGCCTAAAAACAGTCGTGCAGAGACGCATACCCTCCACTAGAGGACAATGACCCTCTACTGCCAAACCGTAACTACTGCTTTCAGATCCCGGCAGGCAGAAATCAGTTCCTTTTGTTCTCAACCGCACACACAAAGATCACATCTGCCATTTTAACTTTAACCCCAGAGGAATGTTGGATACGTCAGGGAAGAGTGTCAAAATCTAGTTTTGCGAGCTAAATGCTGCAGTTGTGTTTCCTAAGCCTGGGATTTTTAGTATTAAAGTTCAACGTGTGCACCAATAATGTGATTATTTCCAATAATCAGAGTCAGACGAATGGCACGAGCAAACCTCTACATGCAATTTTCTTTAATCGAATTATTCACTAAGAATTGTGGTTATTTTTACAGGAATTATTCACACACCCCAATGCACAGCACGAATGATGAACTGGAGGGTTGCCAGGTTTTCACAACAAGGGTTCCCCTGGTAAAATTCGCATTCCAGGGGCTAAATGTCATGTTATTTAGGGTCGCTTCGACCCGCACACTCAAAAAAATATTTCTGTCTAAACATTAGTTTTATGTAATTTAATTACATAGCAATTGTCCATCCATTTGGATGACATAGTTTTAACATAGACAAACTTAATGTGATTCATATTTGTCAGTCATATGTAAATGAGATAGGTAAGATTTATGCTAATGAGATTTCTAAATGAATCTCTTGAATGAATGATTCAATGACACATACATTTTTCACAGTCACTTTGTCGCCACCTATGGACATCAGTGTTTATATCTGAACTTTGTTTAAAAATTACTGCATTGCTTGCTTAAAATGATTAAGGAAATTAACATTTAGTAGTACGTTTAGTAAATTAAGTTTAAGGAACAATAATTAAACAATAAACATTTATTGCATTGCTTATTAATAAATGTTCACCTTTTATTATTGTAGCCTATAGTATTTATGTAACATTGTATCATTTTAAGCCAGACATATAGTCTTTTTTAAACAATAATTGAGTTAAATCAACCCAATCTCTGGGTTTGAACATTTTTATCCCAATTTGTTGTTTTTAACCCAGCACTGGAGTTGGTTTTGTGATGCAAACATCAAAATGTGTTCGCTTTCAAATTTGTTTTTACGTCATAATATAGTATTGTGCAAAAATAAGTCGATATTAGTCAATAATCTGCTCCTATAATCATTATTTGTTCGAAAAAGCATCAAGATTGTTGGTATTTTACTTCAACTAGTGTTGATTTCAGCTGGAATTGTGTCTAAAAGTACATTTTTTCAAGAGGCATGTTTTTCCAATGAGCCTAAGTTGCATATCAAGGGATGATAATATCTTAGTGATGTGTAGGTGGGCCTTTTGAGCTTATGATGGTCCACCCAGAACACCCTAGCAACCGCAGTGCGAAGCCCTGGCAACCGCCACATTTGCACGCACCTCTCAAATTGTCTTCAGGACATAAATCTAGTTGATTTGATTTAAGTGATGAACGCTGTAATATTACATGCATTTTGTCTAAAGCAGCGTAAGATCATTTCCCAAGAAATCCCAACCTTAAAGCCACGTGTGTGATCTTTTAACGTGCCTCAACAACAGCCGAAGAAGAGCCGATATAATCGACCGTGAATAGAAACTTCATTTATGGAATGTTTATCAAACATTCCTGATTGTATCCTGAATTCCTCTGTGATAAAGCCACACAATTGTCTCAGAGCCAACGTCAGGTTCACCCTCAGATCTGAGAAAATACCATGCGGGAAAAGCTTTTGAATCTGCCCGCGGGCAAACAACAAAGCCCCGCGTAATCCGAGGAAACAAGTGCCGGGTATCGACACCGTGTTTTCCTGCGAAACAGATGGAAGACATCTTTCATGACGCATAGTTAGCCTGGTTAACACTGAGTCATTGTGTAGACTATCTTCGTCACAACTGGCTTGGTCTCCATTTCTAAGGAAATGATTCAGTGTCGGCAGACCCCACCATGCTTTTCTTTTCTGGGAAATAATAACTCGGAAAAAAACATATGGGGATGGTGTCTGGTGTCTGTTATAATAAAGACGAAGGTTTTTCCTTAAACACACAATCCAAAAGACACACAATGTTTCAGCCCTGAAACATAAACTTCAGATGTTGCTCTTTCGAAGCTCAGGAGACCTAATGGACTTCTCTTTATATCCCTTTGAATGAATTTGAAACAAAGTAGATCATTGTTGACAGCACGTAAAAAGAAATGAGATAATAACGAGATTTCATTTGTGATTTCTCTTTCTTGTGGATATACACTATAACATTGAAAAGTTTGAGGTCAGTATGATTTTTCTGAAAGAATTTACTCTACTAACTACGACTTTTGCCTCTTGATTAATAGTTAGTCAGGTAGTTGTTGTAGAATTTAAGTTTAGGGATGTAGAATATGGTCATGCATAATAATGCATTAATATGTGCTTCATAAGTACTTATAAACAGCCAATATACAAGTTATTAATCAACTGGTTAAAAGTGAGAATTGTTCCCCATAATAAAGTGTCACCAATACTTCTATTCATCAAGTCATGCATTAAATTGATCAAAAGTGACACTTATAATGTTACAAAAGGTTCTATTTCAAACAAACACTGTTCTTTTAAACTTTCTATTGATCAAAGAATCCTGATAATAATCGGAAATGTTTCTTGAGCAGCAATGTTAGAATGATTTTCATGATTTTCAGCTTTGATCACAGGAAAAAATTACATTTGAACATATTAGCATGTTGCTAGCATGATTTAGCACATTGTTAACATCTTTTAACATATTGCTAGCAAGATTTAACATGTTGTTAACATGATTCTTTAGTATGTTAATAGCATGATTAAGATGTTTTGCTAACATGTTGTTGCATGATTAGCATGTTGCTAACATGGTTTACATGGTTTACAAATGATACGGTTTATCATTTTGCTAGTATCATTTATCACGATGGTAACATGAAGTAGCATTTGGTTGCTAGCATGATGTAGCATGTTGCTAGCATTTTTAGTACGTTAATAGCATGATTAAGATGTTTTGCTAACATGTTGTTTCATGACTAACATGTTGCTAACATGGTTTACATGGTTTACATATGATACGGTTTATCATTTTGCTAGTATCATTTATCACGATGGTAACATGAGGTAGCATTTGATTGCCAGCATGATTTAGCATTTGGTTGCTAGCATGTTTTAGTAAGTTTGTAGCATTATTATCACATTGCTAGCACGAATTAGCACATCATTAGCATGTTGCTAGCATGATTTAACATTTTGCTAGCATGTTTTAGCACGTTTCTAGCATGAATTAGCACATCACTAACATTTTTAGCATGTTGTTAGCATGTCTTAAGTTTGTAGCATTATTAGCACATTGCTAGCACGAATTAGCACATCATTAGCATGTTGCTAGCATGATTTAACATTTTGCTAGCATGTTTTAGTAAGCTTGTAGCATTATTATCACATTGCTAGCACGAATTAGCACATCATTAGCATGTTGCTAGCATGATTTAACATTTTGCTAGCATGTTTTAGCACGTTTCTAGCACAATTAGCACATTTCTAGCATGAATTGGCACATCACTAACATTTTTAGCATGTTGTTATCATATCTTAATTAGTTTGTAGCATGATTAGCACATTGCTAGCATGAATTAGCACATCATTAGCATGTTGCTAGCATGATTTAACATTTTGCTAGCATGTTTTAGTAAGTTTGTAGCATTATTATCACATTGCTAGCACGAATTAGCACATCATGTATTGTGAGCACTTCCTGTGTTATTTGCCAATTCATGAAGAATCGCTTGTTTGTTTTCCTCACTTGTAAGTCGCTTTGGATAAAAGCGTCTGCTAAATGACTAAATGTAAATGTAAATGTAAATGTCATTAGCATGTTGCTAGCATGATTTAACATTTTGCTAGCATGTTTTAGCACGTTTCTAGCATGAATTAGCACATCACTAACATTTTTAGCATTTTGTTAGCATATCTTAATAAGCTTGTAGCATGATTAGCACATTGCTAGCATGAATTAGCACATGTTTTAACATGCTATCTCAAGATAGTCGACATGCTTTGCTAGGGTTAGCTTAAATACTCTATATTTTTTAGAGTGATCTTGTTTTAAATAAGTCGTGCCCCCCTCAATGAACGTCTATGGGACTTTTCATAGTTTTAAAAATGATTTTACGAAGATCGTAGGTCAGATCAGTAAGAAAAGATATAGCAACAGCAATCTAAGGGTCGGAGCCGAGTTTGATGGTTGCAGTTTGAATACCGTTTAAAATTCAATCAGTATGTTGATTTCGTCAAGCCATTAAAAAAACATTAATAACTCTCACTGACCCCAAACCTTTGAGCGGTAGTGTGTATCATTTAGACATGCACGAGCATAAACACAGCAAGCACATGCTCTTCTGAGGACATTCAGTGTCCACTTACCCTGAGTTTCGTCAGCGTTTCGACCAAGTTACTTGGCGATCGATTGAGTATTTTTGTGCTGCTGTGTCTGTGAGTATGCATGATTTTGTGTTTGTTTGTTTGAGTGTGTTGTTGTCTTCTGTGCTGATGATTGGGTGTCCTTACACTACGGTGGATGAGAGCATCTTGTGTTTTCCGGGGTAAGGGGGCGTCCTCATCTTCACCTGTCCGTTCTGAGGGTAAGGTGGAGGCCGGTGGGTTTTATTTGAGTTGGTGCACACGACTGGAACTATAGGGGGTCTGTGGTTTTCCAGTGGCCCTTTCCTTGCCGTTCGGTGCGGTAGGCAGGATCCGTTGACCGTCCTTTGAGTCTCTGAGCTCTGTTTCACAACTCTTTTGCCTTTATCCTCAACAGTAACGGATCGCCGCTCAGGACGGGACGGGCTCGTGTGGTTTCTCATCGGCGAGGGACTGTTAATGCGAACTAAATCAGGGCTGTGTGCGAGAGAGGAGTCGGACGTTGACGTGTCGTCTTCGCCGTTTGAATTGTGGATCAATGCCATGACGTCAGTCTGACTGCTTTTGTTAGGATCTTGGGAGAGTCCGTTGGATGGACTAGGTTCCTCTTCACCAAGGTCAATGCTGGACGTCAAAATATCAATCTGTTGGACGACCTTCACAGACACAAAGAGATCGAAAATATAGTTAAAGGAGATGCTTTACACTGTCTTTTTGCATGCCAGAAGGTCCAAAATGGATAAAAAAGCTCTCGATCTTCAGTCGTTATTTAATAATTTAACAATTCACCGGAATTATTTCTCTTTGCCACAGCGTTTACATATTCAAACATGGTGCGTCAAATTGTCCTGCACCAAGTATGACGTCAGTGGTTTTTGCAATTGTAAGTTATAAAGTCAGAATTGGGAGATATAAACTTGCAATACTGACTTTTTTTCTTGCAATTGTGAATTTAGTGTCAGTTTATATCTCATAATTCTGACTTTTCTCAATATTGTGAGTTTATATCTCATAATTCTGACTTTTCTCAATATTGTGAGTTTATATCTCATAATTCTGACTTTTCTCAATATTGTGAGTTTATATCTCATAATTCTGACTTTTCTCAATATTGTGAGTTTATATCTCATAATTCTGACTTTTCTCAATATTGTGAGTTTATATCTCATAATTCTAACTTTTCTCAATATTGTGAGTTTATATCTCATAATTCTGACTTTTCTCAATATTTTCAGTTTATATCTCATAATTCTGACTTTTCTCAATATTTTCAGTTTATATCTCATAATTCTGTCTTTTCTCAATATTGTGAGTTTATATCTCATAATTCTAACTTTTCTCAATATTGTGAGTTTATATCTCATAATTCTGACTTTTCTCAATATTTTCAGTTTATATCTCATAATTCTGACTTTTCTCAATATTGTGAGTTTATATCTCATAATTCTGACTTTTCTCAATATTTTCAGTTTATATCTCATAATTCTGACTTTTCTCAATATTGTGAGTTTATATCTCATAATTCTGACTTTTCTCAATATTTTCAGTTTATATCTCATAATTCTGACTTTTCTCAATATTTTCAGTTTATATCTCATAATTCTGTCTTTTCTCAATATTGTGAGTTTATATCTCATAATTCTGACTTTTCTCAATATTGTGAGTTTATATCTCATAATTCTGACTTTTCTCAATATTTTCAGTTTATATCTCATAATTCTGACTTTTCTCAATATTGTGAGTTTATATCTCATAATTCTGACTTTTCTCAATATTTTCAGTTTATATCTCATAATTCTGACTTTTCTCAATATTTCAGTTTATATCTCATAATTCTGTCTTTTCTCAATATTGTGAGTTTATATCTCATAATTCTGACTTTTCTCAATATTGTGAGTTTATATCTCATAATTCTGTCTTTTCTCAATATTGTGAGTTTATATCTCATAATTCTGACTTTTCTCAATATTGCGAGTTTATATCTCATAATTCTGACTTTTCTCAATATTGTGAGTTTATATCTCATTATTCTGACTTTTCTCAATATTGCGAGTTTATATCTCATAATTCTGTCTTTTCTCAATATTGTGAGTTTATATCTCATAATTCTGACTTTTCTCAATATTTTCAGTTTATATCTCATAATTCTGACTTTTCTCAATATTTTCAGTTTATATCTCATAATTCTGACTTTTCTCAATATTGTGAGTTTATATCTCATAATTCTGACTTTTCTCAATATTGCGAGTTTATATCTCATAATTCTGACTTTTCTCAATATTGTCAGTTTATATCTCATAATTCTGACTTTTCTCAATATTTTCAGTTTATATCTCATAATTCTGACTTTTCTCAATATTGTGAGTTTATATCTCATAATTCTGACTTTTCTCAATATTGTGAGTTTATATCTCATAATTCTGACTTTTCTCAATATTGTGAGTTTATATCTCATAATTCTGACTTTTCTCAATATTGTCAGTTTATATCTCATAATTCTGACTTTTCTCAATATTTTCAGTTTATATCTCATAATTCTGACTTTTCTCAATATTTTCAGTTTATATCTCATAATTCTGACTTTTCTCAATATTGTGAGTTTATATCTCATAATTCTAACTTTTCTCAATATTGTCAGTTTATATCTCATAATTCTGACTTTTCTCAATATTTTCAGTTTATATCTCATAATTCTGACTTTTCTCAATATTGTGAGTTTATATCTCATAATTCTGACTTTTCTCAATATTGTGAGTTTATATCTCATAATTCTGACTTTTCTCAATATTGTGAGTTTATATCTCATAATTCTGACTTTTCTCAATATTGCGAGTTTATATCTCATAATTCTGACTTTTCTCAATATTGTGAGTTTATATCTCATAATTCTGACTTTTCTCAATATTGTGAGTTTATATCTCATAATTCTGTCTTTTCTCAATATTGTGAGTTTATATCTCATAATTCTGACTTTTCTCAATATTGCGAGTTTATATCTCATAATTCTGACTTTTCTCAATATTGTGAGTTTATATCTCATTATTCTGACTTTTCTCAATATTGCGAGTTTATATCTCATAATTCTGTCTTTTCTCAATATTGTGAGTTTATATCTCATAATTCTGACTTTTCTCAATATTTTCAGTTTATATCTCATAATTCTGACTTTTCTCAATATTTTCAGTTTATATCTCATAATTCTGACTTTTCTCAATATTGTGAGTTTATATCTCATAATTCTGACTTTTCTCAATATTGCGAGTTTATATCTCATAATTCTGACTTTTCTCAATATTGTCAGTTTATATCTCATAATTCTGACTTTTCTCAATATTTTCAGTTTATATCTCATAATTCTGACTTTTCTCAATATTGTGAGTTTATATCTCATAATTCTGACTTTTCTCAATATTGTGAGTTTATATCTCATAATTCTGACTTTTCTCAATATTGTGAGTTTATATCTCATAATTCTGACTTTTCTCAATATTGCGAGTTTATATCTCATAATTCTGTCTTTTCTCAATATTGTGAGTTTATATCTCATAATTCTGACTTTTCTCAATATTTTCAGTTTATATCTCATAATTCTGACTTTTCTCAATATTTTCAGTTTATATCTCATAATTCTGACTTTTCTCAATATTGTGAGTTTATATCTCATAATTCTGACTTTTCTCAATATTGCGAGTTTATATCTCATAATTCTGACTTTTCTCAATATTTTCAGTTTATATCTCATAATTCTGACTTTTCTCAATATTGTGAGTTTATATCTCATAATTCTGACTTTTCTCAATATTGTCAGTTTATATCTCATAATTCTGTCTTTTCTCAATATTGTGAGTTTATATCTCATAATTCTGACTTTTCTCAATATTTTCAGTTTATATCTCATAATTCTGACTTTTCTCAATATTTTCAGTTTATATCTCATAATTCTGACTTTTCTCAATATTGTGAGTTTATATCTCATAATTCTGACTTTTCTCAATATTGTGAGTTTATATCTCATAATTCTGACTTTTCTCAATATTGTGAGTTTATATCTCATAATTCTGACTTTATAACTCACAATTGCAACTTTATATCACACAATTCTGAGGGGAAAAGTCAGTGAGATAAAAACTCACAATGACCTTTTTTGTGTTTGTTCCAATTCCAAAGTATTCTAAAGTATTTAGATGAAGTCACTAAACTTGAGTAATGTCACGAAATACGTTACAAATGACTTTTTAAAGCATGTATTTTGTAATCTGTAGTGGAATACATTTTAAAAGTAACCCACCCAGCCCTGATTGTAAATCGTTTTAGGTTTCCAAACAGCCCATCTGTCATTAATCAATCACAGTCCCGCCCCCAAACTCACATCATTGGCTGAGTCAGAAGTTGACATGTCACGCCTCTCAAACGAACCAATCAGTGTTCACGAATGACTAATCTGATGTTAAATAGAAAGTATAGAACACAAAATACAATCCTTCCCCTATGAAGTTTGTGCTAAACACATCATCACAGGTCATCATCAGGTGAAGATGCCATAAAAATAGCTTTTTTGGCTTCCTTCCTGTATTAATCTACTGACTTTATTTCCTGCTGCAGTCATCTAATAGGAGTCTTGATGCATCCATTGAAACACATCTAAATAATTCAATTAATGTTTTAGATCCTGCACAGTCATTGCTTATGTCAGTCTGCACATATTAAGCTATCTTTAGGTATTGATTTGAAGATTCTGTTCTCTTTTAACAAGCCTTTGTGCTGGACTGAAGAGCTGGCCACTTGTAATTCAGAAAATCACAATATTTCTCTTCACAATACGCTTCCAGTGGAACGTTTCCAGCTCTGCTGAATATAATTGACCGTGCATTTCTGGCAGATGAGTGTTTTGGGTTCTGAAGGCTTTCGGATGATGTTTAGTTTTGCTGTTTTTCATAATAGATTCATTACAGAGATGTTTGCTGAGAACACACATATAATATTTTTCAAGTTTTGATCTTATCCAGTCTCAGTGCTTATTAAAATCCCATCTCAAATATGCTGAGCCCGAAATCTCGTTATATGAATGTTTCCTCGTATATAAGTGCATGAAGAAAACTGTTTATAAATAGAAGCTATTAGTTCGACATTCGTCCTTCCAAACCTATGAATTGTTGTACATACAATGTAAGTCAATGGGGTCCAATGTTGTTTGGTTCTCAAATGATCTTCTATTACGTTCCACAGAGGAAAGTCAGTCAAACAGGTTTGGAACGGGTGAGAAAAATAAAAGAATTATGAAAAAAAAAAGTATCAATTTAAAGGATTAGTTCAGTTCAGAATTCAAATTTCCTGATAATTTACTCACCCCAATGTCATCCAAGATATTTATGTCTTTCTTTCTTCAGTCGCAAAGAAATGACGGTTTTTGAGGAAAACATATAGTGGACTTCACTGGGGTTCAACAGGCTGAAGGTTCAAATGTCAGTTTCAGTGCAGCTTCAAGGGCTCTACAAGATCCCAGACGAAGAATAAGGATCTTATCTAGCGAACGTGCAAAGACTGAGTCAAACGCGCTTCACAAAAAGGTAAAACAACGATGAAGTTGGGGAGAAAATGAGATGGAGTTTCATTCGCTTCTTCCACCTACGTCACGCGTGAGCTTTCCAACGTGATCGCGTAATGTGTGGCGCATCGCAGACGAGCATTTATGGTTAAAAAGTATATCGTTTTTTATTTGTTGGCTAGATAAGACTCTTATTCCTCATCTGGCATCTTTGCAGCTGCAATTTGAACCTTCAACCTGTTGAACCCCAGTGAAGTCCACTATATGGAGGGAATGTTTTCCTCAAAAACCTTCTTTTCGACTGAAGAAAGAAAGATACAAACATCATGGATGACGTGAGGTGAGTAAAGTGAATTCTGAAGTGAACTAATGCTTTAAGAAGTACAGTCCAAATTTCTGTGTCTATTAAATATTATTCACTCTATTTATTATTCAATCCTCACCTCTTTCATCTCCATCTGGACCTGTTTGAGACCACCCAGCACCTCCTCGAGCTCAGTGACCACTTGTTTGATCTGTTCCCGTACTGTTCCCTGGCTCTTCCTCTCCAGACCTACGTCCCCCTGAGACGTCCTTACTTCCCGCCGCGGTCCGTTCACCTGCAGCCCCGAGCGTCCCAACTTGCTGGAGGGCACTTCAGTCGGGAAAAAAGCTGCCTGTCCGGAGTCTGCCCCGTTACAGTGTGGTTTGCCGGGACTGGATTGTCCGCTCGACTCGGGGCCGTCGAGCGCGTGTCGCTCCTCGTGATGCCGGAAAGACACCCGTCTCCTTGTGCAGTGTCCGTCCCACTCCCGCCGATGGCCGTAGTGCTGATCCGACGCGTAGTACCGCTGACCTCTGACCTTCAAAACATGGCCCCCGTTAAAGGGATGTGGCAGCTCCGGGTAATACCACCGCTGGACACATCCACATTCCCGCCGGATCTCCCGCACACACGGAGAGTCCCACCTGGCCGCTCGTACGTCCACCCAGGAATAATAGCACGGATGCCGCGTTTCCTCGGCGTAAACTTGCCGCGGCGGTGACGCAGTGGTCCTCTCGGCTCCGTCTATCCCCAACACCTTTGGGAACGGGGCTGTGCCGGACTCCATACGCAGACATGATCCATCAACGGGGCCCGGTGTGTGTCGGGGTCCCTGCTGCAGGCGAAAGTGGCAGGAAGGCGTTTGAAATCTCGTGTTCTCCGAGTGCATTCCAGTCCGAAATCCGACTTAGAAAACAACTGGTTCTCTCTCCACCCAGGCCATCCGCAGCGTCTGCTTTTCTCATCTGCGTCTCCTCTCATTCACGGCGGTTCTCTCTCTCGCACTTCCCCTCTCCAACTTTTTGTCTCTCACCTCCCCCTTCCTTCCTCCTGGTGCTTTTTCTAACTTACTCTTGTTTTCCCAATGTTCTTGCCGAACGCAGCTTGTTGCCCTTTCTTTGGTGGTGGGCCTCTTTTCCTTCCCTCCCTCCCTCTTTTTTTTTTTTTCTCCAACTCTCCTTCTCCTGAAGTCTTTCACCTCTCCCTACACCTCAGTTTTTTCCCCACTGCGTAAAAATTCCCTTCTCAGACTCAACTCACCCTTTCCCAAACTCCAAACACTTCCTTCCTACACCTTCTCCGTCTCTCTCTCCTGGGGTCGGGGCTCGTAAAGCGTTGACAGACGCAGCGGCTCCATGTGATTCCCGATCTTTCCCTCAGATCTTGCCACTCGGCAATTAAACACAGCCAGGATTCCACGCCGCCTGAGAGAGAGAGAGAGAGAGACAGGAGGAGGAGGAGGTGGGGTTTCGGACGTTGCTGAAGCAGTTAGGATCTAACATGAGCCAGAGACCGAGAGAGGTGGGGAGGGGAACGAGAGAGAGTCGCGCGGCCCCAGAAAAGGGGATTTTCGGCATAACTCGATTCCCACAAGCCCACGTGAGTCTGAGAATTGAATGCGCGTTCGCCGTCGCGTTTGTTTATGTGAGTCAGCTGAGATACTGGCACTGTTTGTCATGATTCACATCTTGTGACACATTTAATGAACAACACACCGCACACTGTTTACAGATCTCCCACATTTCACAAAATTCCCGTATTTATTTACTTGGAAGTAAACACTTTCAGTTTTGTTTTTCCACTGGAAAGAAAAACCACAAATGACACCTACTTTATTATCTTCTTTCTCCCGGGCGGCAGTGGAACGCAAAGCAAAAGTCTTGCGAGGATGACTTTCAATTCTGACTTTATAACTCATAATTCTGACTGTTTTTCTTGTAATTCTGACTTTTTATCACAATTCTGACTTTATAACTCATAATCCTGACTTTATATCTCACAATTCTGACTTTATAACTCATAATTCTGACTTTATAACTCATAATCCTGACTTTATATCTCACAATTCTGACTTTATAACTCATAATCCTGACTTTATATCTCACAATTCTGACTTTATAACTCATAATTCTGACTGTTTTTCTTGTAATTCTGACTTTTTATCACAATTCTGATTTTATAACTCATAATCCTGACTTTATATCTCACAATTCTGACTTTATAACTCATAATTCTGACTTTATAACTCATAATCCTGACTTTATATCTCACAATTCTGACTTTATAACTCATAATTCTGACTTTATAACTCATAATCCTGACTTTATATCTCACAATTCTGACTTTATAACTCATAATTCTGACTTTATAACTCATAATCCTGACTTTATATCTCACAATTCTGACTTTATAACTCATAATTCTGACTGTTTTTCTTGTAATTCTGACTTTTTATCACAATTCTGACTTTATAACTCATAATCCTGACTTTATATCTCACAATTCTGACTTTATAACTCATAATTCTGACTTTATAACTCATAATCCTGACTTTATATCTCACAATTCTGACTTTATAACTCATAATTCTGACTGTTTTTCTTGTAATTCTGACTTTTTATCACAATTCTGATTTTATAACTCATAATCCTGACTTTAAATCTCACAATTCTGACTTTATAACTCATAATTCTGACTGTTTTTCTTGTAATTCTGACTTTTTATCACAATTCTGACTTTATAACTCATAATCCTGACTTTATATCTCACAATTCTGACTTTATAACTCATAATTCTGACTTTATAACTCATAATCCTGACTTTATATCTCACAATTCTGACTTTATAACTCATAATCCTGACTTTATATCTCACAATTCTGACTTTATAACTCATAATTCTGACTGTTTTTCTTGTAATTCTGACTTTTTATCACAATTCTGATTTTATAACTCATAATCCTGACTTTATATCTCACAATTCTGACTTTATAACTCATAATTCTGACTTTATAACTCATAATCCTGACTTTATATCTCACAATTCTGACTTTATAACTCATAATTCTGACTTTATAACTCATAATCCTGACTTTATATCTCACAATTCTGACTTTATAACTCATAATTCTGACTTTATAACTCATAATCCTGACTTTATATCTCACAATTCTGACTTTATAACTCATAATTCTGACTGTTTTTTCTTGTAATTCTGACTTTTTATCACAATTCTGACTTTATAACTCATAATCCTGACTTTATATCTCACAATTCTGACTTTATAACTCATAATTCTGACTTTATAACTCATAATCCTGACTTTATATCTCACAATTCTGACTTTATAACTCATAATTCTGACTGTTTTTCTTGTAATTCTGACTTTTTATCACAATTCTGATTTTATAACTCATAATCCTGACTTTAAATCTCACAATTCTGACTTTATAACTCATAATTCTGACTGTTTTTCTTGTAATTCTGACTTTTTATCACAATTCTGACTTTATAACTCATAATCCTGACTTTATATCTCACAATTCTGACTTTATAACTCATAATTCTGACTTTATAACTCATAATCCTGACTTTATATCTCACAATTCTGACTTTATAACTCATAATTCTGACTTTATAACTCATAATCCTGAGTTTATATCTCACAATTCTGACTTTATAACTCATAATCCTGACTTTATATCTCACAATTCTGACTTTATAACTCATAATTCTGACTTTATAACTCATAATCCTGAGTTTATATCTCACAATTCTGACTTTATAACTCATAATTCTGACTTTATAACTCATAATTCTGACTGTTTTTCTTGTAATTCTGACTTTTTATCACAATTCTGATTTTATAACTCATAATCCTGACTTTATATCTCACAATTCTGACTTTATAACTCATAATCCTGACTGTCTTTCTTGTAATTCTGACTTTTTATCACAATTCTGACATTATAACTCAAAATACTGAGTTTTTCTCGCAATTCTGACTTTATATCAAATAAGTCTGACTTTATCTCGCAATTCTGACTTTTTTCTCACAATTCTGACTTTATAACTTTATAACTTTATAACGTATGCGACTTTATATCACACAATTACAAGTTTACTTCTCGCAATTCCGAGAACAAAAAAGTTTGAATTTGAAAAAATCTTTTGAATTTTTTTGATAAAAAGTTGAAATTATACCTTTTTTACTTTTTATTCAGCGGCAGAAATGAGCTTCCATAGAATTCTCAAGTTGTAACAGAGATCTCAACAGTTGCATCTCAAACCAAAAGCATGCTGATGTTTGTTTGTCATGATTTGTAACTTGTGACGTGTTGAGTGAGCGTCACACTGCATGGTTTATAGACTTTTGCACATAACAGGGTTATAATACTAAAGCAGGTGATCTGAGCTGCACTCCACATTAGTTTTATAGTTCTATACTCTTACTGTATGACAAGCTCATGGCGCCTGTTTTTATTTTAGGAGAATCATCCGAGGCGAAGTTGAGACAGCGATATGTCAACCGAACATCTGCTGAGTTATGAAAGAGCAGCATCTGATCAAAGCAATGAAATTTTCCTCCGCTCGTCTGAACGCAGGTATCACTCCTCCCCAGAAATGAGCGGATTCCTTTTTGCTGACATTGGTTTGGAGACAATAAGCTGCGAAAGCCACAGAGATGAATCCGAGCAGTTTTGAGCCGCCGTCGTCAGCATTTCTTCACATTCCTGGATTGTGTCACATCCATTGTCTAAACTTAAAACAGCTCAGTTGAATATGACATGGAAAATGCACAGCGATGTTCATTCGAAACTGTTTCTTAAATAGGATTCCAGCATAACCCAAACTAGAAAATAAGAACAGTTCCTCCGATAGCTTCACATGTGATTTATCTAAAATGTCCAGGATCAGGACACATTTCCAATACAATACAAGCAGAGATCTGATTAAGGTGTAACGTGTAATAGACTCTAAGAATCAAAAAAATCCTCCAGGCATTTGAGTTCACCCAGTAGGGTCTCATTTGATCCCATTACGATCATTTTAAATGGTGTGCGAGGTTGAATTCTGATAGGAATCCTGTGCACATTGCTTTAAGACCCCTGTAGGGAATCTAGGATGGTTGTAGAAACACATATCAGACCTGACAGATTTGTGTGTGTGTGTGTGTGTGGGTGGGTACACCAAAAATGCTGAGTTTAAAAACAACCCAAGCTGGGTTGAAAATGGACAAACTCAACTATTGTTTAAAAATGACTATATGTCTGGCTTAAATCGAACCCAAAATAGACACTTAGAGGCAATAATGATAATCAAAAGGTAAACGTTTATTAATAAGCAATTTCATAAACATTTAGTTTAATGATGATTCATCAATTTAACATATTACTAAACATATTTTGGGCTCGTTTTTTAGTAAGCAGTACAGTTATTTTTAAATAAAACTACGACAACATTTAACCCAACAGCTGGGTTAAAACAACCCAATCGCTGGGTTTTCAACCCAACTTGACCCAGCATTTTTAGACTGTTTCACCATCATTGTGTGGATGAAATTAAAAAAATGCGCTCAAAAGAATGACAAAACCTGAAGAAATCTCGTTATGAGCTCATAACGAAGTGTTAAATGAGCATCGCACCCAAATTCGTCAGTCATTCACCCTCACAATTTGCAAAGCGTGTTTCTTTTTCCATACTAAAGGCACAGCAGCTGCATGTCAAGGACAAAAAGACATACAACTTCAGGGCTCTATACAGCCAAACCAAAATTTATTCGGACACCTTGAATATTTCATTCATTATCATTTAAAAATGGTAATAAAATATGAGAAGATCTCAGAGTTAAACTGTGTCAGAAAATCTTAACCTTAATTATGTCAGATAACACTAAAGCAAAACTTGGTCAGGTCTGAATTATTTTTGGTTCCAAATTTGTGTAAATTTTAATGGTAGTCCACTGAATGAAGCATTTTGGGGTATAATATATCACAGTTTACTTTATTTTGCTATTCTCACTTATATAAATGAACTATAGTGTCCTGCACACACTAGTAAAAATGTATCAAAAATATCAACAAAAATGTGTTGGGAAGACATATGAATGCTTTGTGTGAAGAACAGACCCAATTTTAAGCTCAACATTAGTCATTTTGACATCGGATTTCATTGGTTCCTGGTTTTAAATTGAATGTGATTTGACAGCTGCTTTTTATAGTGCTTTTTCATCCTTTTTGAAGTATCACCAGCCACTTTAACTGTAATATAGGGCAGCTAATATAAATCAAATGGGTTTTGAATGACAAGAGTAAATGATGGGTGTTCAAATGCAAAATCTAAAATTTAATTTAATTCTTTGGTTACGCTTATTTTGATGGTTCCCTTCAGACGTTCTGTTGACCATAAGTGATGCTGCACATGTCAACTAACTCTCAGCGAATGGGTTGTTTAACCCAGCGATTGGGTTGTTTAACCCAGCGATTGGGTTGTTTAACCCAGCGAATCGGTTGTTTAACCCAGCGAATGGGTTGTTTAACCCAGCGTATGGGTTGTTTAACCCAGCGATTGGGTTGTTTAACCCAGCGAATCGGTTGTTTAACCCAGCGAATGGGTTGTTTAACCCAGCGTATGGGTTGTTTAACCCAGCGTATGGGTTGTTTAACCCAGCGAATCGGTTGTTTAACCCAGCGATTGGGTTGTTTAACCCAGCGAATCGGTTGTTTAACCCAGCGTATGGGTTGTTTAACCCAGCGTATGGGTTGTTTAACCCAGCGAATCGGTTGTTTAACCCAGCGATTGGGTTGTTTAACCCAGCGAATCGGTTGTTTAACCCAGCGAATGGGTTGTTTAACCCAGCGTATGGGTTGTTTAACCCAGCGAATGGGTTGTTTAACCCAGCGAATGGGTTGTTCAACCCAGCGAATCGGTTGTTCAACCCAGCGAATCGGTTGTTCAACCCAGCGAATGGGTTGTTTAACCCAGCGAATGGGTTGTTTAACCCAGCGAATGGGTTGTTTAACCCAGCGAATCGGTTGTTTAACCCATCGAATGGGTTGTTTCACCCAGCGAATCGGTTGTTTGAACCAGCGAATGGGTTGTTTAACCCAGCGTATGGGTGTTTTAACCCAGCGAATCGGTTGTTTAACCCAGCGATTGGGTTGTTTAACCCAGCGAATGGGTTGTTTAACCCAGCGAATGGGTTGTTTAACCCAGCGTATGGGTTGTTTAACCCAGCGAATGGGTTGTTCAACCCAGCGAATCGGTTGTTCAACCCAGCGAATGGGTTGTTTAACCCAGCGAATGGGTTGTTTAACCCAGCGAATCGGTTGTTTAACCCATCGAATGGGTTGTTTCACCCAGCGAATCGGTTGTTTGAACCAGCGAATGGGTTGTTTCACCCAGCGAATCGGTTGTTTAACCCATCGAATGGGTTGTTTCACCCAGCGAATGGGTTGTTTAACCCAGCGAATGGGTTGTTTAACCCAGCGTATGGGTTGTTTAACCCAGCGAATGGGTTGTTCAACCCAGCGAATCGGTTGTTCAACCCAGCGAATGGGTTGTTTAACCCAGCGAATGGGTTGTTTAACCCAGCGAATCGGTTGTTTAACCCAGCGTATGGGTTGTTTAACCCAGCGAATGGGTTGTTCAACCCAGCGAATCGGTTGTTCAACCCAGCGAATGGGTTGTTTAACCCAGCGAATGGGTTGTTTAACCCAGCGAATCGGTTGTTTAACCCATCGAATGGGTTGTTTCACCCAGCGAATCGGTTGTTTAACCCATCGAATGGGTTGTTTCACCCAGCTAATCGGTTGTTTAACCCAGCGATTGGGTTGTTTAACCCAGCGAATGGGTTGTTTAACCCAGCGAATGGGTTGTTTAACCCAGCGTATGGGTTGTTTAACCCAGCGAATGGGTTGTTCAACCCAGCGAATCGGTTGTTCAACCCAGCGAATGGGTTGTTTAACCCAGCGAATGGGTTGTTTAACCCAGCGAATCGGTTGTTTAACCCATCGAATGGGTTGTTTCACCCAGCGAATCGGTTGTTTAACCCATCGAATGGGTTGTTTCACCCAGCGAATCGGTTGTTTGAACCAGCGAATGGGTTGTTTAACCCAGCGAATCGGTTGTTTAACCCAGCGAATCGGTTGTTTAACCCAGCGAATGGGTTGTTTCACCCAGCAATTGGGTTGTTTAACCCAGCGATTGGGTTGTTTAACCCAGCGAATTGGTTGTTCAACCCAGCGATTGGGTTGTTTAACCCAGCGAATGGGTTGTTTCACCCAGCGAATGGGTTGTTTAACCCAGCAAATGGGTTAAATGTTTGACCCAATCTAAATAAAACTAATCTAAACTAATTAATTTTAAAAATGACTGTATTTCCAAAGTCCAAAGAGCCCAAAGTATTTTGGAAATTAACTTTTATAAATATGTTTAATAAATGAACATTTATGAATAAGTTTAATTAATAAATAAACATTTATTATATTGCTTATTAATAAATGTTCACCTTTTGATTATTATTGTTGCCTCTAGTAATTACGTGTCAGATTTTTCATTTCCAACGTATTTTGGGTTCATTTAAAGCCAGACATATAGTCATTTTTAAACAAGAGCTAAATAAAACTACCCAGCAGGTTGGTCAAACATTTAACCCCAAAACAACCCAACCAGAAGGTTTGTCCATCCTCAACCCAACTTGGGTTGTTTTTAACCCAGAACAAAAGTTGACAAGTACTTGCAAAGTTACTTATACTAAGTTGACTCTAAAAACATGCTGGGTTGTTTCAGCCCATGTTTGGGTCAAATATGGACAAACCTAATCCTTGGGTTTAAAACTTAATGAAAAAATTTAAACCAAGGATTAGGTTAGTCCATATTTGACCCAAACATGGGCTGAAACAACCCAGCATTTTAAGAGTGTAAAATATCATGGAGCACCATCCAAAGAAAGTGTCACCAATTGTTTCGTCAAAAAGGATAGTTTTGAATGTTCCCGGTGTGAATGCGAGGGCGTGTGTCCCGTTTGAGCCTGGAATGAACCAGCTGTGTACATTTTGTCTCCAGATCTAAAAGGTTCCCCTAAAGGCTTTTTTTGCATCATGTAGCTTTGCATCTTCCGCATGACTGAACCATAATCAAACTCTAATCCAAGAATCGCCTTTTTTCCCTTTCCAGCTAAATTAAAAGCATTTCCTGACACAAAAGAACATGTATAATTAATGGAGAGTTACTCCAAATGTCGCCGCGACCATTCTTTCACCTTGACGTCTCAATGAGCTGCCGTTCTTGTTCTAAAGCCGAGGCTTTTGTGAAACTCTCCACGTAGAATTAGTCCTGCTTATGTGGTTATTTTTGACCAGCCATTATGATTTCTTGAGTGTTGCGGTGTTATTTTCACAGAATTATGTTGCTATGGAAACCAGATGAGTGATGTTATGCGCCGTGTCGATATTTCCCTCTGTCCATTCGAAGAGATTTTTGCAGAAATTCAAGAGACCGAGGAGAAACCAAACGAGTGACCATTAGAAAGAGATGATGAAGAGCACGATAACGATTAAGAGCAGAATGTGAAGTACGTCGTCTTGTGTGTCACTGCTCAGATTGTTGTTGCCATGGCCGACGGAAACGAGAGGGCAGGATGTCATCTTTCTCTATTCTAGTAAAATTTGTCACTGAGATCAAGGTGAACATCAAATGAGCTTCTCATGGGGACAGAGACAGAGAGACATGCTTGATTTTCTATTGCACTTGATCCAGAGCACAAAAATATCCCTGTTTTGAGAATAAAACCAGAGGAGACGCAAAAAAGAAGAAGAGAAGTGAGCGGAGAGATGAATGAGATTTTGCTCTAGTTCCTTTATGATATGCATCTTTCCTTTTTATTCTAGCATTTTAACATTCGTCCATAGGATGAATCGCTTCTCTCCTCATTGAAAATCAGCAGCTGAATGAATCAATATAATAATTTATTCTTACAAATGAAGGCGATTGGTTTAATCAACAGAAACTCAAAATATTGTGTTATCTGAACCACATTAATTATCAATGTTGATTTGACAAAAGAAAAAATGTGATGAATTCAAATGATTTAAAGTGTATGTTTGGGTGATTCATTTTCATATATCTACGGTGGCTGAGAGAGCTCAAAGCGCTGCAAATAAGAAAACACATGCAAATAAAAAAAAGCACATGCAAATAAAAAAACACATGCAAATAAAAAAAAGCACATGCAAATAAAAAAGTACATGCAAATTAAAAAAGCACATGCAAATTAAAAAACACATGCAAATAAAAAACACATGCAAATTAAAAAAAACACATGCAAATAAAAAAAGTACATGCAAATTAAAAAAAGCACATGCAAATAAAAAAACACATGCAAATTAAAAAAAGCACATGCAAATAAAAAAACACATGCAAATTAAAAAAAAAACACATGCAAATTAAAAAAACACATGCATATTAAAAAAACATGGAAATTAAAAAATCACATGCAAATAAAAAAAGCACATGCAAATTCAAAAAAACCACATGCAAATTAAAAAAACCACATGCAAATTAAAAAAAACACGTTTTCTTATTTGCAGCACTTTGAGCTCTATCGGCCACCGTATATATCCATTAATATTGCTATATAATACATCCTTACTCTCCAATTTGACACTTTTTCTTGCCATTTTTGCATTTTGAAACCTAAAACCAATCATTCCTTATGCATAAATACTGAAATGGATAAATATCCGCAGTTAAAATCGGGTTCTAATCATGATAGAATACAGAAATACTGTATAAATAGTACGAATATAATATATACAGTGTTATTGTTGTCAAAATGTGAAACTAAAGCCATGTAAAATAAAATAAACATTAACTGAAATCAAATATTTAAAAAAGTTGTTTTAATTTAACTTGATGTACTAAAATAACTAAAACTAAACTCAAAATTAATTAAAAAAAAAAACATACTGACATATTTTTTGAGAAAAACATAAACAAAAATGTAAATCACTAAAATGTAAAAAAAAATAAAAACCATTAATAAAATCAGTTGTGCATTCTTTTAAACCTCCTTATAAAAGTTCCTAAAATTGGCTTAAATGCGAAATAACTTTCATTTGACGTATGATCGCGTTTCAAAACAGGACTTTTTGAGTTTGTGTCAGAGGGATTCAGTTTTTTAGGTCTGACATGAGATGTTTAAGTGGACAGACGGTTCTCTGCGAAAACAATCGGATCCTTTTAAATACATAATTCACTAAAGAACAGAATTAATCATTAGAGAGACCGTCTTTCTGAGAGAAGCTGATATACACGAAGTGACTGTAAAAGGAACGGGACCTCCATGAAAATGGCATTTATGATTTGATCGGAAATAGACTGTCTCAAAGAGATTTAACTTTAAATAAAACTCGTCCTTCAAAATGCCTACCCAAAAATGATGTCATTACTTTCTCGCGTATGTAACCAGGGCCAACAAAAATGGTTCTATTTAGTGTGAGAATTAGTTTTAAAGTTAATTGGAATTGTAAAGATGACATTTTCCAGAGCACTGGCAATTACCCATTGACTTCTATTAGAAAAATGATGAGAAAACCTGATACCGTTTTTAAAACGCCGTGATGTGCATAAATTCTTAAAATGCATAAATTGTGTTTCGTCCGCTGCTCTGAGACCAAACTCATTTATGATGGAGGAAAAAAAGAGACAGTTTCTTCCCCGATTGCAGCAACTTCCATTTTTAATATTTGATTGACGCGCGATCTAACCAATCATAATCCGCCATATTGTTCGTGCAAACAACATTCCTTCTGACGTTCATTCATGTTGATTCGATGCTATAAATGAACTAGTATGAAGAGATGATCGAGGAGCTACAGCGAAAGATCTTTGCGAAAATGAAGATATTTTTGATGAAATCCGATGGTTCAGTGAGCCTCTATTGACAGCAAAACACTTTCAGATGCCCGGAAAGATACTAAAACATATTTAAAACAGTTCATGTGGTTCAACCTTAATATTATAAAGCGACAAAAATACTTTTTGTGCGCCAAAAACACAAAATAATGACTTTATCTAGTAATGGACGATTTCAAAACACTGATTCATGAAGCTTTACGACTCTTTTGATTCGGTTCATGATTCAAACTGCAAAAGTCACGTGATTTCAGGAAACGAAGCTTCATTACGTCAAATTTCAATAATTCATGTGACTCGGTCGAATCACTGATTCGAAACAAAACTAAATTAGGACCTTTAAAATAGCATTACGGGCCCTTTATTTAATTTTATTTTATTTAAAAAAAACTTAAAACGTTTTTACGTATTCAGAAACGGCTTGACTTCAGGATGTCTTATAGTGAACAGACATAAAATGCTTTTAATTATTACGTTTTATGAATTGTAAGAGATATTAAATATTGTAACACAAATGAAGATCTTTTTGATGAAATCTGATGGTTCAGTGAGTCTCTATTGACAGCAAAACACTTTCAGATCCAGAAAGATACTAAAACATATTTAAAACAGTTCATGTGGTTCAACCTTAATATTATAAAGCGACGAGAATACTTTTTGTGTGCCAAATAACGACTTTATTCAACAATATCTAGTGATGGACGAATCAAATCACTGATTCATGAAGCTTTACGACTCTTTTGATTCGGTTCATGATTCAAACTGCCAAAGTCACGTGATTTCAGTAAACGAAGCTTCATTACGTCAAATTTCAGTCACTGATTCGAAACAAAACTAAATTAGGACCTTTAAAATAGCATAACGGGCCCTTTATTTAATTTAATTTCATTAAAAAAAAACTTAAAACGTTTTTACATATTCAGAAACGGCTTGACTTCAGGATGTCTTATAGTGAACAGACATAAAATGCTTTTAATTATTACGTTTTATGAATTGTAAGAGATATTAAATATTGTAACACAAATGAAGATATTTTTGATGAAATCCGATGGTTCAGTGAGCCTCTATTGACAGCAAAACACTTTCAGATGCCCGGAAAGATACTAAAACACATTTAAAACAGTTCATGTGGTTCAACCTTAATATTATAAAGCGACCAAAATACTTTTTGTGCGCCAAAAACACAAAATAATGACTTTATCTAGTGATGGACGATTTCAAAACACTGATTCATGAAGCTTTACGACTCTTTTGATTCGGTTCATGATTCAAACTGCAAAAGTCACGTGATTTCAGGAAACGAAGCTTCATTACGTCAAATTTCAATAATTCATGTGACTCGGTCGAATCACTGATTCGAAACAAAACTAAATTAGGACCTTTAAAATAGCATTACGGGCCCTTTATTTAATTTTATTTTATTTAAAAAAAACTTAAAACGTTTTTACATATTCAGAAACGGCTTGACTTCAGGATGTCTTATAGTGAACAGACATAAAATGCTTTTAATTATTACGTTTTATGAATTGTAAGAGATATTAAATATTGTAACACAAATGAAGATCTTTTTGATGAAATCCGATGGTTCAGTGAGTCTCTATTGACAGCAAAACACTTTCAGATGCCCGGAAAGATACTAAAACACATTTAAAACAGTTCATGTGGTTCAACCTTAATATTATAAAGCGACAAAAATACTTTTTGTGTGCCAAAAACACAAAATAACGACTTTATTCAACAATATCTAGTGATGGACGAATCAAATCACTGATTCATGAAGCTTTACGACTCTTTTGATTCGGTTCATGATTCAAACTGCCAAAGTCACGTGATTTCAGTAAACGAAGCTTCATTACGTCAAATTTCAGTCACTGATTCGAAACAAAACTAAATTAGTACCTTTAAAATAGCATAACGGGCCCTTTATTTAATTTAATTTCATTAAAAAAAACTTAAAACGTTTTTACATATTCAGAAACGGCTTGACTTCAGGATGTCTTATAGTGAACAGACATAAAATGCTTTTAATTATTACGTTTTATGAATTGTAAGAGATACTAAATATTGTAACACAAATGAAGATCTTTTTGATGAAATCCGATGGTTCAGTGAGTCTCTATTGACAGCAAAACACTTTCAGATGCCCGGAAAGATACTAAAACATATTTAAAACAGTTCATGTGGTTCAACCTTAATATTATAAAGCGACAAAAATACTTTTTGTGCGCCAAAAACACAAAATAACGACTTTATTCAACAATATCTAGTGATGGACGAATCAAATCACTGATTCATGAAGCTTTACGACTCTTTTGATTCGGTTCATGATTCAAACTGCCAAAGTCACGTGATTTCAGTAAACGAAGCTTCATTACGTCAAATTTCAGTCACTGATTCGAAACAAAACTAAATTAGGACCTTTAAAATAGCATAACGGGCCCTTTATTTAATTTAATTTCATTAAAAAAAACTTAAAACGTTTTTACATATTCAGAAACGGCTTGACTTCAGGAAGTCTAATAGTGAACAGACACAAAATGCTTTTAATTATGACGTTTTATGAATTGTAAGAGATATTAAATATTGTAACGGTGAAAAGGCCCAGTCATTCTTGGCATGTATCGTCCAGCGAGGGTCATGCATTGTTTAAATGAGTTCATGTGTATTTGACTTTGACAGCTGGCCTTTTCAAGAATAATAAACACACAATCTGATGCACTGAAAGACTCGAATGCCTGTTTTTTTTGCTCAGATGCATTAACTGCAGGGCAGCCACAAAAAAAGACCAAGTTCATGTCCGAACAACACAGACAAAAAGCACGTATTGCCATGGAAACAAATGAAATGGGCCGTTTCTGGTTGAAATGCCACGTGACCCCTTTTAAGTGATTTCTATGTCATGGTGAACTAAGGCTGATGAAGGTGTCATCATAACCGCTTAAGCTCTGAAACATAATGAGATGTGAATTAATGGCACACAACGTAAGAGCTTCTGCCACCATTTCTGGCCAATTGAGTTCATTTTTCACATCAGGGTCACCAGTCAATACTTCTGTCTGCCATCAGAGCCACTCTGTGTTCGGTGGAAATCTTCACAAAAGACAGTATAAATGAAATAATGCAGGCTGGGAAACTAAATATGATGGTGTTGGTCTCTCCCTACTGGACAAAGAACATACTGCATTCAGTGACACAGGAGCTTTATCCATTTCTATACTGTTAAAAGTGGATTAATATAACTGAGTCTGTTTTTTTTTCCTCTCTGATTGCATTTGAGCAATTCTATATTAATGTATAAAAATGTTTTAAAACTCAAAGTATACTTGGTTTTGTACCAGCCTTGCTAAGTATACTTGACTCGGCGTACTCGGGCGTTCGACGCATGCGCAGTTTTTCGCAATTCCGAGTTGCAATCCATTTGTTTTCTTTTATACTCGAGTTCAACAAATGAGGGTTCATTCTTACCTCAATCTCTCGCCTATGTAGACCTGCATTTGTTCTGTTTATACAGTTTTTATTCAATTGACGGCCCAGGACACAGTTGCCACCTTGTAAATAAACTAATTACAACAAAAAAAAATTAAATGCGCATGTGCGACCAGCAGAGCTGCACGATTCTGGATATACAACCAAACAAAATTACATGCAATTTACTGGAGGTTCAGAAAAAATATACATTTTTGGACTCTAATTGCTGGAAAATGTTTGAATTAATTATTTTAATTAATTTAAATGGTTTTGAATGAACTAATTAATAAACATTTGTTTCGTGACTGGATGAATCAGTGTTTTTCAACGAATATTTTAATATAATCACTTGTCTCCACCTAGTGGAATAAGATGCAATTGATTATTTGACACGCCAAGATCTTTGGTCATTCGAGTACTTGTGACACAGAAATAATAGGCTAACAAAATGTGTGGTTCAACACTGCTCTCTCTGGCTCTGGCAGCACAAACACATATTTGAATGTTCCGGTATAATTTTGTCAAAGGTTTAAAAGACGCGGGAGAATCGTTGTCGTTAATAAATAAAGGTCACGTGGGCGCTTGAATCAAGATCACGAACTTCTTACGATTAATCGTGCAGCTCTAGCGTACAAAAATGCATACTCTTGTAAGTAAAAAATTTTTACGTTTTGTTTTTAATTTTTCCTTTTTTTAAGGTTTTGTTACTTGCTGTGTTCGTATACACACACACACACAGAGAACATGGAGATGATTCGAAAAGGTTAAATGGTCCTGAAAAAAAAAAACAGTCACACTTGTATCGTTCGCGGTCAAATAAGATCACATCGGAAATTTCATCTAGTGGAAGCGTTTGGTACAGCAGCCAAAAAAAAAAATCTTACTGAAAGCTCATTTTTTGCGATATCAAGCTCAAATTTTAGATTCATGGCTTTGATTTTTAGAGTAAAGCGTGTTTTGGTAAATACATGTCATATAAACATTTAAAATTGTATTTTTGTGCATTATCATAAATGTTACAACTTTTTAATATCTAATTACACTGTTGAAGATGTTAATTAATAGCTAGTAATTACTTTTTTAGAGTAACTTGCCCAACACTTTACACACATCTTGATTTATCATCAGTTTTGAATATTAAAATAGCATTTTAACTTGTTACTGAGCTGAATAGCAAAAAAAAACAGTGACATAATGTGCTTTATAATGAAAATGCACAGATGACAACTCTTCTTATAGCGTACATTAACTTCCTGCATACTTGTAAGTGGAGTTATAGTGTTGACTAGTTGTTGTACCATGCCAAGACCACTAGAGGACGCAGTTTCATAATTCCACAGCAGGATTATTTAGGTTTGTTGTCACATCGATGGCATTAATCTTTCTAAACTGACAAGAAATACTGGACATGTTCAAATACGACTATGTATGCATGGACAGAGGGGTATAGAATTTCCACAAATGTATAATTTAACAAGTGAATTGAACAAGTTTAATGACATTGACGTACACATCATCACACTAGGACCGTATGAAGGCAGTACAGGACATGTGACCGGTGGAAAGTTTACATTTACAGCACGACACACGTAAATCCAAAAGAGCGTAAAATAAGACATCGTGTGAATAGTTGTATATAAAATAGATACAGTCGTTGATTAATAAGAGCTTGTCGTCAGATAAGGCCTTAAACATGAAGCGTACATGCATGACATCTTTGTTGTGTTTGGTTGCACTCGTTTTGAGCTTGTCTCGAGCATGCAAAAAAAGTACAGCTGCTTAGATCTCCTCTCATGAGATCAAACGATGTAGCGCAATTGCTTCCGCGAGTCCATTTGCTACAAAATATTGTAAACATATTATACATCAGCACCTGTAGTGTCCTCTTCGACCGTCCAACGATGGTCACTGGAAGGGTGAGATTAGCTTGTGACCTTTATGCATCAGTAAATGGGTAGTTGACTTGACATGTGAGAGCAGCTCAGAATAATGTTTCCACACACAATTAGCTGACTGACATCATCACGTCCCAAATGCATATGAAATCATTATCATTTTAATACACTTCATCATTAAGCACTGTGGGGTTCGATAGCAATATGATATGCAACGCTTCATATTGAGCAAGTGACATTTCAGACACTATATAGCAAGTCATTTTGTTTGTTGTTGCTCTGCCAAAGAAAATAGTTCCAGAAGAAGTCATCTGCAAGCGAATGATACAGTGCAAGTGAAATGAATTCAGTGCTCTATAAATACTAGTCTCGACTGCTAGTGTAATCCAATTAGTGTGTACCAGAACTAACTTTTGTGTAG
The DNA here is from genome assembly GCA_037194245.1 of Opsariichthys bidens. NCBI lineage: Eukaryota > Metazoa > Chordata > Actinopteri > Cypriniformes > Xenocyprididae > Opsariichthys > Opsariichthys bidens. Next base: position 12,817,468 of record CM074303.1, read on the forward strand.
GTCGAAAAATATTTATAGTTAAATATATATACAAAAAACATTGTCGGTCAATGCAGCGTTCCAGTAGAATACAAAAAAAAAACGAGACAAAGAAACAGCCGTGACACAAAACTGTGGACGTTTGTTTCCGCCACCGAATCAAAAATAAAAAAGGCCAATCGCGACTTTTTTTCGCCCTCAGACGTGCGAGATATAAACTCGCAATTGCGAGACGAGTCAAAATTGCGCGGAAAAGTAGGAATCGCGAGAAGAAATCATCGGAAGTGCGAGATTTAAGATCACAATTGCGAGAAAAAATGGTCAGAATTGTGGTCAAACATAGCAATTGAGTGAAAAAAGACATAATTGAGGTAAAAAATTTAGAATTGCGAGATATAAACTCGCAATTGTGAGACAAAAGTCAAAATCGCGCGACAAAAGTCAGAACTGCGAGAAAAAATCATCGGAAGTGCGAGATATAAGATCATAATTGTGAGAAAAAGTTAAGAATTGCGAGTAAAAATGGTCAGAATTGAGCAATTGAGTGAAAAAAAGTCATAATTGAGTTAAAAAATTCAGAATTGCGAGATATAAACTCGCAATTGTGAGACAAAAGTCAAAATCGCGCGACAAAAGTCAGAACTGCGAGAAAAAATAATCGGAAGTGCGACATATAAGATCACAATTGTGAGAAAAAGTTAAGAGTAAAAATGGTCAGAATTGAGCAATTGAGTGAAAAAAAGTCATAATTGAGATAAAAAAATTCAGAATTGCGAGATATAAACTCGCAATTGTGAGACAAAAGTCAGAACCGCGAGAAAAAAATAATCAGAAGTGCGAGATATGAGCTCGCTATTGAGAGGGGGGAAAAAGTCAATTGTGAGAAAAACGACAAAATTGCGGGAAAAAATCTGAATTGTGAAAAATAAATTCGCAATTACGAGAAAAAACAGAATTGCGAGATATAAACGCGCAATTGCGAGAAAAAATGTGAGATATAAACTCGAAAAAAAAAAAAGTCGCAATTATCTGTAATTTTTTTTTAATTTTTATTCCGTGGCAGAAACAAGCTTCCATACAAAACACCATCAGAAATTTTAGTTTTGTTGCATAGCAACATGCAGTCCAGTCTGGGACTGTATTTTTTCGGAATGAAGGCAATTATTATAGCCTAATAATGATTTAATAAAACACCAAAATTAGTTCCAAAAGAAACCAAAACACGATCGTGTTGCCAAGCAACGCACTGATACAAAGAGAACTTTCCAGTGATGTTTTCGGAAAACTTTAGGAACGCTGCTTGCCCAATCAAAAATATGGTATATGAAATAAAAATCACTGCGCACAATCGCTATAGTTCTGTCGTGTCAGGGACTATATCTTTTGGCGGAATCATTATAACAAAGGCGAAAGTAGTTCCAAAAGAAACCAAAACATGACCGAAGCAACACACACACAGGGCTGATACTGGGAAAGAACTTTCCAGTGACGTTTTAGGAAAACGTTACGGTGCTTGTCCAATCAAACCAAATGTAGTTCCCGGCCTTGCGCACTCTCGCTAATTTTATTGCGTAACAGCGCATGCTGCTGAATTAGTTTCTTTGCCATTTCACAAGTGTAGTTCTTTCTTTTCGCGCTTCATTATCATGTTTTTTTTTTTTTTTTTTTGGCAGATAAAGTCGAACGTCCTTTAATAGGCTTGAACTTGATTCGGCAGCAGCTGACACCCGTTATTGACGTGGTTCATCACTCTCTGTTTCAACTGCGCCACTTGCTCTCTCAGAACGCTCGCGGTGGACGCGAGCTCCGTGTTTTGGCTCTTCAGAGTTTTCACTTTGTCTTCCAACCGGGATATCCTCTCCAGTTTCCTCTTGCGGCATTTGGAGGCGGCGATCCGGTTGCGCAGCTTCTTCCTCTCGGCCTTTATGCGCTCCTGCGTGTCCATGTCGATGGGGGAGAGCGGCGGACTGTCGCCGAAGCTCTGCATGTCCGGGACGGTCTGCGGCTCGTCCTTCAGCAGCTGCTGCTGCTGCTGCTGTTGCGCGGACATCGGGTGCGCGGGCGGCGGCGGCGGCGGGAACGGAATGGTGTCCGTGGAATAGTTCACCGTGGTACTTCCGTACGTGCTCAAGTTCGTGTACACGGGCAGGTCCGTGGGCAGGGCGAGGGCAGTGCTGCCGCCGCCGCCGCCGGTGAGTCTGTTGAGCGTCGGCGGAACGCACGGGCCACCGTTCAGCTGGTTCTGCTTGTGCAGGTCCTCCAGGGCTTTGACGAAGCCCTCCGCGAACTCCTGCTCGTCGCTCACCGACTTCGGGTAGACGAACTGGGAGGTCGGTGTGGTGGTCACCATCCCGTTGGACTGGAT
>CM074303.1:12822311-12879811 GCA_037194245.1 Opsariichthys bidens
ACACACGTTTATATAAAATTCAAAATTTCACATTATATATATATATATATAGTGGGTAGTCGTGGCCTAATGGTGAGGGAGTTGGGCTTGTAAGCGGAAGGTTGCTGGTTCGATTCCCACACCGGCAGGAATTGAAGGTGGGGATTGTGAATAAACAACACTCTCTCCACCTTCGATACCACGACTAAGGTGCACTTGAGCAAGGCACCTAACCCCTGATTGCTCCCCGGGCGCTGTAGCAATAGCTGCCCACTGCTCCGGGTGTGTGTTCACTGTGTGTGTACGTGTGTGTTCACTACTCACTGCTGTGTGTGTGCACTTGGATGGGATAAATGCAGAGCACAAATTTCAAGTATGGGTCACCATACCTGACAATACGTCACGACTTTCACTTTCACTATATATATATATATAAATAAATCAAAATTGTACATGATTTGTTTGTGTGTGTGTGTATATATATATATATATATACACACACAAATAATGTCAAATTTTGAAGTAGAAAGACTGAATTGGTAGTTGTAAAACGCACTTCAATAATTTTTATAATAAATAAAGTTTACAACTCGAATCATTTTTACAGTACTTTTTTCAATCTCTAACAACAGTAAAATACCATTTATTTATTTTAATAATTATTCAGTAATTTACTATTCATTTCAGCAGATTGATTCTTGATTCTTGAATTACTTGTCAAAGATCTGGTAATGGCCATTGAAAGATCCTAATGCAGTTCATATCCCGTTGGCAGCATTTTCAAAACATTTCCAGCAGATGTATGTCTCCACCTCACTTCCTCATTCACACCAGCTCAGGGCCTGAAGGAACACTGCTGATTAAGTGTAAACACCACAATGGGAAGCCATTCTTTTAAAGATACAGGGACCGGCTAAAACAAACCGGTTTGGACCAGATCTCAGCTATGGGTGTTGGCACACTCGTCTAACCACCAATCACTCCACAACAAACCAGGTCCATGCATGTTTTGTTGATTTATGTTTAGGCACAGCTCATTCGAAAGAGCAGCAATTATTTTGCTGAAATAAATGCATAAATGCCTCTGTGCCATTTTGTTCATGCCTAACCTTATTTATCGCTAGTGTAAAGTAAATAGTGTTTAACTATAAAAAAGTTTGTCAAGACAAACTTTAGATGTTGGCCTGAGAAAGCCTGACAAGAAAGTTTTGAAAACTTCAAGTTTGAAGGTTTTGAAGGCAATACAGTCTTTCAGAAAACAGATAGAATGATGGATCAATAGATTGATAGATGGCATGAATTAGCACATTGCTAGCATGTTTTAACATGTTGCTAACATGATTTAACACATTGGTAGCATGTTTTAGCATGAATTAGCACATTGCTAGCATGTTTTAACATGTTGGTAACATGATTTAACACACTGGTAGCATGTTTTAGCATGAATTAGCACATTGCTAGCATGTTTTAACATGTTGGTAACATGATTTAACACACTGGTAGCATGTTTTAGCATTAATTAGCAGATTGTTAGCATGTTTTAACATGTTTCTAGCATAATTTGGCACATTGATAGCATGTTTTAACATGTTGCTAACATGATTTAACACAGTGGTAGCATGTTTTTAGCATGAATTAGCACTTTGCTAACATATTTTATAATGTTTCTAACATAATTTGGCACATTGCTAGCATGTTTTAACATGTTGGTAACATGATTTAACACATTGGTAGCATGTTTTAGCATGAATTAGCACATTGCTAGCATGTTTTAACATGTTGCTAACATGATTTAACACATTGGTAGCATGTTTTAGCATGAATTAGCACATTGCTAACATGTTTTAACATGTTGGTAACATGATTTAACACATTGGTAGTATGTTTTTAGCATGAATTAGCACTTTGCTAACATATTTTAGCATGTTTCTAGCATAATTTGCCACGTTGCTTGCATGCTTTAACATGTTGCTAACACAATTTAATGCATTAACACGTAGTTAGCATTTTCCTAACAAATTGCAAGCATGTCTAGCACAAATTAGCACAGTATTAACATATTCTCACATTGCTAGTTATTTAAGTCATTGTTAGCATGTTTAGCATGTTGCTAACGTGTTTCTAACAAGAATTAACACATTACAAGCGTGTTTCTATCGTGAATTAGCACAGTATTAACATAATTTCACATTGCTAGTTATTTAACACATTACTAGCATGTTTTAGCATGTTTTAAGAAGAATTAACACATTGCAAGCATGTTTTAGCATGTTGCTAACGTGTTTCTAACAAGAATTAACACATTACAAGCGTGTTTCTAATGTGAATTAGCACAGTATTAACATATTCTCACATTGCTAGTTATTTAACACATTGTTAGCATGTTTAGCATGTTGCTAACGTGTTTCTAACAAGAATTAACACATTACAAGCGTGTTTCTAACGTGAATTAGCACAGTATTAACATATTCTCACATTGCTAGTTATTTAACACATTGCTAGCATGTTTTAGCATGTTTTGAGAAGAATTAACACATTGCAAGCATGTTTTAGCATGTTGCTAACGTGTTTCTAACAAGAATTAACACATTGCAAGCGTGTTTCTAATGTGAATTAGCACAGTATTAACATATTCTCACATTGCTAGTTATTTAACACATTGCTACCATGTTTTAGCATGTTTCTAAGAAGAATTAACACATTGCAAGCATGTTTTAGCATGTTGCTAACGTGTTTCTAACAAGAATTAACACATTACAAGCGTGTTTCTAATGTGAATTAGCACAGTATTAACATATTCTCACATTGCTAGTTATTTAACACATTGTTAGCATGTTTAGCATGTTGCTAACGTGTTTCTAACAAGAATTAACACATTACAAGCGTGTTTCTAACGTGAATTAGCACAGTATTAACATATTCTCACATTGCTAGTTATTTAACACATTGCTAGCATGTTTTAGCATGTTTTGAGAAGAATTAACACATTGCAAGCATGTTTTAGCATGTTGCTAACGTGTTTCTAACAAGAATTAACACATTACAAGCGTGTTTCTAATGTGAATTAGCACAGTATTGACATATTCTCACATTGCTAGTTATTTAACACATTGCTACCATGTTTTAGCATGTTTCTAAGAAGAATTAACACATTGCTAGCATGTTTTAGCATGTTGCTAACGTGTTTCTACCAAGAATTAACACATTACAAGCGTGTTTCTAACGTGAATTAGCACAGTATTAACATATTCTCACATTGCTAGTTATTTAACACATTTTTAGCATGTTTAGCATGTTGCTAACGTGTTTCTAACAAGAATTAACACATTACAAGCGTGTTTCTATCGTGAATTAGCATAACATATTTTCACATTGTTAGTTATTTAACACATTGTTAGCATGTTTTAGCATGATTTAGCATGGATGGTCTCAGAAGAAGAATCTTAAGTATTCATTCTCAAGCCAACATAACTATTAAGATAATAAATAAACGTGTACATTCATATAATGCCCTTCAAGGATTTTTATAAAGTGGTGATAGCTTTTTATTTTTATTTTTACTTATTCATTTAGCAAACGAATAAGGGTAAACGCATCCAGAGCAGCAGATGGCGCTGTTGCCGATCTCAGTTGAGACACAGCGCGAGAGGAAGAGTCATCACGATGTGTGTTTATGTCAGTGTGTGAAGATCTCGTCTGATGATCTCGCTCTTCTGTTCTTGATCGAAACTCGATAGTTTGTCAGTGATGGACCAGAAGAAGACAGTAATCGTGACAGGTAAACTGTGAAGAAAGTCTCGGATTGTTTTGACGCATCACGGGGTTTTTGTTTCAGTTTTAAGAGTTTTTCTAGTGACAGTCTTGTCGTTATAATCGATTTCATGCCACACAAAATGATCGACACTAAAACGGAAAGTCATTTAGAACTAAATGTAAGAGTGAATTACATAAAACATGTTTATTTTGATGTACCGCCACTAACAAAAGAATCGGAAAGTATCGTGGTGGACATTTTTTTCTTTACTTTTCGTTACTGTGGTATTTTACTCTTACTATCATTCTCGTGTTTTTAAACATTTACTACGGTAATACAAAGTTTTATTGACTATTTTTATGTTTACCATAGTACTAACATGTTTGGAATGTACTGTACCATGCACTGTATATGTTTATTTACGTTTGTTTATTTTAGTATAATTTATAGTTTTTTTATTCATATTGATACTTTAATACTATTTGATATTATATTTATATTTTTAAAAATATTTTATATTATATATAACAACATTTTATATTTTAATTTATTATTATTATTATTTTTATTTTTTTTAAAATTTATTTCCACTTAAAATTAAACTTATTTCAGTTAGTCAAGGTTTTTTTAATATAATATATTTTTATATTTTGTCTTCATTTATTATTAATATTTATGCTTCATTTTAATCAACGCATTTGTTTTAATAGTTTTTAGTTTCATGATAATAACCCTGTTTGTTATATATATATATATATATGACTGTATAATCATTCAGCACAAGTTAAATACCATTACAATCTGATTTCGTCATCATTGCACATTTAAATTAAATCTCATCGTCACGTGATTGAGCTTATAAAAATATCGCGATATAAAGAATGTCTGTCCTTTGTGCAGAGAAGCACATAATAAAGTTTTGCTTCGGTCTTGGTTGTGTTTTTATACTGTAACTCTACAGGTTATGCATGGCGACATCTCATCTGAAAATTAAACGCAGTTACTGATTAAATCCAGTCTTAGACTCTGGACTGCAGGCTTTAGATTTGCTGACTTCAGCTTATCCTGAAAACCTCTGGGTGGAACGGCTATAAATGTACAGTCATCCGAAGCGGAGAAGTCACGTTTCACCTTTAATATCGGATAATATTCTTACCCAATAAATAAATAAATTCATGCACATTTAATTTTGATTCGAGTCAGAATGTTCTTATAGGAGAATAAACGGAATGTTTGACTGTAGAATGACACCACTGACCAATCAGAATCAAGAATTTATATATATATGTAAGACATTATGTTACATCTGCCGTATGGTTGTGTTTCTCTAGGCTTCGAACCGTTCGGTGAACATGCGGTCAATGCCAGCTGGGTGGCGGTACAGGTATGATATTTGCACCTGAGCGGATCAGATCAACTGTGATCTCGTGTTTGTTTCTGCGTGATTTTAGCGTGACTGTAAAATTCAATTCACATTTATACATCTTGTTTCAAAGCAGCTTCGCAGGAAATGCTTACAATCAGGAATTATTCTCTTATCAGTCACAGATGAGTGTATTAAAGTAATGTCCATATACGTTTAGTATGTGGTTATTTACCGTCATGCGCGCGTCAGGCAGCAGTTACTTGTGATGATTGCTGTGTTTGACGGTTCGGGAATGTTCGAAGTATCGGCCGCGCTGTCTGAAATCTTCACAAAGGCCGGATCCGTCTGTTGACCGAAAGCGCAGTGCCTGTTTTAAAGGCTCCTAATTTTGTTTTACAGTCTCCTGTAACAGGTTCTTTGGAAGCCCGTTTCTGGCACTGAAAAAAATAAAATAAAAAGAAGATTATTGCAACTTTTTATCTCATAATTATAACTTTTTTTCACAGAATTGTGAGATATAAACTTTATATCTCGCAATTCTGACTTTATATCTCAGAATTCTGACTTTTTATCTCGCAATTCTCACTTTATATCTCTCAATTCTGACTTTTTATCTCACAATTCTGACTTTATATCTCAATTCTGACTTTATATCTCGCAATTCCGACTTTATATCTCGCAATTCCGACTTTATATCTCACAATTCTGACTTTATATCTCACAATTCTGACTTTATATCTCACAATTCTGACTTTATATCTCACAATTCTGACTTTATATCTCGCAATTCTGACTTTATATCTCACAATTCTGACTTTATATCTCACAATTCTGACTTTATATCTCACAATTCTGACTTTATATCTCACAATTCTGACTTTATATCTCGCAATTCTGACTTTATATCTCACAATTCTGACTTTATATCTCACAATTCTGACTTTATATCTCACAATTCTGACTTTATATCTCTCAATTCTGACTTTATATCTCTCAATTCTGACTTTATATCTCTCAATTCTGACTTTATATCTCACAATTCTGACTTTATATCTCACAATTCTGACTTTATATCTCGCAATTCCGACTTTATATCTCGCAATTCCGACTTTATATCTCGCAATTCTGACTTTATATCTCACAATTCCGACTTTATATCTCGCAATTCTGACTTTATATCTCTCAATTCTGACTTTATATCTCACAATTCTGACTTTATATCTCACAATTCTGACTTTATATCTCGCAATTCTGACTTTATATCTCGCAATTCCGACTTTATATCTCACAATTCCGACTTTATATCTCGCAATTCTGACTTTTTATCTCACAATTCTGACTTTATATCTCACAATTCTGACTTTTTATCTCACAATTCCGACTTTATATCTCACAATTCTGACTTTATATCTCAGAATTCTGACTTTATATCTCACAATTCTGACTTTATATCTCGCAATTCCGACTTTTTATCTCGCAATTCCGACTTTATATCTCGCAATTCCGACTTTATATCTCACAATTCTGACTTTTTATCTCACAATTCCGACTTTTTTTCTCACAATTCCGACTTTATATCTCACAATTCCGACTTTATATCTCACAATTCCGACTTTATATCTCACAATTCCGACTTTATATCTCACAATTCTGACTTTATATCTCGCAATTCCGACTTTATATCTCGCAATTCCGACTTTATATCTCGCAATTCCGACTTTATATCTCGCAATTCCGACTTTATATCTCGCAATTCCGACTTTATATCTCGCAATTCCGACTTTATATCATGCAATTGTGAGAAAAAAAGTCAGTATTGCGAGATAAAAAGTCGCAATATTCTTTTTTCTTTTTTGTCCAGTGGTGGAAACGGGCTTCCACAGTTTCTCATGCATCCGAGGAAAAAAACACTAATTTTCTCATAATACTCATTGCAGCATCAGCTCTTTTCTCTCTGAAACAGTTCGATCAAAGATTCAGTCTCTCTAAACCCCGCCTTTCTGAGAGCTGCTCTCTTCTGATTGGACAAATGGCACGCTCTGTTGTGATTGGTCGACAGCGTGCGACAGATACCGTATCTGAATTTCCGCACTTGATACACAGTGACACAAACAGTAACAATGGTGTTGCTTTTATCACATCAATCTCATGCTTTGGCAGTGATTTTGCAGCACAGAAAACAGCGTCTTCTCGACATGAACAACACAAACCAAACTCTTTCGGTGTTTGAGGGCGGGGCAAAGTAGACCACAGGCTGGTATTATGCAAATTAGGCTCAGCAGGAAGTGCGACTGGAATTACTGATCGCACACGTACAATTTTAGTCAATGTTTATACAATGTCTCAAACTCTGCTTTGTATTGATAATACACCAAATTTGCAATCAAAAGTCAAAAATCTCAACATGAACCCAAACATTTCTCATCACATGATCCGAGCTTCTATCCACATTCAGTTTATATCTCTATACTCTCAGTGTATGTCTACATTTTTGCTGTTCTTCAGGAGAAACTTATACTTGATACCGTATAAGTCTCTTCTGAGCAGTAACATTTTCTTCTGCAAAATTTCCTCTTCTCAGGAGCTGGAGAAACTGGGTTTGGGTGACGACATAAACCTTCACGTTGCTGAAGTACCTGTGGAGTATCAGGCGGTCCAGAATCTTCTCCCGTCTCTATGGAAACAGCACCTCCCACAAGTAGCGTAACTTCATCCGCCCGAAAATCACGCATTTGCGTGAAACGTTTTCTCATAACTGCCTGTTTGTGTTGCTTTAAAGTCGTTCATATTGATAAAATCATAAACATAAGCTGAAAATGAGTTAATTGTTTGTTAGTTTAAGTGATGCTGAATGTTTATTGTGTATTTGAGCAAACAACAATAGTTTTATCCTAATATTAACGCACTATTATTTAATATAATCACCAATATAATGTTTATAATGCTTAATGCGGTAAACAGAATGTTTTTTAATAAATTGTACTATTCTGTAAAAGCTCGTTTCTGCCACGGAATTTAATAATTTATTAGAAAACTGCAGTTTTTTAAACTCACAATTATGACTTATTTTTTTTAGAATGTTCTCAAGTGCAAGAAAAAAGTCAGAGTTGTGAGATAAAAAGTCGCAATTATTCGGTGGCGGAAACAAGCTTCCTTTCTATTCATCTTAAAGATACACTATGCAACATTTTTGGATTAAATAAAGAACAAAATATTCATATTTTTGTTAAAGGGTTAGTTCACCTAAAAATTACAATTCTGTCATTAATTCGTCACCCTCGTGTCGTTCTACACCCGTAAGACCTTCGTTCATCTTCAGAACAGCAAGATAATGAACACTTTCAATGCCCAGAAAGATACTAAAGCATATTTAAAACAGGTCATGTGACCACAGTGGTTCAACCTTAATATTATAAAGCGACGAGAATGCTTTTTATGCGCCAAAAACACAAAGTAACGACTTTATTCAACAATATCTAGTGATGGACGATTTCAAAACATTGATTCTTTTTTTTTTTTTCATTTTTCATCATTTAGCAGACGCTTTTATCCAAAGCGACTTACAAGGGGAGCGATTAGTGGTCAGGTGTCTCGCTCAAGGACTTTAGTCATGGTATTGAAGGTGGAGAGAGTGTTGTTGATTCACATTTGTCACTTTCAATTCGTGCCGGCGTGGGAATCGAACCAGCAACCTTCAGATTACTAGCCCGACTCCCTCACCACTAGGCCACGACTACCCCATTCATGAAGCTTTACGAATCTTTTGATTCAAATCAGTCAGTGATTCGTTTTGCGTATCAAACATATCACATTAACTATTGACATTTCGAATCACTCGTGACGTAACGAAGCCTCGTTTACTGAAATCACTTGAGTTTGGCGCTCCGAATCACTGATTCGACACAAAAGATTCATAAAGCTTTGAAGCAGTGATTTGGTTCGTGTATCAAACTCACCTGCCAAAGTCTCGTGAACTATTGACATTTCGAATCACTCGTGATGTAACGAAGCCTCGTTTACTGAAATCACGTGAGTTTGCCGCTCCGAATCACTGATTCAAAACAAAAGATTCGTAAAGCTTTGAAGCAGTGATTTGGTTCGTGTATCAAACTCACCTGCCAAAGTCTCGTGAACTATTGCGATTTCGAATCACTCGTGACGTAACGAAGCCTCGTTTACTGAAATCACTTGAGTTTGCCGCTCCGAATCACTGATTCAAAACAAAAGATTCGTAAAGCTTTGAAGCAGTGATTTGGTTCGTGTATCAAACTCACCTGCCAAAGTCTCGTGAACTATTGACATTTCGAATCACTCGTGACGTAACGAAGCCTCGTTTACTGAAATCACGTGAGTTTGCCGCTCCGAATCACTGATTCGAAACAAAAGATTCGTAAAGCTTTGAAGCAGTGATTCGGTTCGTGTATCAAACTCACCTGCCAAAGTCTCGTGAACTATTGCGATTTCGAATCACTCGTGACGTAACGAAGCCTCGTTTACTGAAATCACGTGAGTTTGCCGCTCCGAATCACTGATTCAAAACAAAAGATTCGTAAAGCTTTGAAGCAGTGATTTGGTTCGTGTATCAAACTCACCTGCCAAAGTCTCGTGAACTATTGCGATTTCGAATCACTCGTGACGTAACGAAGCCTCGTTTACTGAAATCACTTGAGTTTGCCACTCCGAATCACTGATTCGAAACAAAAGATTCGTAAAGCTTTGAAGCAGTGATTCGGTTCGTGTATCAAACTCACCTGCCAAAGTCTCGTGAACTATTGCGATTTCGAATCACTCGTGACGTAACGAAGCCTCGTTTACTGAAATCACTTGAGTTTGCCGCTCCGAATCACTGATTCAAAACAAAAGATTCGTAAAGCTTTGAAGCAGTGATTTGGTTCGTGTATCAAACTCACCTGCCAAAATCACGTGAACTATTGACATTTCGAATCACTCGTGACGTAACGAAGCCTCGTTTACTGAAATCACGTGACTTTGCCGCTCCGAATCACTGATTCGAAACAAAAGATTCGTAAAGCTTTGAAGCAGTGATTTGGTTCGTGTATCAAACTCACCTGCCAAAGTCTCGTGAACTATTGACATTTCGAATCACTCGTGACGTAACGAAGCCTCGTTTACTGAAATCACGTGAGTTTGCCACTCCGAATCACTGATTCGACACAAAAGATTCGTAAAGCTTTGAAGCAGTGATTTGGTTCATGTATCAAACTCACCTGTCAAAGTCTCGTGAACTATTGACATTTCGAATCACTCGTGACGTAACGAAGCCTCGTTTACTGAAATCACTTGAGTTTGCCGCTCCGAATCACTGATTCGACACAAAAGATTCGTAAAGCTTTGAAGCAGTGATTTGGTTCATGTATCAAACTCACCTGTCAAAGTCTCGTGAACTATTGACATTTCGAATCACTCGTGACGTAACGAAGCCTCGTTTACTGAAATCACGTGAGTTTGCCGCTCCGAATCACTGATTCAAAACAAAAGATTCGTAAAGCTTTGAAGCAGTGATTTGGTTCGTGTATCAAACTCACCTGCCAAAGTCTCGTGAACTATTGCGATTTCGAATCACTCGTGACGTAACGAAGCCTCGTTTACTGAAATCACGTGAGTTTGCCACTCCGAATCACTGATTTGAAACAAAAGATTCGTAAAGCTTTGAAGCAGTGATTCGGTTCGTGTATCAAACTCACCTGCCAAAGTCTCGTGAACTATTGACATTTCGAATCTCTTATGACGTAACGAAGCCTCGTTTACTGAAATCACTTGAGTTTGCCGCTCCGAATCACTGATTCAAAACAAAAGATTCGTAAAGCTTTGAAGCAGTGATTTGGTTCGTGTATCAAACTCACCTGTCAAAGTCTCTTGAACTATTGACATTTCGAATCACTCGTGACGTAACGAAGCCTCGTTTACTGAAATCACGTGAGTTTGCCGCTCCGAATCACTGATTCGAAACAAAAGATTCGTAAAGCTTTGAAGCAGTGATTTGGTTCGTGTATCAAACTCACCTGCCAAAATCACGTGAACTATTGACATTTCGAATCACTCGTGACGTAACGAAGCCTCGTTTACTGAAATCACTTGAGTTTGGCGCTCCGAATCACTGATTCGACACAAAAGATTCGTAAAGCTTTGAAGTAGTGATTTGGTTCATGTATCAAACTCACCTGTCAAAGTCTCGTGAACTATTGACATTTCGAATCACTCATGACGTAACGAAGCCTCGTTTACTGAAATCACTTGAGTTTGCCGCTCCGAATCACTGATTCGACACAAAAGATTCGTAAAGCTTTGAAGCAGTGATTCGGTTCGTGTATCAAACTCACCTGTCAAAGTCTCGTGAACTATTGACATTTCGAATCTCTTATGACGTAACGAAGCCTCGTTTACTGAAATCACGTGAGTTTGCCGCTCCGAATCACTGATTCAAAACAAAAGATTCGTAAAGCTTTGAAGCAGTGATTTGGTTCGTGTATCAAACTCACCTGTCAAAGTCTCGTGAACTATTGACATTTCGAATCTCTTATGACGTAACGAAGCCTCGTTTACTGAAATCACGTGAGTTTGCCACTCCGAATCACTGATTCGAAACAAAAGATTCGTAAAGCTTTGAAGCAGTGATTTGGTTCGTGTATCAAACTCACCTGCCAAAATCACGTGAACTATTGACATTTCGAATCACTCGTGACGTAACGAAGCCTCGTTTACTGAAATCACTTGAGTTTGGCGCTCCGAATCACTGATTCGACACAAAAGATTCGTAAAGCTTTGAAGTAGTGATTTGGTTCATGTATCAAACTCACCTGTCAAAGTCTCGTGAACTATTGACATTTCGAATCACTCGTGACGTAACGAAGCCTCGTTTACTGAAATCACTTGAGTTTGGCGCTCCGAATCACTGATTCGACACAAAAGATTCGTAAAGCTTTGAAGCAGTGATTCGGTTCGTGTATCAAACTCACCTGTCAAAGTCTCGTGAACTATTGACATTTCGAATCTCTTATGACGTAACGAAGCCTCGTTTACTGAAATCACGTGAGTTTGCCGCTCCGAATCACTGATTCAAAACAAAAGATTCGTAAAGCTTTGAAGCAGTGATTTGGTTCGTGTATCAAACTCACCTGCCAAAGTCTCGTGAACTATTGACATTTCGAATCACTCGTGACGTAACGAAGCCTCGTTTACTGAAATCACGTGAGTTTGCCGCTCCGAATCACTGATTCGAAACAAAAGATTCGTAAAGCTTTGAAGCAGTGATTCGGTTCGTGTATCAAACTCACCTGCCAAAATCACGTGAACTATTGCGATTTCGAATCACTCGTGACGTAACGAAGCCTCGTTTACTGAAATCACGTGAGTTTGCCGCTCCGAATCACTGATTCGACACAAAAGATTCGTAAAGCTTTGAAGCAGTGATTTGGTTCGTGTATCAAACTCACCTGCCAAAATCACGTGAACTATAACCCCAAAGCAATGAGAACCGTATCCCTGTATTCATTCTTTTTGTCCTCTTAAGGATTAATTTTATTGCATTATTGTTGTTTTGTCCCCCTGGCAACTTTTTCACCTGTTTGTTTTTTTTGTTTGTTTTTGTTTTCTATTTCTATGTGTATCTGTGTTGATTTAATGTTTTGATGTAATGTTTAATTAAAAAAAAAAAAAAAAAGTCTCGTGAACTATTGACATTTCGAATCTCTTATGACGTAACGAAGCCTCGTTTACTGAAATCACGTGAGTTTGCCGCTCCGAATCACTGATTCGAAACAAAAGATTCGTAAAGCTTCATGAATCGGTGTTTTGAAATCGTCCATCACTAGATATTGTCGAAAAGTCGTTCATCCGCAAAAGGAAGCAGCCTAAAACAATGTTCCTCTGTAAGATGCATGCAGTTTTGTTTTAGTTATATTTTTTAAAATGTTGTCCGCTAATCGTCAAAGTATAGTGCAGCTTCAAAAAATAAAAATTAATTATCGGGTCAGTCCATGTCAACTCAACCCGAGGCCCTCGGCTAAAATCTTTGATTTTAATAAAAAAAAAAAAAAATTCTGAAAGAAATATGAAACTCTCTCTCTCTCTCTATATATATATATATATATATATATGTATGAAAGACGTATAAATGAAAAAGAAAACCAAAATATTAAATGTGTATTTTTGTAGAGCGGTGTCAAAATGACCGTTTTCACCTGAGATTAGAAGCCAATTCACAGGGGTGTAAAAATAACTTTAGAAAGACGGCAGCATCATTATTTTATTTGTATACAGAGATCAGTAGGTCTTTTAGTAAAACGCGTTGACTTTCGCAATCTTTGTTGCATTATATGCCAACGGTGACGGTTTAAAAACGGAAAAAAAAAGCACTTCTTTCCTCAAGTTTGTAACTCAATAAGTATTAAAGATCTCTTTACATCCAAACTTTTTATTTAGTATCCTAGTGTTTAAGACCGAACATGACTCATTTCCAGAGATTTGGGCGTGTCAATGAGTACATTGTACATATTTTCAGTGGTCAAAACCCAAATGTGGTCACTTTGCTAATAAAGTGAGGAATATTTTTGTGATGTATATTTAAAGTCATTCATTTGAATGATAAATAGCCTAAAAAAAACCCCGATGCGGTCGGCCGCCTCGTGGAGCTGGTGCGATCATGTGACCATATGCTGTAACGCATGCTGTGTTAATTGCATGAATTATTTTTAATGTGTTTAACCATAGAAATTAAAAACATTTTGAGAATATTACTAAAAAGCGTATTCTGTCTTTCTGCTTCTTCAAAGTTAGTAGTCCATGTTGGAGTCTCCGGGATGGCCACCACAGTGACCCTCGAACAGTGTGGTCACAACCGGGGTTACATGCGGCTTGACAACTGCAGGTTCTGTCCCGAGTCCCGCTGCTGTATGGAGGGAGGGCCGGACTGCATTCACTCCGTCATAGACATGAAAACGGTCTGTAAGAGAGTCAACTCCTCTGGGCTCGGGGTCTCCGTGTCTGTCTCGAAGGACGCCGGCAGGTATGGACATTTCTCTAATGCTCTTTAAAGAGGACCATGTTCAGTGTGTAATGTTGCTGTTTGAGCATGAAAAAGTCCCTCCAGCGGGAGTTCTTCTCTATATCAGTGTTTCTGAACTCCCTCCGTCTTGAGTTTTCTTCACAATAGTCACAATATCCATTGAACGTATTTTCGATTTTAAGGGTAATGGAAAAGTGGCTACTTTTGAGTCTTTAAAAAGTTCATAAAGAGCTCGTAAAACTAATCCGTATGAATTGAGCGCTTTAGTCCAAAATCTTCTAAAGAGACACGATCGCTTTATATGATGAACAGATTGAATTTAGGCTTTTATTTTGGGGAACCAAACATGTGATGAGCCACAGAGTATTTTTTTTCCCCCATACTATGGAAGTCAGTGAGGTTTGGTTTGGTTTCCCATATTCTTCAAAATACCTTCGTTTTGTGTTGAGCAGAAGAAAGAACAGCATGAGGATGAATAAATGATGACAGAATTGTCATTTTTGGGTGAACTGTCCCTTTAAGACAATTGAAAGAGCAGTAAAAAAAATCCTTTTTACCCTGGAATGTAGATCAGGACTTGATTTTATCCATCTGGGATTAATTTGGTGGTGAAAAGTGAGCCTGAGAACTTGTTCGCTCTGACTCTTGTAACTTACGTGAGTCCAACCATCTGACTCTCGAGTGTCAGAACATCACTCAGGTGTATTCTCTCTGAAATCTTCTCTCCTCAGGTATCTGTGTGACTACACCTACTACACGTCGCTGTTTCTGGGCGAGGGCAGATCTGCGTTCGTGCACGTGCCTCCTCTGGGGAAGCCGTACAGCGCGGAGGAGCTCGCTCGCGCCCTCAGAGCCGTCGTCCTGGAGATGCTTGAACTCGTGGAGCACAACAAGGGAAAGAAACGCTGTGTGCACGACCACTGAGAACACGGGCCGAGTCTCACGCGCTCTTGTTTGGATTCAAGACTTCGCGCACATTTGAAGACATCGATACTTCTCAACTTGTGTGCTTCCTACACGGAGCGTTCAGCTGGTTTGAGAATCAGTGTGTGTGCGCTGAACTCAATGCTGCAGCTGGACTCACAACATTAGGAAAGCACTTTAATGGGGTATACTTGAAACATGCAGAGATTATTTGATATTATGCATAATATACTAGTGATCAGGGCTGGGCGGGTCACTTTTAAAATGTATTTCTCTACAGATTACAAAATACATGCTTTAAAAAGTCATTTGTAACGTATTTCGTTACATTACTCAAGTTTAGGAACTTCATCTAAACACTTTAGAATACTTTGGAATACTAATAAGTGTGAAACAAACACAAAAAAGGCCATTGTGAGTTTTTATCTCACAATTCTGACTTTTTCCCTCAGAATTGCGTGATGTAAAGTTGCAATTGTGAGTTATAAAGTCAGAATTATGAGATATAAACTCACAATATTGAGAAAAGTCAGAATTAAGAGATGTAAACTGACACTAAATTCACAATTGCAAGAAAAAAAGTCAGTATTGCAAGTTTATTTCTCCCAATTCTGACTTTATAACTTGCAATTTTGAGTTTAAATCTCGCAATTCTGAGAAAAAAGTCAGAATTGTGAAACGCAAACTCACAATTGTGAGGGAAAAAACTAATAGTGAGAAAAAGTCGCAGTGACGAGTGAATTATAAAATGACTCACAAACAACAAAACATGAAAACAGTCGTGGATCATCAGCTCATGACAATTTTTATATAAATTCGGTCATTTTGTCTTGTTCAGGACAGAACTAAATAAAAATAACAACATTTTTATGATCCTCTTAAAAGTATTAAATGTTGATGAAACTGAACTCGTCTTTTTCAGACGGTCAGAGTCAGAGAATCACCAATCGCTGTTTAAATGACATTAAAACTCAAAGTAATCACTTTGGTAATCTAAAACTGTAATCTGATTACCACCCATTTAAAATGAAACACACTCACTCAAATCGTGTATTTTAAACACGTAACTAAGTCACTTGTATTTCGTTACTCCCCGACCCTGACTATGTGAAAGCCATGTCGAAATTATACATGCATTTCTTCAAAAAGGATTTATTTAGTAACTAGTCCTGTTTTTAATATTCATTATTCAACAGATTAATTGTTAACACTTTACAAATAAGGTTTCGTTAGTTCACTAACATGAACAGCATTTAGTTAAAACTCATTTTTATCTCAAATGTTGTACGTTTACAAGAACTAATGCTGAAAAATTAGTTAATGCATTAACTAATGTTCACTAAAGAGACTAAAGTGTGACCCATATGTCTGTAGTATTAAGCGTTTCATATTATAGTTAACTAAAAAAACATGATTCAAAATATTAGTGTGCCAATGAAATTAAACTAACACTGGTTTAAACGTCACTCTATCGTCTGCAGCTTTCAAATATACCCCCAAATCCAGAGAGTATTAGCATCACAGGTCATTTTCTCTCAGACTAAAGAGCAGGTGGAACGGCTGCTTTAAAATTATGATCAAATAAAAACAATGGTTTGCCTGCTGGACAATGATATCAAGACATACTAACTGTGTCTGTGCGGTCGTATCTTTAGGATACGAGCACTAAACCTAACTGTACGATCCAAATGTGTTTCTGTGTACAGGGTCCCACATGAAGACACACCGAAACCTGATGCCTTTTGAATAATCCAAGGTCTAATGACATCCGCGGCTCGGCTTTTCTTAATTATACGAAACGTGAAATCGTGAGATGATTGTAAGGTGATGTCTGTCTTCTCTCAGTGGACGTTGTTTGAGATTTTCTCCTTGTATTGCTTTCATACTCTTCAAAATGCTGGAATTTTGGACTTTGTAGAATTTTGGTCCAAATTTAAAGAACTCTTTAAACTGATTATATTATATTATATCATATTATATTCTATTATAATATATCATAATATAATATAACATATCATGTTATATTATATTATATTATATTATATTATAATATATCATAATATAACATAATATATCATAATATAATATAATATAACATATGTTATATTATATTAAATTATATTATGTTATATTATATTATGATATGTTATATTATATTATATTATGATATGATATGTTATATTATATTATATTATATTATATTGGCTCAGTCCATTATTTGATTTTATAAAATGTGATTTGAATTGCATATGACTTTGTTTTAAATATCTTTCTTTAGCTTGTAGTTTGTTTTTCTAAGGTTTTTACTGGAATTTGAGTTTTTGATTACCGAACAGAGAATGCTGTGAATGTTCATGACTTTAATGTAGGCTTTCCTTGTTTCCACTGATCAGTTTTATTGCATTAAGTGTCCTGACAACATCTGTTAAAGTGGCCATTATTATGTATGCATTGATATATTCCCACAGTCTCCGGTTGCGTTTCCTTATTTTTCACTTTTTTTTTTTATATACAAACTGTAGCTCTTAATAAATATTTTCTGCCTTATTTATGTATTTTATTTATTTATTTATTTATTTATTTTTAAATCTTAATAATATGGATGTGATTTTTTACGTTACATTTTAATATAGCAAAAGTATGAGATCACTAGTGAAAATGTGTTTTGCGTTTTCGAATTAAATTTAACGAAATGTTTGTTTAATTATTATATGTATGTGTGCTAGTGTATCTTCATAAGAGCTCAAAATAGTTCATGTTTTTCACTCTTTATTGATGTTATCTGAGGTCAGATAGATAAAAATACAAATATTTGATAATCTGCACATATTAATATGAGGTCTTTAAAACGTAATGCATAATATTTTTTTTTTTTTAAAGATGCAGTTAAAATGTGACTTTATTTTGACGTGCAAAGCTGAAATATTGTGCGTAAAACTATGTAATATTTATTTCAGAAAGAGCTAGGCGATGTGTCCGTATCAAAAGCTCTGTAGTTCTGTGACAGCAAACTGTTTACAAAACAAGCCTGCAAAAACAGCAAATCTGTGTACACGTCAGCGGCTTTTGTGCGCTCTACGTCGGTTGCGCTCGCCCGTGACGTCACCGCGCGTCGCGCTCTCGAGTGGGAGTCGAATCTTCTCCGGAATCGTTTGCTTTCGTTTCTCTGCACGAGCTCGTCGCGCGCCGTTTCCTTCTCCTCACTTCGAACCAAAACAAACGTCGTCCGACGCGCCTCGGTCGGTTACTTTCCCGCACCTCTGAGGGATTATTCGGTGTTTCCTGTGAAAAGGCGGTCAATAGAACCCAAAAAAAAGAAGATGAGTGTGGAGGCGTACGGGCCGAGCTCGCAGACGCTCACCTTCCTGGACACGGAGGAAGCGGAGCTGCTCGGGGCCGACACGCAGGGCTCCGAGTTCGAGTTCACCGACTTTACGCTGCCCAGCCAGACCCAAACGCAGGGCCAGACCCAGAGTCAGCTCGACAACCAGGTATAAACGCACAAAAACACACAAACGAGCCTTCTGTCAGGCGGCCCAGAACGCGTTTGAGTCCAAATATGGCGAGCTAGCAGGCGTTAGCGTTAGCAACGACAGAGCAGGCCGCCTGAAAGAGACAGGAGAGTTGTCAGAGGGACTTTTGTCAACCACAACACTGCTTTCACACGTTTTATTCACTAATAAGTTCAATTAAACACACCAACTCTTACGTTATGATCGCAGAAGGGTGTGTTATATGTCAAATAGCTTGTTTTGGTTGGTTAGCTACACATCCCAAGTGTATTTTCCCACTTTCAGAGGGACTTTTGTCAACCACAACACTGCTTTCACACATTTTATTCACTAATAAGTTCAATTAAACACACCAACTCTTACGTTATGATCGCAGAAGGGTGTGTTATATGTCAAATAGCTTGTTTTGGTTGGTTAGCTACACATCCCAGGTGTGTTTTCCTACTTTGAGAGGGACTTTTATGAACTGCTCTGGTGTTAATAATGAACTAAATTTCTTAAAATATTAAACGGCACGTTTATATATATATATATATATATATATATATATATATATATAGATAGATAGATAGATAGATGTTACTACAGATTGCTTGCTTGAGCTGTCAGGTGTGTGTTGTCAAATCCTTGTTTACTTTATTGACGTTATTATAATTAGGTGTGAAGTGTCTTTCAAGGATTTAATAATATTGTGCATCTTATTTGAGCATTTCTGTGGCTTGTTTATGTCAGGAGTTGTAGCTCACGTGTGTGATTTGTGCTATTTTTGTGAGCCACACTAGTATTATAAGAATATGTGTGAGGATTTTGAGTTTTGATTGTAGGTGTTATGCATTTTCTCTAATAGTACATCAGGTCTTTGTGCATTAAATGCAAGTGTGTGTTTTGCGAGGACGTTTAAGTATGTGTTAAATCAGGTGTGTATATGTGCCGTTTGTGGTTGTAAGTTTCACATGTGTGTCTTGTGCGGTGGATTGAATCTCCTGTTTTCACTGTCGCACTGTTTAAAGATTTATTTTCTAGAAACGGTGGTGTTGAGGTGAAATGTTGTGCGTTTCAGGTGAACGGGCCGGATGGAGTTCTGCCCAACGGAGAGGATGCCGTGGTGAAGACCAGTCAACTTCTGGCCGAGCTGAACTTCGAGGAGGATGAGGAAGATACTTACTACACTAAAGATCTGCCAGTGCACGCCTGCAGGTACTGCCTTCATCTCACATGCCATAATTATGTGTATATAGCTGTGCGTCCCAATCCATCCTAAAGATACAATAAGAGTATCCCTGGACGTTTTTGAAGTGTGCACACTACGGCTAATATTGCCCACAACCCATTGCGCTTTGGAGGAGAATTCGGTTCAGAACTACAAACACCTTTGTTTAAAAAACTACAAACATGGCCGATGGTTAAGTAGGGTAAAGACATGCGCACATCAATATTGTGTCATTTAATGTATTTGCAGTATTGTTGGGGTAGGTGTAGAAGTTAATAAAACACATTTAATTTACTGTTATTTATCCTGAGGTTTTGCCTCGCGTCCGGCCGTACCTGTAGAGAAGGTTTTGATAAAGGGGTTTGAGTGACTAATGATCTTTTAACCTGATTAAAAAAAATATTTAATGTTATCCGTATTATATTTCATCTGCAACAACAATGTGGACTTTTATAAAGTTTGGCCATTAACTTTTAAATGCATCATTATGCAAAGACCCACGTCAAGGTGCAACTTCTTTTCTCTCCAAAATGAAATGAAATAAGATTTTAACTGTGACAAGATGATTGACAGGTCAGGTTACGGTGACAGGATGTGTTAAAAGATGCTGTTAAAAGTCCTAAAAAGCTCGTCTACTTTTTTGCTACACACTTTTCTTCACAAGAAGAGTACATACTTTTAGGGCGAATTGGGATGCAGTGATATAATGTGTCGTTATGCGATTCTCTGAAACGCTTACCTCTGATTGGTCGCTCACAACATGACGCTGTGATGTGTAATTGACAGTTGTCCCTGGCAACTAATACAAACAAACAAACTCCTTCAAGGTTGTGCATGACCGTAAAGGACAGTATATACGCATCTTGTCATTTTTTTCACCATTGTAATGACTTTTATAAAGATTTGTATTTCAAATAAATGCCGTTCTTTTGAACTTTCTGTTCGTCAAAGAATCCTGACAAAATGTACCACGGTTTTCACAACGACAACAAAAATATCAAGATTTATAATGCATGTTTCTTGAGCAGCAAATCATCATATTACAATGATTTTTGAATGATTTAGCGTTGCATCACAGCAATAAACTACATTTTAAAATATATTTAAGTAGAAAATTTCATAATAATTACTGTAAATGCAGCCATGGTGATTGTTAAAGACTTCTTTCAAAAGCATGAATAAATCTTACCCACCCCAAACTAGTGTATATCAGTGTCTGTGAATGCTTGTATGGGCCAGTAATCATTCTGTGGGCTGGTTTTTGTTTCGTGTGTTTGCAGCTACTGTGGCATCCATGATCCAGCATGTGTGGTCTACTGCAACACCAGCAAGAAATGGTTTTGCAATGGCCGGGGCAACACCTCTGGCAGGTGGGTCCACCAGTTTGATTAAGTCTGTTGTTAAATTCAAATCATAGCATTGTAAACACTTAAAGGTCGCATTTGTCTTCTCAGTCATATTGTGAACCATTTGGTGAGGGCCAAATGTAAGGAGGTGACTCTGCATAAGGACGGACCGCTGGGAGAAACGGTTCTGGAGTGCTATAACTGCGGCTGCCGTAATGTCTTCCTGCTCGGCTTCATCCCGGCTAAAGCGGACTCTGTCGTGGTGCTTCTGTGCAGGTGAGATTCATTCCGACGCTTCATTCTGATGCACACACGGCTGTTTCTGTGAATAAAATTCACCAATTATAAGGAAACTCGTCTAAAACGCATCAATTTGTGTCTTTTAGACATCAATAAATGAAGGGAGGTAAAACTATAACCTTTACAAGGTTGCTTTAACTCTTTTAAACTCATGTGTGATGGTACATGCTTACTGGAAATGAAATGGGAAAGTTCCTAATGTTGCTTGTATTTAAATTTTTATGTAATGAAACTGTAAGAAGCCACTTTTTGCGCCTCGTGTGTCGGCATAATTGCTTTTGGTGTGCTTGTGAAAATGTAGAAAAATGCATGAATATAATAAAATGTACACGATTGATTTTGATGAATTATATAAGTAAAAAAAAAGAACTTTCCTGACTGAGTATTTTGACCACATCAGACGCATATTAAGAGCTCATCTAGTGCTCTTCGGTTTTGTTTTGGTTTTTTCTGAATTTTTAATTTCATTGGAATTGGCACTTGCTATGTGAATACAAAAAGAAAATAATGGACATGATTTGAAAAGTTTAAATGGTCCTCAAAACAATAGTCACACTTGGTCAAAAATGAATGTGAGACTAATTTCATCTAGTGGAAGCATTTGGTACTGCAGCCAAACAAAATCTTACTGTACGCTCATTTTTTTGAGAGATCACGCTCAAATTTGTTGCGTATTTATTTGTTTAGATTTATTGCTTTGATTTTTCTCTAGAGTAAAATGTGTTTTTTAAAAATATATAATTCAAAAAAAAATTGAAATTTGTATTTTTGTGCATTTTCCGTAACAATAAATGTAACATTCTTTAACTTTTAGGTTCTTTTTAAAACTTTTTTTCACTTCAGCAATAATTTGTCGTGTCGTCTTTTGAAAAGAGATCAAAATTAAGTCTGCTCTAAAGCATTATGACCGCATGGTCTATGCTCAAAAAGTGAATAAATGGATTATAACTACGGCGTAAATATAATTTAGTACCATAAAATCCCCTAATAATACTAAATATTCAATTTAAAACATTGAACTAAAATATAGTACATTCATTTAATTGAATTTTTTTGACTGACACATCATTTTAACCAATAGTTGTATGCATAAATGCATAAATTAAAATGATGAATAAAACATTCCCATCTTTAACTAGAGGATGAGACATGATTTTTCTAGTTGACTGGTTGAATTATTTTAAAATGTTTCATGTAAACTTAATCACACATGAAACCACGACTGTGTATTTGATCGTCTGGAGCTGGTTTTATCAGAAGCTGTGCTTGTTATCAAGCGTGTGCAGTCTCATGGGGTGTGTGTGTGTGTGTGTTTGTTTGTGTGTTTAGGCAGCCGTGCGCCAGTCAAAGCAGTCTGAAGGACATAAATTGGGACAGCTCTCAGTGGCAGCCGCTCATCCAGGATCGCTGCTTCCTGTCCTGGTTGGTGAAGATCCCGTCCGAGCAGGAGCAGCTGAGGGCCCGCCAGATCACGGCCCAGCAGATTAACAAACTCGAGGAGCTCTGGAAGGTACCGTGATTTACCTCGTTCTTATGGAGTGAAAACGCTGAGTTTTGAGCATCCTAACGTCGTATCATGTCTGTAGGAAAACCCGACCGCGACCCTGGAAGATCTGGAGAAGCCTGGAGTGGATGAGGAACCTCAGCACGTTCTGCTCCGCTACGAAGATGCCTATCAGTACCAGAACATTTTTGGGCCGCTAGTCAAGCTAGAGGCGGACTATGACAAGAAACTCAAAGAGTCCCAAGTATGAAAACCTTTCTGCTCTCCAACTCTAGTCCTGTGTAGGGATGTCCCGAGCTGATCTCAAGGATCGGTATCGGGCCCGATAACTATTTAACTAAGTGTGCGTGAGTGAGGCGTGAGGAACAATGAGGTCTGTTCTATCGGGTCACACGCATATTCGAGCTCTAAACTAAATGAAGGAGTAACTAAATGACTTTCAGATATGTTATATATATATATATATATGAGGGCCTGTTTACACCTGGTCACTTTATCAGCCTGATTTGTTAAAACGGTTCCATTTACACTTGTCCGCATAAATTTGTCTCGACGAAAGGGGTATAAATGCGATCTACAATTGCCGCGCTATATCCAAATTTAACGGAGTTCACGTCAACGAAAACAACAGATATGAGCTGCATTTTATTTATCATCAGCTAATTTCAAGATCAAAGACCGCAATAGGAGAGAGAGCAGCGTCAGAACTGGTAAGATCATTCACTTTTAATGAAGATGATTGTGTGTTGAGCGTCTGCGACTTACTTTTATGTTCATTTTGCGCGTCAGCTTGCTGAAGAGATACTCGGTTATGCATCTGCGGCGATGCGTGTTTCAGTCGTGGTGTCATAACTCGCAATAACACGTCATATAGCCTATAACACTCACACACACTTATTTTTCTATCCATTTGGGGAGGAGTTAAATTTACATATGTGGTTTCAACAACCAGATTCATTTACACTTGAATACACAGAATGCGTCTCCTGAAGTGGTTTGAGCGATCGTGTTTAAATCCGTCTCAAACGTGTTTCCGAGGGCATTTACTCCTGGTCTTTTCATGATCTCATAGCTATTCGATCAGAGAAAACGCATGGAGTGAGCAGGTGTAAAAAGGCCCTGAGACGCTGTTGCTACTTTGAGCTTTCTAACCTTGTCTTAAAAAAAATTAACTAATTAATCCAACATTTTTTCTGAGTTTTTAATATTTTTATATTGTAATAATGTCACAGTTACTCTCCAAATTAATGTAGAAAATATTTGTTTAATGACATCTTTTTATGAATGAAAGCCAGTATCACAGATACCTGAACTAATACTGATCTCTCTATGAAATGTATTTAAAAAAAAAAAAAAAAAAAAAACATAAAACAAAATATTAATTATAGACATTCAGCATCACAGGACAACTAAAAGCTATCAATTTCACCATTTATTAGGCTTAAAAAAATAAAATAAATATATATAAATATATATATATAAAATTAAATTATATAAAAATACATTTTATATATATATATATATATATATATATTCAGTGACTCGGATCGAATTGGGGGCACAAAAACTTCCTATTCCTGTAGTTAACTAGTAAAAAATATGATGCAGTAGTACTAATATGCTGATGAAGATTGTGTTATTTATTAGTTTGTTGTTGTTGGTTTTTTTTTTTATCCTTTTAATTTTCTGTTTGGTTATCATTCTAATTGAACTAGGGAGCGCAACAGTGGCCTTCCTTTTTTTTCCAGCTCTGTTCTGAAAGTACTTTTCATTTTCTTTATAGACATTAAAAAATATATTAATAAATAGTTCTAAGCCATAAACATAAACAACCAGCTTCTAAGATGAATCTTAAAATTGCAACAAAATTTAAGCAAAAACAAGCGTTTGAACATTAAAACAAAGACAGATGTGCAGGATGTGCTTTTCAGGAATTGAGCGACTGAATGATTTGATCAGAATACAATATGAAACTATTGACCAAACTATTGTCTCTAAGTATAAGATATGATGTGTTGATTTATTGGAGTGTGTGGTCAATGTAAGGCATATTTTCCACCGCTAGGCCGAACGACTCTGGCGAGGAACAGCTCCAGTTATATTTCCACTTGAGCTTGTTTCGACACGCCATGATTATAAACCTGGAATTTTCAGCATGATTGGCTCACCGCGCTGAAAAAATAGAATGCGGATAGTGACGTCGCCACTCCGGATTGGTCACTTATCCATTTCCTGGCTTTCTCTGTAGCTGGTCAAACGTGCTATTTGAGCGAAGTTAATGATGAAATTAAAAGAGATCTGATCATCCTCCATAATGCAGTCGCTATTTACATCTCATTCATCTGTAATGACGGACTCGTTTGTATTACATTCCCAAGAGCTCTGTTATCAGCCCCACAGTGGAAAATGAAACCACATCCGTACCGGCTGGGCCGGATCGGCATGAAATTGAACGGTTAAGCACAGAGATAAGTTTGGCTCGATGGTGGAAAAGCGGCTCATGATTTCTGTTATTGTGGGAACGGTGCTGACTGTGATTGGATGATTTCTCTTAGGTATTATATGTTCAGGATAAATAATCACTCTGATTTGTTGCTTGTGCAGAACCGTGAGTTCATAGTCTTGAAATGTAACGCATCGTTCCTTTACTGCACATTATTGCAAAAAAAAATTGGATGGAATTTTTTTATTTCTGGAATGAGAAAGATGCTCTTTTTCACAATCTTCCCTTGTAACAGAGTTTCTTTTCTTTTCATATGTGTGTTTAAAATGCGTCGATGCAGTTTGATGTTTATTCTGCTGTTTCCTCTTTGCTTGTCTCCTTTGCTTCAGACTCAAGACAATATAACAGTGAGGTGGGATTTGGGACTGAATAAAAAGCGGATAGCTTATTTCACTCTGCCCAAGACGGACTCAGGTGGTAATATTCACTTTCAACATCTTCTGTGTCTACCAGTGGTTCATATCCATCCCATCCCTAACACCGTGTCCCATGCATCCCTCATCGATGTGTGCACGGACTTGTCTGCCCGAGTGTGTGTGTGTGTGTGTGTGTGTGCGTGCATGTGTGTTTGTGTTGCTGTAGTGTGTATGTGATGGATATATATAGCTCTGTTATTGTTATTAGAACATAAATCCCCAAGATGTGGTTTATCTGACACTGTTTTCTCTGTGGCCGTGATCTTTATCAGATATGCGACTGATGCAAGGTGACGAGATCTGTCTGCGCTATAAAGGAGACTTGGCTCCGCTATGGAAAGGAATCGGACACGTCATCAAAGTCCCGGACAGCATCCTTTCAGCAAAGATTTCGGCATCAAACTAGATGTTACACAATGACTATTATTATCTTTTATTGTGCGTAGGCATGCATTGCTCATACTTCGGGTGTTCTGGGTGGTTGCTTATCAAATCATTAATCCTGTCAACTGCATAGCAACATAATTGAAACCACTCAGGAAGTTCAAACAACTGCATAGCAAAATTCTCACAACTTTTATGTAAGCAGAAAATCTGTAGCTTGTCCTTACTGTGTTGTTTTGATGTACAAGTACAAAAAATATGATACGGTTGAATCTTTAACCGAGATTCTCTCAGATTACGGCGATGAAATTGCCATCGAGCTGCGCAGCAGTGCAGGTGCACCTGTGGAGGTGCCGCACAACTTCCAGGTCGACTTTGTCTGGAAGTCGACATCTTTTGACCGGTTAGTCCTACTATCACTTTTTAATACTTTCATTAGTCCGTTTGGTGCATTTATGCAGTGCATATTTGCTACTTGCATGCAGGGCTGGGTGGGTGACTTTTAAAATGTATTTAGCACTACAGATTACAAAATACATGCTTTAAAAAGTCATTTGTAACGTATTTCGTTACATTACTCAAGTTTAGTCACTTCATCTAAATACTTTAGAATACTTTGGAATACTAATAAGTGTGAAACAAACACAAAAAAGGTCATTGTGAGTTTTTATCTCACAATTCTGACTTTTTCCCTCAGAATTGTGTGATATAAGGAAGAATTATGAGATATAAACTCGCAATATTGAGAAGTCAGAAATATGAGATATAAACTCGCATACTAAATTCACAATTGCAAGAAAAAAATTACGTTTTGCAAGTTTATATCTCCCAATTCTGACTTTATTACTTGCAATTGTGAGATTAAATCTCGGAATTCTGAGAAAAAGAAGTCAGAATTGTGAAATGCAAACAATTGTGAGGGAAAAAAACAAATTGTGAGAAAGTCGCAGTGACGAGTGAATAATACAATGACTCCCAAAACATGAAAACAGTGGAAAACATGAAACTGAACTCGTCTTTTTCAGACGGTCAGAGTCAGAGAATCACCAATCGCTGTTTAAATGACATTAAAACTCAAAGTAATCACTTTGGTAATCTAAAACACTTTTCAGATGGAACTGTAATCTGATTACCACCCATTTCAAATGAATGGTCACAGTCACTCAAATTTTGTATTTTAAATGCATGACTAAGTTACTTGTATTTCGTTGCTCCCCAACCCTGCTTGCATGTCAATCCAAACCTGAATGTTTTTTCTTTTGCATGGATGGCATTATGAAGAATGTATTGGCTTCATTTATGCAGTTGTTATTTTACTTAGTTGTTAATTTTATTTATGTATTTTGTAAGGGTGTGACAAGACAGGTGGCTCACAAGAACCGAGACGAGATTTTTACACAATGTTTTTAAGAAATCCTCAATGATGAAATGCATGACTAGAAAAATAGTCTGTAAGGAATGTTATTTCAGTTCTATTTTCTGAGTATGAATTATCATATGCAGCAAAAGACAACAAGCACTGTTAAAGGATTTTCTCCAGTATTTCACATGAGTCTCTTCAGATCTTACTGTACATGATTTATGAGCTTCTACAACTTTTGACCTCCTGACTGAACTCCTTTCCACAAATTGATCATAGAAATGAAAATGAATAACACAGTTTTCTTTTACTCTTAAGTGCAACCATAATCAAAATACTTTCTTCAATGGAGACCAAATTCTTCTTCAAGCATGATACAGAGCTGAGAGATTGTTACAACTACACAGCCCAGCCTAAGACGGTTTTCATATTCATCGATATTTGCATTCTTCAGGCAACCGCTTTCAAAATGTGGGGAATTGAAATCACGTTTGAATGCACGCTCGCATTACGTTCGCTTTCAGTTACTCTAAATAGGGAGCAACACATTTATCAGATCTGTTTTGGAACGAATCCCTCCGCCACGGTCTCGTCAGTCATCTCGTCACTTATTCTCGTCGGTGAATCAGTGAACTGATTCCTGATGCTCTACTTACGACTCTGCAGCTCGTGTTCGATGAGCTGGATTGGATCGAAGTGACCGTTATCCAACTGAATCAAATGGTTTTTATTTCTATAAAAAGCAATACGACAGTGGATGTGTAATGTAAACGTAGCGGTGCCATATTCTATCCTAATTTCACCCTTACAATATCGAGAGACGGCTTTTCACCGTAATCTTTTCTTAAATGTATACATACATGTGTGTATTTATAATATACATAATAATTATACACCGTACACCCAAATATATTATATAAACACAAACTTTTATGTTGATTAATGACTGATTAATTGAACGCGCAGCACTTGTACTAATTAGTCGAAGTTGCTTGATAGTATAGATCTGAGATTTGCTGCTTTGGCAATTAGCTAAAATAGTTTAGTTTTTTATTTTTATATAGTTTAGTTA
Organism: Opsariichthys bidens; assembly: GCA_037194245.1. Taxonomy (NCBI): domain Eukaryota; kingdom Metazoa; phylum Chordata; class Actinopteri; order Cypriniformes; family Xenocyprididae; genus Opsariichthys; species Opsariichthys bidens. The sequence goes on from CM074303.1 coordinate 12,850,967, forward strand.
ACAATAATAACCCTGGCATGCGATTACAACTAATGGGAGAGTCAAGCTTTCTGCCCAAAAGATCATCAGTGATTGGTTTGCTCTCCTCCAGTCCTAATTATTTATTTTATGAGGGAAAAGCTATTTTAATTTTGTAATGATTACATAATCTAGGGTGCACTAAGTTTATGGTGTCTTGTAGAATGCAGAGCGCCCTGAAGACGTTTGCTGTGGATGAGACCTCGGTGTCTGGCTACATCTATCACAAGCTGCTGGGTCATGAGGTGGAGGACGTTATCATCAAATGCCAGCTGCCCAAACGCTTCACCGCGCAGGGCCTGCCGGACCTCAACCACTCGCAGGTAGAGAACTTCCCAAACTCCCTTTCACCTCATTCGGCCCTTTGTCTGCAAGCTTCTGAAACTCGAGTTGTTTTGGAACAATGTAGGTTTATGCTGTGAAGACGGTACTGCAGCGACCTCTCAGTCTGATCCAGGGACCTCCAGGAACCGGCAAGACTGTCACCTCCGCCACCATTGTCTATCATCTGGCCAGACAGGGCAATGGGTAAGACACGTCCTCTCACGGTAGTGGTTGAGGTTGACATGAACGCCGCAGTGAATTTCCACTATGTTGAAATGAAGTTAATACTAGGGCTGTACAATTTGGGGGAAATAATCAGAGATTTTTCTGCAAATATGTCCTTTATCATAACTTTTTAATATGGTAACACTTTCAATTAGATCTCATTGATGTTATTTAAAGCATTAACTAACAATAAGCAAAACATTTGTGACACTATGTGTTAATATTTGCTAACATTAGCTAATCCAAATACATTTGTTATTCATGTTATCTTAAATAATATGTAAATAATATATTAGTGCTGAAATTAACATTGACTAAGATTAATAGATTTTTTTTTAAGTAAACAAATGGTGCCTTTATTGTGGAGTATTTTTTATCATCATTATTATTATTATTATTATTATTACTACTAAATAAAAATATAGATATTACTAAAGCAAAATGAGAAATATTATTTTTGGATTAACAATAAAATATTGAGTACTTCAAGTAAAATATAAACATTACAGTAAAATTACGATAGTAATGTAACAGTAAACCATCAAATCTTTATTTTTTTAATGGAAAAACCACAGGGTTGTTCATAAACGCTTCACATTACAAGTTTGGGAAGATGATTGTGTTCTCAAACGCATTTTAATGCACGAATCTTGGCGCACAGATGTGATTGTCTATTAAAGATGTCATATTGTATCATTTTTTGCATATCTGATGTTCCATGATTTAGTCCAGTGCTGGTTTGCGCTCCGAGCAACATCGCAGTGGACCAGCTAACCGAGAAGATCCATCAGACGGGGCTGAAGGTGGTTCGTCTGTGCGCTAAGAGTCGTGAGGCCATAGATTCACCTGTGTCTTTCCTGGCTCTGCACAATCAGATTCGCAACATGGACAGGTACAGACTTTTCTGTTCTTATGCAGTTCAAGATTTAAAAATGAACCATTATTTGTTTGTGCAGTGAGTGGTTTAAAGCTGGCATCACTATTATTATTGCTCAGATTTAGGGTTTTTCCACAATCTATAACCTTTAACCCCAGCAATGACCATTTCAGATTGAATGCTGCATGTTTAGATGCTAGACAATGTCTTAAGAGGATCAATGTTTGCCTGTCATTTCTACAGCATGCCAGAGTTGCAGAAACTGCAGCAGCTGAAGGACGAAACCGGCGAGCTGTCGTCTTCCGATGAGAAACGTTACCGAGCTCTCAAACGAACCGCAGAGAGAGAGCTGCTCATGGTACCCAATTTAAGACACTAAATGCAGACATTTTTTAGCGTTTCTAGAGTCTGAAGTTGAGTTTTCAGTGCTTTATTTGTTTAAACGCTTCAGGCAGTGAAGAACAATAATGCTGAAAGCTGTTTCTTTTGGCACAGAAAGTGGGGCATGTTTTTATGTGGTGCTGAAATTCATGATACACAAAAATCACAGTTCAGTGTGTACCTCGGTTTTGAAGACACGATTTAGTTTGTTTACGGTACAGCTGAGGAAAAACAACATAACAGCTTTCCCTTTTTTTAAATGAAAAACTCTCTCACTCTGCTTCCTGTTATTTTGTCAGATGCATTTGCAAAATTCCAGTTAAAATAATGCATGCATTCATTCAGTACACATGCGTGCTGAACCGAAAGACCCCTCCGAAACATTTTAGTATGAATACCTGTACTGTTACCCCCCCCCTTAACATGAATGCACAATGTCCTATAAAGGATTTTTGCCTTTGAATGAATGATGCATCAGCCAACCCTATGACAGAGTCCCGCAAACATCTCATTCTCTCCTCCTTCTCAGAACGCAGACGTGATCTGTTGCACATGTGTGGGTGCGGGTGACCCTCGCCTGGCAAAGATGCAGTTCCGCTCCATTCTCATCGATGAGAGCACCCAGGCCACGGAGCCCGAGTGCATGGTGCCAGTGGTGCTCGGCGCCAAACAGGTATCTGTTTATTATACTTTATATGTTAACGCTCAGACCTTACATCATCAAAATATACCGTATTTTCAGGAAATAATTCCAAAAGGTTTGCAAACATTAACACTAATGCTTAAGAAATTTTAAAGTCCAACCAGCATGTAGGAATATATGCTATAAAAATAAGCTTACCTTGGGCTATCAAGGTCAATGTTTGGAGGGATAAAAATTGAAACTTATGATATAAAACATTACTGACACTTGATTTGTTATTTTGACAAGTAAAATTATATCTCATACAGTGTTTTTCTAATTTACCACATTAAAGAATGTGAATATAGGGATTAAAAAGTGAAACATTTATGGATCATTGACAAATAAAGTCTGTGTTTAAACAAGTTTTAGTAAAGTGTTTAAATTAATTTTTGACTGTTTTTATGTCAGGCGGTACTGTACTATACCCATACTTGATATTATTATCATTAATAAAATAAATATTGAACTTGTCAATTCATAATTAAAGAGCCGTGTTTGCAGTTGCCACCCTGATGTTTGAGAATATATAAATTGCACAAATGTTTTTCAGTTTTTAACCTACTGATATTTATAAAATTTGTTTATTTGAAAAGTTTCAGAACTAAAATAGTTACTTTAAGAACTTTTAGAACTTTAAATAGTTTTCTTTGTTCATTTTTGTTCAGACAGTTGCGCCACCTGACATTTTGGGCATAAAATATGTATTTAAATTCACTGAAATTCGAACTAAATCGGTTTTATAGAACAAAGTGATATATGTCATTAAATATAAGTTGCAACAGGTTTCAGAAGATTAAAAAAATGTGAATTGTATTCCGCAAAATACTGTACTTGAAATGTGTGTGTATATGTATGTAAGTGCAGTAACAGAACTGGGCTCTCTCTTCGACAGCTGATTCTGGTGGGTGACCACTGTCAGTTGGGTCCTGTGGTCATGTGCAAGAAGGCGGCTAAAGCTGGTCTGTCTCAGTCTCTGTTTGAGAGGCTGGTGGTTCTGGGCATCCGACCCATCCGTCTGCAGGTGCAGTACCGCATGCACCCGGCGCTCAGCGCTTTCCCTTCGAACATCTTCTACGAGGGTTCTCTGCAGAACGGGGTCACTGCCGGTACGTTTGTATATAGTTCTCAGCTAGTTGCGTTCAAGTTCGAGCTGGTTGAATTTAGGTTGTCCAGTTATACACTACCTATGTATGTTTTGATAGAAAATTTATTAGATTTATTAGATAAAAAATGCAATAAAACATTAATATTATAAACTTTTATTACAAGATAAAATAATTTTTTAGTGTTATATATTTTAAAATGTCATTTATTCCTGTGATGCAAAATGTCGTTACTCCAGTCTTTACTGTCACATGATCTTTCAGATCATCTTAATCAACAAAAATAACAGTGTATTTGAATTAGTATTTTGTAACGATTTTCATAAGATTTTACAGTCGCTTTTGTTATTAACAAAAAAAAATAAAGTAGTAAGCTTCAGTAAATCACATTTTAAAATAAGTTATTTTAAATTTTAATAACTTTTTTTATATATGTTTGATCAAATAAATGCAGCCTTGGTGAGTTCAAAAACATTAAAAAATTGTAATTATTACAAACTTTTGATAGGGAGTTTATTGAAACAGTAAGTTTCAAAATGTGTCACCCAAATGTATTTTATCTTATGTTAAGTTGAAATGTTTTACATGATAATGTAAATTTTGTGGGTTATAATATTGACCTTTGTGTTTGCCATGTAAATAGCCATGATTCTAACTTGGCATAAAAACTTAATAAACAAAAAAAATTGAAACTGTGTTTGTGTAGCCACATTAATAATAATAATAATAATAATAATAATAATAAATGTTCTGTTGCTCTCCAGCTGATCGCATCAAGAAAGGCTTCGACTTCCAGTGGCCTCAGCCGGATAAGCCCATGTTTTTCTATGTGACCCAGGGCCAGGAGGAGATCGCAAGCTCTGGCACCTCCTATCTCAACAGGTAGATTTGAATGCGATGTCCCATTCTCAAATAACATGTCCCACCCCAATCCACTGCACAACAAAATGCCAAGTGCTTTCTCAAAACAGCAAGACTTTATGCCTTTTCTGGAAGTCACTGGCCAAGTTTTTCAAGTTTCATCTCATGGAGTGTCTGAAAGATATTCCATATTCAGTTAGTATCAAATAAACAATGAATCTCCTGGTTCGCTCACCATAATAAAGCCATATTCTGTATTTCTCATGAGCTTGTTGTTACCAGCATTAGATAAAGCTCATTCAAAGGGCGAGTCTCATAAAAAAAAATCATTTCTCTGTATTCAGAACTGAGGCTGCTAATGTGGAGAAGATCACCACCCGTCTGCTGAAGGCTGGAGCCAAACCTGACCAGATCGGCATCATTACGCCATATGAGGGCCAGCGCTCTTACCTTGTGCAGTACATGCAGTTCAGCGGCTCACTGCACACCAAACTCTACCAGGTGCAAAGTTCAAACCGCTTTCAAACATCCCTGCAGATGGATTTCAGCTATTGGCCCAAATCTGTTCTGGGGTCGGATTCACTTTCTTAAGAACTTAAAAAATAAAAAATACTTTTTTAATTCACATTCTTAAAAATCATCTTCAGCAACACTTTACTTTGCATATTTTTTATTGCACTAATGCACCTGATAATGCATTGTATGGTCTCATGAATAATTATAATACTTATCTCTTTATGGCCACATCTTTTGAAAGTATAATGCATTAAAACACATGACAAACAACCAATTTCAGGAATCTGCAAATATAATGCAATTTTAAGTTATTTATGAAAAGATATAATGCATTATAACATACATGAAGGTTTTAAGTAAAGTGTTGACAAATATTTGAGAACTTGAGAATTTTTCAAAAATTGCTTTTTCTTATATGACTTAAGATTTTTGTGAATCCGGATTCTTTAGACTTTGGCGAAATTGGGGTGAGAAGAAAAGAGCATTTCCTTGTATTTGCTAAAAGATGGTTAGATGGCGACACGGGGCGTTAGAAGTAATGGCTGTGTCACACCGCAGCATGTCAGTGATGCCTCTGTGTGTCTACAGGAGGTGGAGATCGCCAGTGTGGACGCGTTCCAGGGCAGAGAGAAGGACTTCATCATCCTGTCTTGTGTCAGAGCGAACGAGCACCAGGGCATCGGCTTCCTGAACGACCCACGCCGTCTCAATGTGGCGCTAACCAGAGCCAGGTAACTTTAGCAGACTTGGAGTGAGAGAACAAAGATCAAGGAAACTGTGTGTATAAATGATGCTCTAATCCAGTAATTCTTAAAGTGTGGTCTGCCATCGCCCCCTAGTGGTCCGCGAAAAGATGCAAGCTCTTAACCCGCACCGGACGTCAGTGTGTTTTAATAACGAAAAAATGGATCATATCATTGCATTTGTGTTTGAATAACTAGATTTTGACTTGAAACAGTTGCATATTAAACTTAAATGTAGTTTATCCTTCCTGTTTTGTTGCTTTTGGGGGGGCGTGTCAGAGTGGGATTCTGTTAGGTGGTCCTCAGAAAAAAATTGGAAGATAAAGTGGTCCTTGGGCTGAAACACTGCTCTAATCATATGCACAATTTTGTGTGTCTGTATGCAGATATGGCGTCATCATTGTGGGCAATCCTAAGGCTCTGTCCAAGCAGCCTCTGTGGAACCACCTGCTGAACTACTACAAGGAGCAGAAGGTTCTGGTGGAGGGTCCGCTCAACAACCTCAGAGAGAGTCTCATGCAGTTCAGCAAACCACGCAAGCTGGTCAACACCATCAACCCTGTGAGTGTGACACATGACTTCATATCTGTGTTTTTGCATTTTTAGCATAATGCTGCTTGAAATAAGCTTTTTTTAGTGCCTAAATGCATTTGTAACATTCAATTTTTACATTATCACCCATTTTAAAGAGGGAACCAAAATCCTCCTAATTGTGGAATTGTGTTTCAGGGAGCTCGTTTCATGAGCACTGCCATGTATGACGCGAGAGAGGCCATGATTCCTGGATCCGTGTATGACCGCAGCAACACTGGTGAGAATATGATCACATACCATTGCAGTTGCAATGAATTAATTTAGTTTCTTATTTAGAAAAAATAGCGGATCATTTTTAGCCTTTCCTCACAGCAGCTGGAATAATTAAACTTATCATTTTGATGGAGGATTATAATCCAGAAAGATCCAATCATCAGTGACGGCTGGAGATTCAGCCGGAGTCAAAAACAAAAGACTGCCGAGTGGCTACAGAAATCTACAGTTAAAGATAAAATACACTAAATACACGCAGTCACACAATACTGATGTTGTTAACATTAACGATTTGAGAATAAAGAATAACAATAATCATTATTTGCATGGTTTGACGTGATCTGAGCTAAACGATCGTTAGATTTTAGGGTGCGTTCACACTTGTAGTTCGGTTCGTTTGGTCTGGACCAAAAACAAATCATATAGTCCTGGTCCGCTTAGCTTTCACACTGGCATTTTTAACAGCGAACCTAAAGTTACGGAACCAAAGGCGTAGGGATACGGTCACGACCTGATTGGTCGGCTTTTATGACGTATATTTGGCGACGGATCTCGCTTACCGAACATTCAAAACAACGCTGTGTTCTGGATTAAACGCCTTCATTTTATGCTTTATTTTTACCAGCTGAGAATCACGAAGAGCTCATCAAATGTTCAAAACATTCAGAACAGCAGCAGGATTTCCTCCGTTGTGTGCAGAAACAGAAACTCGTCGCTCCACGTTTGCCCTCGACTCATTTTGGATACGCCGATCTTCCCGCGTCGTCGAATCAGCTGCTGCGTCGCATCTTGTGACATCACGTCCTGTTTTTGGTTCGTTCACACGTCTTTGGTCCGTGTTGCGTTCATATATCAATCGAACCGCACCAGAGTTGGTTTGGAAGCGGATTGAGACCCGTCTTTTTAGCGATCAGGGTTCTGATGGCAGCGTTCACATATGAACCGCACTGACTGAGCGATCGCACCAGGGTTCGTTTTAATCGAACCGAACATGACAAGTGTGAACGCACCCTTAATCACCATTATAATACTTTTTTTCTCAGTTGGTCAGAACAAAAGTGACACTTTCCGGTGGAAAAATTCTTATTTTGGTGATGCTTCCAAGACTAGAATCGATGTTAATTCCACAAATAACTCCATTTGTAGGTTTCAAACATAGATGGCAACACCAAACAGACTGCAGCTTTAACATATAAACGAATCTAATTTGATCGTTTAAGCATCAACCAGATGATTCCACTGTTATTCCTTGATGAACCTGCATTTGAAATGTTTATTTTGTGGAACAACATTAATTTTTTTACTCCTTGCCTGTCTTTACAGGACGTCCATCTAATATGTACTTCCAGACCCATGATCAGGTTGGAATGATCGGGACTGGGCCGAACCCGATGGGCTCAATGAACATTCCCATCCCATTCAATCTGGTCATGCCGCCCATGCCTCCGCCTGGGTACCTGGGCCAGGTGAACGGACCTGCCGCTGGTGAGAGAAAACCCCAGAAACATTAAATTACGAGTGTTTTTTGAGCAGGAAACCTTGACTAACATCATAAGTGGACTTTTTTGTTGAAAACAATTGCATAATAATGTAGAATATGGCCTTTGGAACAGAGACAGAGAAAAATGTGAATAGAGCAATAAGAATCAAATCATAGTTAACTAAAACCATAAAAAATGATACTTTAAATAAAATGCCAACTGAAATAAAATATATAAAAACTTATTTTATTTCAACTAGTTGCCAAGAAAACATTGCTCATTTTCATTTAACTTGATGTGCTAAAAACTAAAATAAAAATGAAGGACAAACATGAAAAAAATCTAGTAAAAAAAAACACAAACTGACTAAAACTTTAACTAGATTTAAAAAAAAATTTAATCTTTTAGAAATCTTTTAAAAAATCCTTTAAATTTTCATTTAGTTTAACCCTTATGCGCTGTTGGATTTCTGCGGACACTCGTTATGGAGCGGGTCAAATTGACCCTAATTGGATTCAGTACAATTCCTCAAAAATCACACGATGAAAAACAACAAAGATTCAGGTACATACTGTAAACGTTTAATATCGACATTTGTCAAATATTCCAAAAAATATATATCTGAAGATATGATTTAATGAAAATGTTGTTTACCATTTTTTAAAATTGTTTATTTTTGACAAATAAAGAGTAAATTTTTAAATACAATAAATAAATTTTTTTAATTTTCTGAATTATTTAATCATAACTGAACAATTAAATGTAGCTGTATAATGAAAATATGTACTTTTCTTAAGTTGGCTGTTTTGTAAACTCATTTCATAAAGTCAAGAAGCTTCTTCAGACATGATGAACTTCCTTCATATGAACTTGCAGGTTAAAACATTTTTCTGTATTGAAATAAGTGTGAAAAACCTCCTTTTTTTAGCTTCATAAGGTACTAAAAAAATAAAATAGCAAAATATAACCAAGAAATGTTATTATTTTGGGTCAGTACAGTTGCCTTAGAGCGTTAAAATATGCGGGTCAAATTGACCCGGCGAATGTAACAGTAATTTTGTTTGTATATGTCAAAAAACACCAGCATGTTGAAACTTTGCATGATGATAAATGAGGAAAAAGTCACAAAATATCAAGAAAAAAAGCAGTACTTCCAACAACTTGAAAATCTAAACGGGTCAAATTGACCCGGAACAGAACACGAGGGTTAACTTGATGTGCTAAAATAACAAAAACCTATATATGCATATTTAGAAAAAAATTACAAAACAACCATAAAAATGAAAACTAATTAAAATTATTCATAAAAGCTATGTTAGTATCTCAATGATACTAAAATAACACAATCATGTGTTACATGTGTCTCGCTGTTTACAGCTCGCGGTGCGCCTAAAGGCAAGACCGGGGGTCGCGGAGGTCGTCAGAGGAACCGTGGCACGGGTAACCACGGCAGCGGGCAGGCCAACATGCCGAGCAGCCAGGCCAGTCAGGATCTGGTGTCCCAGCCCTTCTCTCAGGGTCCTCTGACCCAGGGCTACATCACCATGAGCCAGCCTTCCCAGATGAGCCAGCCTGGACTGTCCCAGCCGGAGCTCTCACAGGTACACGCACTTCAGCATCACTATCAGTTCAGGCATTCTGGATTTGACTTCAAGTGCCCATATTATGCTCATTTGCAAATTCATAATTATATTGTTGGGGAAGTTGCAAATGTATGATTGCCCAACAGTTTTCAGTCAAGATTAAAAAAAAACAAATTTAATTCATGAAGCATGGAATTGCTTGAACATTGTTTGCATATTGAAGTTCCTCTATTTTAAAAAAGCTGTAAGCCACTCAAGTCTGCGTTCAAGTGACTTGACGCGTTGCGTAAATTCTGTAGTTTTAAGCTTTGTGTGCGTGTTTTGTGTGAAACAGGACAGCTACCTGGGTGACGAGTTCAAATCCCAGATGGATGTGGCGCTCTCCCAGGATTCCACCTACCAGGGCGAAAGGGCATATCAGCACGGAGGAGTGACTGGACTCTCACAGTACTAGAGTGTAAGACAACACACACACACACACACACACACACACTACCATTTAAAAGTTTGGGGTGAGTAAAATGTATATATATTTTTACGAAATGAATACGTTTGTTCAGCAAGGATGCATTAAATTGGTTAAATGTGCATTAAACTTTATGAATGTCTTTAAAGTTTAAAGACATTTATAAAGTTTCAAATTTCAAATAAACAAAAATATGAAGCAGCACAACTGTTAATAATCAGAAATGTTTCTTGGGCAGCAAATCAGCATGTTAGACCGATTTCTGTAGGATCATGTGACTGAAGACTGTAGTAATGATGCAATGAAAATTCATCTGTGAATCTCCGGAATAAGTGATATTAAATACATTTTAACATGTGTTGCAATAGAAAAAAGATATTTTGAATATTTATCATTTTTTTGATCTAACAAATTAGGGCTGTCAAGCGATTAAAATTTTTAACCTAATTAATTGCATAATGTGGTGATTTAATTAATAGCAAATTACTCAAACTCGAACATTAATATTGGCTGGAAAAGATCATTTTAAAGTCATTATTGTGTAAAGCATCAAATAGACATTATAAAAAGTAGTTTCAGTCAGACATATTTTAATTGATTCAGCGTAGAATTTATCACGCATACATTTTTGGACCATGAGTTTGAGTAAATGTCTGAATTTTCATTTTTGGATTAACTATACCTTTAATGTTTTTTTTTGTTGTTGTTGTTGTTTTTGTTCTTAATAATATTGAAATTGTTTTTAATTTCATTACAGCCTACGCTAAATAATAAACTAAAGCCGCCAGTAGGTGGTGGTAAATATCTTAATGATTAAGTCATTGATTCATTCATTCATTCGATTTGTTCAAACAGCTGATTCACTGAAGTAAATGAATCGTCCACTGAATCATTGGTTCACCTGACTCGTTCAAAATGCGGATTCAGAAATAAAATGCCGCTGTGTGTTGCTCGGAGATGAACAGTTCTGCTTTGTCTTTATATTTTTGTTGGCAAAATTGAGCAAAACGGATATCAATAATATTAAATGTCTAACCATGAATAACACAAAGTCTTCCATCAAATGTATGAAATGTCAATTGACCTGCACAGGTCTGGGGCAAGCGTGTTCAATGCGTTAATTTTAACGTGCTATTTTTTACTGTCGTTAATTGATCTAAATCACAGCCCTAAATAATCGATGTGTCCTTGGTCAACATACGAGACTTCTTTCAAAAACAATCAAATTTTAGCCAAGCCAAATACTAGTTTATATTCATTCACTCGTCTGGTTGGTGCGATCGATGCCTGGATGACCTAGACACCAAAATGCATTCTTGAGATTCGTCTGTGCACATGAATCAGATTCTTTACCATCGAAGCACGCCACTCATTTTTAAAATGATGGAAAAATCATTTCATTTTCATTTTTCATCATTTAGCAGACGCTTTTATCCAAAGCGACTTACAAGGGGAGCGATTAGTGGTCAGGTGTCTTGCTCAAGGGCACTTTAGTCGTGGTATCGAAGGTGGAGAGAGTGCTGTTCATTCACAATCCCCACTTTCAATTCCTGCCGGCGTGGGAATCGAACCTGCAACCTTCAGATTACAAGCCCGACTCCCTCACCATTAGGCCACGACTACCCTATTTAAAACAGAAATGCATTTAAAACAGACCTGATGCAGTTTTTGAGCAATTTTAGAAGCCGCTACACCTGTCAAAAAATGCTTTTTATTGTGTGTGCGGCGCAAGACCGTCGCTAAGGCTGTCGTTTCTCTGTTCGCAGGTTGTTGGAACAGGAGCTAGGCCTGTGCTGAGCTTAGTTCATCAGCATTTTAAATATGGGTAAATATAAAAAAAGAACAAACATGGATGCCCGTTTACCACTGTTACAACTGAAGCACCATGGTGTGAGAGCAACAGGAGAGAATCAAACCAATCACAGGAGGGAGTAAAGCTGGACAGGACGAAAGAGAACGCGTGAGTGGCGGACTACATCCACCATTCGTTGAGGACGGGGAGGAGAGGGGAGACGCAGTGTTAGGAGGAGACGAAACACGAGATCTTCGATCTGCAACTCCGCAACGTGGAGGAGGCTCCTGGAGCGCAGGGGCCCTTCCCGGCCTCCTCTCTCTCTCGCCTGGCTGCCGACGTCAGCCTCAGGCCTTGCCCTGCCAACAGAGACGGAGTAAAGATGAAGTTCTCTTAAAACTACCTGCAAAAACCACGCTTGCTCTGTCGTCTCCACGAGCTGAGAGAGGGGGTGACGTATTTAAAGTAATTATAAACGCTTTTCAAGCAGCTGATTTTCGGGAAAATAGAGTTCCCCTCAAAGTTGAGATCTGACATTCAGGTTCTACCACCGAACATCTCCGAGAGAACGGACGCCCGCGGCGAGCGTTTTGCGTTTAATTTCGCGTTTTCCGAGCACGCCGGTCTCCACCGAAGGTGCTAGGGCACTCTGAAGGACGATTCAACTTTGAGGAAAGTTTTCCGCCTGAAGTCCGGGAGGGTAGAGGTGCCGTAACGGAGGCCCCGTCACATCTTAGCCGCTCTCTGCTAGGTGATTTGCGAAAGCAAAAAGGGGGTAGAAATGGCTTTCTCTTTTCTTTTTTAAAAATGTTTTGTCTCTGCGGAGCTGACGCGGAAGGGGCCGACAGATCTATCCTTTCTCATTTTCCTCTTTTAAAAATGTTTTTTTTTTTTTTTTTTTTGTTCAACTAGAATAAAAGCAGTGAAGTAGAACCGCTCGATTAGCCTGCTTGATTTAGATGTGGCTTCTTAAATCTCTTACCTTGCTGCAAAATCAATCGAAACCACCAGGATTCTTGCCTTGAATCAGTCGAAATGTCAAAATCAGGTTTCCAAGGGTAAAACTTCAGTGTGTGAGATCATCAGTGCTGAAATCTTTTAGATTTATTATGAGACGAACGTGTCGATCACAGTAAACCCCTCCCACTTCTATTCTGTCCAATCAGGACGCCGTCATAATATCACTTTAGTTAAAGGTTTGAAAAATGACCAGTTGCACCTCAAAGAAAGCAGAAGGAGATCGCCGCACCTATGCGAAGGACAGACAGGTGAGATTCTCGCTGTTTTTGTGTCTGACCGTAAGAGGCGCCGTCGTGCTCTCTTGCTTTATGATGTCAGTGAGAGCGGCGGTAATACGCCAACCAGAGGTGTGTGTGTGTGTGTGTGTATGTATGTGTGTTTCCAGACTTCCCTTCCTCATTATTATTATTAGTTGTGGTAGATTGTTTTGCTTTGTTCCCCCCCCCGCCCCCCCCCCTTCCGTTCTAGTTGCTTTTTCCCCTTCTTAGTAGCTCATTTTTATTTGTACGATCCGACGTAACCTCTCTGTGTGGAAATTGCTCAACTTTATTTGGTTTCCACGGACCCATTCAGAGTTTTATGGCAGCTTTTAACATCTGTTCCGACCGATGCCAGTCACCTCAACTTTGTACTTTTACTTTGGAGTGTTTATACCTTGCTGTTACTCCATACTTGCAACACTTTTGACTGTTTAATATTACTGAAGTACCACCACTCGCATTTTATAGCATGGAGCACATTTTAAGTTCACATCCGCTCTGTGTTCTTTTGCTTTGCTTTTTTCTTTGCCCACGAGACAATCATGATCCATTCATAACCAACGTTGTTAAAATGTTGTAACGTTCTGTATGCGTTCCGCTCAGTGACTGATATTCTGTCTTTTCCATGTTAACCTCTCCTTTTAGAATGAGCTCATTCTATAAAAATTCCTTGCAACAGTTTTGTTTTCACTTTTCATACTTCGACTGTAAATATCAGTGCTCAGATTTGATATAACGTCAGCCAAATTGTTGCCAATGACAATGAGATATTAACGTCCAGGCCAAGGTGACCCATAATGATGTATTCTGGATATGATGAAGAGATCATGCCTCAAGATTAGGACATGCCGAGATGAGGTTCTGCTGCGAAAGTTGCATTTAGATGTCAAATGTACAATAAATTAACTTGCATTGAAGAGGAACATTGGAAAATTTTCAGGATATTAGGTATATTTCAGGATTTTGTTTTGTGAAAGTAGTTTTCACACCCACGGTATGTACTTCTTGTAACTTTACAAATAAATGTTGCTTTCTTTCACCCAATTGCTGGTCTCAGTATTGTCTCACTTATCCCTTAATCGATTTTTTAATCATTATTATTGCCGATGTGTGAACAACTATAACGAAACTCAAAAACGAGACCTTCCCCGACGTTCTAGGTTGTCTGTGAAAACCTGTAGACTGATTTTTATGTGATGGACTCGGGACGTTTTTGCCGCGAAATCAAAATAATGTGACGGTTACGCGCGCTCCCGAGAGTCTTTCCTTCACTGACGCAACGAATGCTTCATAGTCAGACATAGCGGTAATCTCAAATAAACTTTATATAATTATACTATTATAGTTGTAATTAATTTTACCTAGGCTACCTCGTCTATCAGAATGTGTGGTTGGAATCTTGTCTCGCGCTCATTTTGATTGTTTATGATATTGAGAGGAAAGCGGCGCGCACCACTTACTTGCATATTCATCTAAACGGCTGGATGTTTGTATATGGCGGCAAAGGTATTTCCAGCTTTTTCTTACTGGTAAGCTAACAACGAAAAATAACTGCAGTGAGTATCGCTGCACTAAATCACGTTCAGTCTAGTTGCCCGAGCACGAGCAGTAAGTTGCTGGCTGCAGTTCACTTAACTACCACCGGTGTCGCTAATCAGGGTTTCTGAATACTAAATTTAGCCCCTTAAATATTGAACTATTTGACTTTACCTGGTTTTTCCTAGATAAGGAATTACACTTCTTGTTTTTATTCAGTGTTTAACAAATGAATCATTTAATGGTGTTTACTAGATTGTTAAATCCTATAATTAAATTACAATAAGAACATACTTATATTTTTCATCTAAAGTAACAATTTTGTGTTAATTATACAATCTCTCTCTCGCTCATTTAAAGTCCAGAAAAGTTGTAAAGACATCGTTAAAATAGTGACTACAGTGGTTCAACCTTAATGTTTTGATGTGACGAGAAATACATTTTGTGTGGCAAAGCAAAAATAACGACTTTATTCGTCACATTCGTCTCTCCCTTGTCATTCTACGCTGTTTAAGTTCAGCGCTTCCGTGTTCTACGGCAGAGCGCTGGCTCATTATTGGTTGTTCACGTGTGATGCTGACGCAGGAGCCGGCCAATCAGACAGCGATCGGCTGTAGAACCTGGAAGCGCTGAACGTGGTGCATGTAGGCGGAGAAAACACTGAGGTGGAAGTTAAACCCCAAAGCGTTTGATTATTTGTCCAATTGGTAACACATAAATAGTGAAAAAGAAGAGGACCCAAGACAGAACCTTGAGGTACACCCAGAATTGATTCAGTTTCAGTACTGCGTAATGGACGAAAGGCTGTGACTGGTAGGTAACAACTTCTTATAGAGAGAAAATGAAAAAAGAGGTAGGTGACAGGGATTAGTAGAGGAATGAGCCTGATAATCTCATCAACCGCTGTTGGGACAACAGAGTCCAAACTAGAGGCTGTGAGTAAGGCATGAAGAGAGATGTTCATTCACTGGTGTTGATGGGTAGGAGTTGTTTTACTCTCAAAAAATTAAAACGACCGGTGCCAATTTACGCGAAGATGACTCTTCACTCCCTGCCAACCATTCTTTCACAATCTGAGCCTGATGAATCTTGGCTTTATCATCCTGGAATATGGCCGTGATGTATCTTCCTACATGGTCGTTTAAGAAATGAAAAGATACACACTCCATCAATCAGGGTTTGAAGAACTGTTCCCAAACATGCTAAAAACATAATCACTGCAATAATC
The DNA here is from genome assembly GCA_037194245.1 of Opsariichthys bidens. Classification (NCBI taxonomy): domain Eukaryota; kingdom Metazoa; phylum Chordata; class Actinopteri; order Cypriniformes; family Xenocyprididae; genus Opsariichthys; species Opsariichthys bidens. The sequence continues at coordinate 12,866,873 of CM074303.1, forward strand.
ATAGAGCCCTTATGTATTTGCCTATTTAAAGGGATAGTTCACCCAAGACTGAAAATGACCCCATCCTAGGGTTATATGACTATCTTCTTTCAGATGAACACAATCAGAATTATATTAAATAATATCCTGGCTCTTCCCAACTTTATAATGGCATTGAATAGTGGCCGAGTTTTTTGAAGCTCCAAAAAGCGCATCAATACATCATAAAAGTAATCCATACAACTCCAGAAGGTTAATAAAGGCCTTATGAAGCAAAGTGATGCGTTTTCCTGCGCCAGATGAGTAACTCGTGATGCAGGATGTGGGTAAGTATAGATGCCACTAGTGGTTCAAACAAACTCAAGTTCCTCCTCTCTTGTATAGAAATCCTCCATTTCTCTTTCAACATTTAAGTTTTAGACTTCTAATTCATGACCCGTGTTTTGTTGGTGGAGAACTCCTGCCTCAAGTGGAGGAGTTCAAGTATCTTGGGTCTTGTTCACGAGTGAGGGAAGGAAGGAGCGTGAGGTTGACGGACAGATCGTGGCAGCTTCAGCAAGGATGCGGTCGATGTACCGGTCTGTCGTGGTGAAGGAGTTGAGCTGCAAGGCGAAGCTCTCGATTTACCGGTCAATCTACGTTCCTATTCTCATGTGGTCATGAGCTTTGGGTCCCAGATACAGGTGGCCGAAATGAGCTTCCTTCACAGGGTGGCAGGGTGAGGAGCTCGGTCACTCGGGAGGAGCTCGAAGTAGAGCCGTTGCTCCTTCACGTCGAGAGGAGTCAGCTGAGGTGGCTTCTGTTTCGGATGCCTCCTGGACGCCTCCCACCGGGAGAAGGCCCCGGGGAAGACCTAGGACACGCTGGAGAGACTATGTCTCTCGGCTGGCCTGGGAACGCCTCGGTGTCGCCCCGGAAGAGCTGGAGGAAGTGTCTGGGGAAAGGGAAGTCTGGGCATCTCTGCTTAGACTGCTGCCCCCGGATAAGCAAAGATGGACCCGTGTTTTGTTTTGCTCCGCGTTCATCGATACGTCATGCGTCAGGTCACTCTTCCGCCAGAAATCGATACGTACTGCCATCTGACAGAAGCTAATAGTTCTTACATAAACCCATCGCTTTGCTTCAGAACGCCTTTGTCAGGGGCCGTTCACATATCACGCCTAAAAAAGCGTTGAAAGCGCGGCAGCGTCGCATCCTCCTTTTGCAAGCGTTCGGGAGCTTGCGTTTCTGCAGCGTCTGTCCTTGCTATGCAACCATGAGCAGCTTTCTCCACGACTACTCGGTAATTTCAATGGATTTCCATCACCGAAAAGCCCTTGCAGAAGCTCTAATACAAGATTTATTTATGGAGAAGAAAAAAACAAACTCCCGCAGTGTTTGTGTGCACCAACGGAGGATTTCTCAAACTCCGTCTGGACGATGAGAGACTCAAAGTCTATTTCAGAGTTGACTAGGATCAGCTTGATAATCTTTTAAGAAAAATTGGCCCGTGAAACCATCTCTCCTGCACGACTCTGCGTTCGTCTGAGGTGATCAGGCGACCGTTAGGGAAAGCGAAAGGGTTGATTGGATGGTTCTTGTCACATGACCTGCGGTGCGCTTGCGGCATTCTGAAAAGTTGAGACGTTTTCATCTCGCCGTGGAGTTGTATGGATTACTTTTATCATGGATTGATGCATTTTTTTTTGGCTTCAACCATTGGGAAAACTCGGAAGAGCCAGGATATTTTTAAATAAATCTCTGATTGTGTTTGTCTAAAAGGAGACTTAGGGTGAGTAAATCAAGGGATAATTTTGGTGGACTATCCCTTTAAATTTCAAAGCGGTGACTTTTTTTTTTTTTTTTTTTTTTTTTTGCCGGGCGTGAACGATTGCATATATCATAATATTTGAAGGGTGTTTCACGGAACATGGCATATGTCTAATAAAGCATTTTACCATAATGCATAATATCACATGCTTTTATGTTTTGCCTTTTGTGGTGAAGGTTCGTGGTGTCTCATTAGGGTCACATCAGCACAAATTTCTGTATGATGAACGGGTCTCTAAGCACTAGAGGGCGAGAAGCGCCGAACTCGCCGCAATGATGCCGCAGCTCTCTTTCTGTCCGCTGGACGGCGCGTGAGAGCCTCTTAAAAAACCGCCAGCGGCAGCGCTCGAGCACAGAGCGGCGACGCGGGCTCGGGACATCAAAGCAGAAAACTGGTTACAAAGTAACAGTCGCGGCACGTCATCAAAGTCGCTGCGGGAAGCATCAGAACGCGGAGTGTGACAGCCGGCGGGAGTTTCCCGCGTGTCCGCGCGCTTACAGAAGTGCAACCAAAGAGAAAGACGGGGAAAAGAGGAACTGACTGGTCATCACGTCCAGTTTCTGCGGCTGCCAGTGTTGCATTCGCTCGCTGCCATGTTCACCGTATAGAAAGACGGATTTACTGCATCCTACAACAGTTGCTCCACAACAGGAACAAGAGTTTGACATCCTGTGTGTTTACAACGACATGGGGTAAGAGTCTCTGCTCATATTCTCTTAAAGCTCTGAGCTGAACCCAAACATGACAGAAGAACTTCTACAGCACCAGTTACTGCAACTCCGTCCGATTCAAGAGTTTAGAAGGCTCTCGGACATCTGGAAACTGTCCACAAGGATTTATTCACCTCAATCTTGCATTCGTGTGTCATGCTATAGACTATTTTTCTGTCATTTTATGCATGCAATTTCATGAACTCATATTAAAAGTCACCTGACCATCTTTTTTTGCATTTAAACTTCACATTTGCGTCAAAAACTACCCATAAATGTAATTTTTATGACACTGATCATCTTTCTGTGTTGTTTATTGTGATTATGCATGCGTCAATACGTTATTGCATGATCAAGATTCATTGGAGTTTCTTTGAGTTCACTGTAATCCTTGACCTTAAATGTGTCACTGATTTTCTCAGTATTAATGTTTAAATGATGTTTATTGTATTATTCTCTCGTTTCTCATGGCAGAAGAAGACCCTCGCCTGTCCAGTAAGAATGTTTTCGTTGCACAGAGAGAGGTAAGATGTCACGCTTAACGTCTTCATGGGGTCCTGAGACCATCGCTTTAGGTGACATCGATCAATAGGTGGACCATTGATCGAATATTCAGATAAACACGCATAATATTTTAAACCTTCTTTTGCATCTCATGGCTTATCATGCATATATCAGCCCGCTTGCTGTCTAGATATCAGGCATTAAAAATCCACAATGCACTTTCATCAAAAATCACTTTGTGAAAATGGACACGGCACCTGTTTTTCAAAGAGTGACCCATTTATCCTGCTCTTCGTGGGAATTAGGGATTCAACTGTGTGGCTCTGTTAGTCTCTCGGAGAAATGACACCCGGCCACGTCTGCTGCTGCTGCAAAAAAAAAAGGTCGTGGGATATTGTTTATGAAATGGCCAGGATTGTGTTTTTTTTCAGTTGCCATGACGACCGCACAATGTATGTTCTGCGGCGTCTCAAGTGTCCATCTCAATGAGTTTCCAGATTGTAAAGCTGTTTTGACCTTCAGGAGGCCAGTAATGGGTTAAAGCTGTAGTGATGGTGCAGTTAATTAGTTCAGCGGCGGTAAGGTGTGATTCTGTCGGGTCAGAACACGCCTGGCCTCATTTCTTACTTCGTACTGAGATGGTTGTCCTTCAAACGATCCTTCTTTTGTTTTAAAACTGCCATTTTTATTTGCTTAAGACGTGTTCCTGGTCTTGTTGTGAGTGATTCATCCGTGCACATTGTTGCAAAGGGAACATTTATTTGTCATTGAATATATTTAGAAATATATGGAGGCCCATTTCCACCACGACTTGGTAAATCGTGTTAAAAAGAAAAATCTAAATTATGACATAAAAAGTCAACATTATTATATACGAAGTTATAATTTAGAGATTTAATAAAATATGAATTATGACAATAAATCGAAATGATGATATACTAAGTCATAAATATGACATAAAAAGTTGAAAGTGACATTAAAAAGTGAAGTACAATCGAAATAAAAAGTTGAAATGAAGTCAAAAACATGGTAAAAAGTCGAAATTATGACATACTAAGTCATAATTATGAGATAAAAAGTCGAAATTGACAAAAGTCGAAATTATGACATACTAAGTCATAATTATGAGATAAAAAGTCGAAATTGACAAAAAAGTCGAAATTATGACATACTAAGTCATAATTATGAGATAAAAAGTCGAAATTGACAAAAAAGTCGAAATTATGACATACTAAGTCATAATTATGAGATAAAAAGTCGAAATTGACAAAAGTCGAAATTATGACATACTAAGTCATAATTATGAGATACAAAGTCGAAATTGACAAAAAAGTCGAAATTATGACATACTAAGTCATAATTATGAGATAAAAAGTCGAAATTATGACATACTAAGTCATAATTATGAGATAAAAAGTCGAAATTGACAAAAAAGTCGAAATTATGACATACTAAGTCATAATTATGAGATAAAAAATCGAAATTGACAAAAAAGTCGAAATTATGACATATTAAGTCATAATTATGAGATAAAAATCGAAATTGACAAAAGTCGAAATTATGACATACTAAGTCATAATTATGAGATAAAAAAATCGAAATTGACAAAAAAGTCGAAATTATGACAGTCATAATTATGAGATACAAAGTAGAAATTGACAAAAAAGTCGAAATTATGACATAAGTCATAATTATGAGATAGAAAAATCAAAATTGACAAAAAAATTGAAAGTATGACATACTAAGTCATAATTATGAGATAAAAAGTCGAAATTGACAAAAGTCGAAATTATGACATACTAAGTCATAATTATGAGATAAAAAGTCGAAATTGACAAAAGTCGAAATTATGACATACTAAGTCATAATTATGAGATAAAAAGTCGAAATTGACAAAAAAGTCGAAATTATGACATACTAAGTCATAATTATGAGATAAAAAGTCGAAATTGACAAAAAAGTCGAAATTATGACATACTAAGTCATAATTATGAGATACAAAGTCGAAATTGACAAAAAAGTCGAAATTATGACATACTAAGTCATAATTATGAGATAAAAATCGAAATTGACAAAAGTCGAAATTATGACATACTAAGTCATAATTATGAGATAAAAAAATCGAAATTGACAAAAGTCGAAATTATGACATACTAAGTCATAATTATGAGATAAAAAAATCGAAATTGACAAAAAAGTCGAAATTATGACAGTCATAATTATGAGATACAAAGTAGAAATTGACAAAAAAGTCGAAATTATGACATGTTAAGTCATAATTATGAGATAGAAAAATCAAAATTGACAAAAAAATTGAAAGTATGACATACTAAGTCATAATTATGAGATAAAAAGTCGAAATTGACAAAAGTCGAAATTATGACATACTAAGTCATAATTATGAGATAAAAAGTCGAAATTGACAAAAGTCGAAATTATGACATACTAAGTCATAATTATGAGATAAAAAGTCGAAATTGACAAAAAAGTCGAAATTATGACATACTAAGTCATAATTATGAGATAAAAAAATCAAAATTGACAAAAGTCGAAATTATGACATACTAAGTCATAATTATGAGATAAAAAGTCGAAATTGACAAAAAAGTCGAAATTATGACATACTAAGTCATAATTATGAGATAAAAAGTCGAAATTGACAAAAAAGTCGAAATTATGACATACTAAGTCATAATTATGAGATAAAAAGTCGAAATTGACAAAAGTCAAAATTATGACTTGCTAAGTCATAATTATGAGATAAAAAAAATCGAAATTGACAAAAAAAGTCGAAATGATGACATGCTAAGTCATAATTATGAGATTTAAACAAAATCATTGACAAAAAAAATTGAAATTATGCATTCTAAATCAGATTTGCGGCATAAAAATTCCAAATTGGCCGTTGAAATTGTCAGTCAAAAATGACATTAAAAGTCAAAATTGTGACCCAATGTCAAAAAATTGAAAGTCGAAATAATGAAATCCAAAAAACATCAAAATTGACAAATCATGAGTCACAAGTCAAAAGTTAAAACATACTAAATCATAATTAAGATTTTTTTTTTAAATTGAAATTGACTAATCATTTTAACTTTTTACCTCAATGACTTTTTAATAATTTTGAGTGTCATGATTTTGAATTTTTAATCAATTTTGACTTTTTATGCCATATGTCGTGTTCAGTCATAATTTTGACTTTCATCTCAGTTTGTCATAATTTCCATTTATGTTGTAAGTATGATCTACCAGAGCATGATGTGGAACGTTAGGGAAGTCAAATAGCTTTTGAATGCTGATGAATGATCATATCTAGAGACCAGAACTCTAGTTTCACTCAAGTTTTATCTGTGCTGATCACAGATTTGTTGATTTAGTTTCTTTCTTAATATCCTACATATAGAATAAAGATGCAGCATGAGGTTAATTTCTCTCTAACAATTCCTCGTAATTGCCTCATTACATAAACGAATCTGGAAAAAGGCAATTAGAGCTAAAATGCAAATGGACAGCTCGAGGGTTCCGTGATCTCTGAACACACACACACACACACACACTCCAGTGTAGAATATAACAGCTCACAGCTAATGGTCTCTTGGCCGTTGGATTGTGTTCATGTAGTCGAGACACTTTCCTCTGCTTTACACACAACATTCAGTTTCTAGTCCGCTGCGTTGCTTTAAGGTTGATGTGAAATGGCATTTACAACCCAGTTTATTGTTGTAACGTGACGCATTTCCAGGCGAATCAGAACATTTTATGATTGTGTCCGTGAGGGATTGATGTGATGGTGTAAAATGTGTTTATGAATGTGTAAAATATACACTTTTAATCCTATTGAATAAGTCTCTTCTGCTCACCAAGACTGCAATTAGTTAAAAACACTGTAAAAAGAAAAGTTGTAAAATATTATTGGCATTTTATAAATCTGCTTTACGTTACGTTATATATATTTATATAAAAATAAATCAATATAATATATATGTATTATTATTATTTATTTATATATATATATATATATATATTTTTTTTTTTAAATTAGTGTATGTATATATATATATATATATATATACACACCAATTAAAAAAAAATATATATAGATGTGTGTATATATATATATATATATATATATATATATATATATATTTATTATAATTTTATTTTTAATTATTAATTAATTAATAATTAAAAATAAAATTATAATAAATATGAATATTTAATATATATATAATATTTAAATAAAAATAAATAATATATATAATATTTTTTAATTGATATATATATATATATTAAAAAAAAATCAATTCATTAATAATTAAAAATAAAATTATAATAAATATAAATATTAAAAAAAAAAAAAAATATATATATATATATATTATGATTATATATATATATATATATATATATATATATATATATATATATATATATATATATATATATATATATATGATGTTTGAATAGATATTTGAGTACTGATTTACATGAATAAACTGGCTGAAATGGAAAGTTATTTGGAGGTTATAGCAAATTATTGAATTTTGCATAAAGAGTATGAAATCTATTTTTGTTGGAATAATGCTCAGTATTCATTAGCACACGAGGGAAAACGCACGGTGCCGTCGATGAAACTCTGGGTCGGTTCTGTGTTACGCTGAGGTTGGGTCCAGCGATCGGTGTAGTTGGTTCCGCGCTTCCGGTCGATCTCTCGCGCTGGAACCGTTTACGGGCTGAGGAACTGACACACGGAGAGCTGGCGCGGATCGCAGGGGCCCGCCGGTGGGGATCTGCCGTGTGTGAAGCCAGAATCTTACCCCATGGAATTCTGGGAATTCAGAGCAGGCTATAAGAAGCGCTGCGCTCCTGTTGCGAAGTGGAGTCCTTCAGGCGGAGAGGAGGAAAGTGATCTCAACACCCTGGCCATCATTATCCAGTGTGTGTGTGTGTGTGTGTGTGTGTTTCACTTTCGCATTCATGCATTTAGCTGAAGCTTATCGCTTTAAGCGACTTATAAAAGAGAAACAAAAACCAATTTGTCAAAGCACCAACGCTTTATTAGACAACTTGATTATGTGTTTTGCACTGGAACCGACGGCTGAACCGGCCAATGATTAAAACTAAATGAACACAATTTAGTGAAAAACACTTTACTAGAGTTTTAAAGAACAAAATGCGCATGATTCTCTCTTATTGGTTAAGCGAACACCGTTCGGCATTATAATCATAAATGTTTCTTGATCATATGATTTGTGAAGGGTCATGTGACTCTGAAGACTGGAGGAATGATGCTGGAAATCCTGCTTTGATCACTGGATATAAATTGCAGTTTACAATTTATATTCATAGAAAACTTATTTTAAATTGTAATAATATTTTTACTTTATTTAAACCGCATTGGTGAGATGATGGTTTCTAAATCTAGAGAGCAGCGAGGCCAAAATATGTGATAAAAATACAATTTATTTATTTTTTTTGGGATGTTATCTTTTTGTAGTGTGTAATAGAGTAAAAAGAAGCGATCCTGAACTGCTGAAACGAGTCAACAATGTGACAAATTTGTAACTGTTTGAATCTCTGTGTATCAAACGCTGAGGAAGAGCTCAAATTCAGATTTGCTAATAGACGTTTAGTTTTCGACCAATCACAACAGACCGGGCCATTCTGACCAATCAGAGCAGAGTAGACTCTCGGAAAGGCGGGGTTTAGAAAGATTGAATCTTCTAATGAGCCATTTTCAGATCCTTTGGGAAAAGAGCTGACGCTGCCGTGGATATTATGAGAAAATTAAAGTGTTTTTGTCCTCGGACTTGGATGAAATTATGGGATTTCCTAAGTCATGAAAATTATGACATACTAAGTCATAACTAGAACATAAAAAGTGACTTACTAATTCATAATTATGACAAAAAATTTAAATTGCAAAGTCGAAATGATGACATACGAGTCCTAATTATGACTATCATTTTGACTTTTTGTCCATTTCAATATTTTACCTTTATAATTATGACTTAATATGTCACAATTTTTACTTTTTTTGTCATAATTATGACCGTTATCATTTTGACTTTTTGTTCATTTAAATATTTTATATGATAATTATATTCAATATTTTAGTCATAATGGTGAGATGAAGTTAAAATTATGACATACTAAGACATAATTATGAAAATTGAAATTGACAACACTAAGTCAAAATAATAAAATACAAAAAAAAAAAATCTACATTGACAAGTCATAACACTAAATCATAATTCTGAGATTTAAAAAAATTAAATTATGATGTCATTATTTCAAAATAATAACTTATTAATCATTTTGAGTGTCATGATTCTCAGAAAAAGTAGGAGACTCAAAGTCTGCCGGGAGATTTCGGTGTGTGTTTATATGATGCTAATGTCAAAATAGCCAAATATCAGCCGATTAATCAGTCTGGGTGGTACGTTGAACAAAATAATTTTAAATATTTCTGTCATTCAAAGGATTTGTGATGTGCGAAGGTCTTTGAAAGACGCCGTGGTCTGCAGGAGCTTGTGGTTTAAATCTCAAACCGAGGCGTTCACGCATGACTCACGATGGCTTTTCATGGATAATAATAATTATATATATATATATATATATTAATTTTTTTTTTTTTTTTTTTAATTGGTGTGTATATATATATATATATAATACTAATTAAAAAAATATATATATGTGTGTATGTATATTGATACATATATATATATATATAATATTTAGATAAAAATAGATAATATATATAATATTTTTTAATTAATATATATATATGAAAAATAAAATTAATTAATAATCAAAAATAAAATTATAATAAATAGAAATATTATATATATATAATAAAAATTATAAAAATAATAAAATAAAATTAATTAATAATCAAAAATAAAATTATAATAAATAGAAATATTATATATATAATAAAAATTATAAAAATAAAATTATAATAAAAAATTAATTAATTAATAATTAAAAATAAAATTATTATAAATATTAAATATATATATGATGTATGAATAGATATTTGACTACTGATTTACATTAATAAACTGGCTGAAATGGAAAGTTATTTGGAGGGTATAGCAAATTATTGAATTTTCAAAGGATTTGTGATGTGCAAAGGTCTTTGAAAGACGCCGTGGTCTGCAGGAGCTTGTGGTTTAAATCTCAAACCGAGGCTTTCACGTGTGACTCACGATGGCTTTTCATGGACTGAATGACGTGCTGATGGGAGAATAATGAAAGCTTTCCTCACAGTCGCTCCAGGACTAATATTTCAACTTTCACTGCGGCCTTTAAGTCGCACCTCGTTCGTGTCGCTATTAATATTCTCTGATGAATCAGTGGGTAGAAATGAAATCTCAAATGTTTCCAGCACCATCAAGTCTCATAATGTGACTGATAGACAATGCGGATGTTAATGGCGCCATATCCGTGTTGATTTCTGTAAAGGGCATGATGGGAAGGGGATCATCTTTCAGTGATTCCCATCCTTCCGCTCTGCGTTGCATTAAGCTTATTGCATTTTACATCCCTGAAATGCAACCCTCATCTTTCTGTTCCTCACAATGATCTGTGCATGCATTAAAGGTGCAGTGTGTAATATTGACAGCTAGTGGTTGAAACAGGTACTGCAGTCTAAAATATTGGAGATAGTTGTTTTCCCCGCCCTCTCCACGGGTTGCCAGATTGAGGACAGTGAGTGGATATATCCACGTTTTAATACGCCTCTGGCTTTTTAATCTGCCCTTCCACGGCTGCAATACGCTGCGTTTTCCTCCACCTGGCAACCTGGGGTGTCTAAACACTATTGGGTAAATTGGAAGTGGGCGGAGTCACACAGACCAAAGCAAAAAAACAGATATTCAAATTTGGTTGCCGAGTTACGGCGGGATGATATTTCAGTCCTCGGGTTAATCGGAACTCGTTTTTTAGCTCCTGAAACGTGATTGGCTGAGTTTCGGCCATGATGGAGCGGGTTTTGAATAGAAATCGGGCTGGTTTTGTTATGCAAACCGGGCAATCCTGATCATGACTGGCTGCGTTGTTTTTCTGAGAAACGTCAACTTGACTGCAGGCATATTATGGTATATTTATGCTTTAGTTCAGTCAATAAATTACATACCACACCTTTAAATACTACTACTATATATATATATATATATATATATATATATATAAGATTCCATGCATAATCAGCCAAAGTCCGCATATTCATGCGGGGGTCGCATTTTTTCAAATATGCCGCACTTTCGCCGCATAAATTGCCGATTTCAGCAAGCAAAATACGCGGGGCTGGCGTGATTTCACAATCATCCCTGTATTTTCGTTGCAAAAAACTCACATATATCTTAGCAGAAAGTTGAAAAATGTTGCGTTTACTTCACACAAGTAAAGCGCCATTATTTCCCCCCTGTTGCCATGGGAACCTCATGAAGTGACGTAATGACGCGACGTGAACGTCATCCGTAAACCCCGCGGTGAAACCGTGATGAAGACGCAGATCATTCTCATTCGCCAACAAAAATAAGCGCGCGAAGCAGTTTCCCGCCGTGTCACGTGACAGTGGGGGTGAATTATTTTGCACCACAGTCGACGCTGTATATTAGTAGTATGCAAAATGATTTACGCTGCACTTTGTGCTTTTGAAGCACTTGATTTAACAGAAGATGTGTGTTTTGTAGAGCTATCTCTGTAAAACAGGGATTTCTTTATACTTTATACATTCATTTTCACAGAAGTTGTTGAGTATTCCTCTTGTGAAGCGACAGAACTTGTTCGGCTCAATGTTTTGTGAGTTTGATGAAGGTCTGAAATAAAACAGAACGAGAACTTCAGTATTCTGTGATTTAGTAGCTTGAAGTGATCAGAAACGACTCTCGGCATGAAGGCAGTAACTAGTGAATCACCTTTTTTTCCTCTTTTGCATCAAACCGCAGTTTTTGCGAGTGAAATTGCAAAAATGTCCCTCATATTCCATCGCATTTTTGAAGAAAACGTGCCGCATGATCAAGGATTTTTGCCCGCAACAATCACAAAAAAAAATCCGTGTTTTTCTGGAGGGAAAAAAAAAACACATATTGCAAATTAATTTACAAATGAATTTAATTTGCAAATTAAAATACAAAATTTAAGCCAAAATATGGCTCAATAAACACTGAAATATGTGTGCTTCTGCTAATAATGGATGAAAAATCGCGAAAGCAAAGATCGCATGAGATCGAATCGTTTTGTAAAGAGTTTCAAAAAGCTTTGTAAGTTTTCTGAAATGCAAAAATAGGCTTTGCCTAATTAAATAGAACATTGGATGGAACCGGGTACTAAATTGTGGTTTTCTTTTCATTTCCTTTGTGTTTTCATCTCTTTATGCTACTATAACAGAGACCAAGTGTAGGAAGTTTAGAAATGAACCTGTGCGTGTCAGGGAGCTTTCACGCATCTCAGCGCTTCAGCTGTCGTATTCACTTCACAGAGAGATCAGTCAGTCAGTCAGGAGGCGTCATGTACGCTTTCTCTGACCGTTTGCCACTCTTGTCCATTACAGCGCTGCAGAATCAGCTCTGACCGCACTGAAGTCCATTTGAGCTGCAGCCCAATAACTCCATCCATCCATCCGTTATTAATTCAATCGATATTATCAGAGTAGTTGTTTGTGTATATACAGTAGATTCATTAATGATGAACAACCTGCTTACCGTCATTTAATGAATCAGGTGATGGGAAATAAAGGCTGAGAATTAAAGAATTAAAAAAGTGATTCTTTCAATTTTTACGGGAATTTGTGTATAATAGTAATTTTATATTAGTATATATAAATATATATATAAATTCTAATAATAATACATTTTTATTAATTTACGCAAAGATTGGAAATAATATATATGATCAGTATAATTATATTATTATAAAATGTGTCATAAT
>CM074303.1:12882311-12912311 GCA_037194245.1 Opsariichthys bidens
TGATCAGGGCTGGGTGGGTCACTTTTAAAATGTATTTCACTACAGATTACAAAATACATGCTTTAAAAAGTCATTTGTAACGTATTTCGTTACATTACTCAAGTTTAGTCACTTCATCTAAATACTTTAGAATACTTTGGAATACTAATAAGTGTGAAACAAACACAAAAAAGGCAATTGCAAGTTTTTATCTCACAATTCTGACTTTTCCCCTCAGAATTGTGTGATATAAAGTTGCAATTGTGAGATATAAAGTCAGAATTATGAGATATAAACTCACAATATTGAGAAAAGTCACAATTATGAGATATAAACTCACAATATTGAGAAAAGTCAGAATTATGAGATATAAACTCACAATATTGAGAAAAGTCAGAATTATGAGATATAAACTGACAATATTGAGAAAAGTCAGAATTATGAGATATAAACTCACAATATTGAGAAAAGTCAGAATTATGAGATATAAACTGACAATATTGAGAAAAGTCAGAATTATGAGATATAAACTGACAATATTGAGAAAAGTCAGAATTATGAGATATAAACTCACAATATTGAGAAAAGTCAGAATTATGAGATATAAACTCACAATATAGAGAAAAGTCACAATTATGAGATATAAACTCACAATATTGAGAAAAGTCAGAATTATGAGATATAAACTCACAATATTGAGAAAAGTCAGAATTATGAGATATAAACTCACAATATTGAGAAAAGTCAGAATTATGAGATATAAACTCACAATATTGAGAAAAGTCAGAATTATGAGATATAAACTGACAATATTGAGAAAAGTCAGAATTATGAGATATAAACTCACAATATTGAGAAAAATCAGAATTATGAGATATAAACTCACAATATTGAGAAAAGTCAGAATTATGAGATATAAACTCACACACCAAATTCACAATTGCAAGAAAAAAAGTCAGTATTGCAAGTTTATATCTCCCAATTCTGACTTTTCTCAATATTGTGAGTTTAAGTCAGAAATGTGAAACACAAACTCACAATTGTGAGGGAAAAAAAATAATAGTGAGAAAAAGTCGCAGTGACGAGTGAATTATAAAATGACTCCCAAAACATGAAAACAGTGGAAAACATGAAACTGAACTGGTCTTTTTCAGACGGTCAGAGTCAGAGAATCACCAATCGCTGTTTAAATGACATTAAAACTCAAAGTAATCACTTTGGTAATCTAAAACTGTAATCTGATTACCACCCATTTCAAATGAAACACAGTCACTCAAATTGTGTATTTTAAATACGTCACTAAGTTACTTGTATTTCGTTACTCCTCAACCCTGAGTATGACGAGAATGTCTATTGAAAAAAAAGCAGATTATTGAGATGTTTGCGGTCGCAACTGTGATTTCCAATAATTTTTTACTCACATAATATTTTTATTAATAAAGCAGGCAGCATTGCATGTTTACATGCACTTTTATCCATTGCATTCAAGGTTCACCTTTGATCAGGTCATGCACTCCCCGCGGATCGAACCCGTGACCTTGGCATCGCTAGGGATCGATTCAGCCGTCGGTTCAGTGTTGATGAGCAGCTCTGCAGAAAACAGCACTCGATTTAAATGTTGTTCTCATGCGGTTAAATCAATAATATTACTGAACATTCGTTTGTCTTTTAAACCTCTTTTGACATTTAGACCTCGTTATAATTAATTAATGCGTTAAGGAAGCTTGTGGTTGATGTCACTCATTTTTATTCATCACACTGAAAATGGAAGCGCAAATTGAGAGCATTGCATAGAGGGAAACGGGATTGCATTGATGTTCTCTGGATTTATGTCGCACATTTTGAAAAATTTATTACAAAAATAATGAGCTTAAAACTGCAATATGTAACATTTTCAGGGTCAGTGTTCTATATTTAGTTCCGTTGAGTTCTTTCAATATCCCAAATGTTTCCAACTGTTTGTGGAAATAGGATGCGGATCCGGGACGTGTGCGGGAGTCTCCTGTCAATCACGTCGTTTCCCTCGATTTCCGGTTTTATTTTGTAGAAACACCAAAGACGCTTTAATATCACGTGTTTTATTAGACAAACGTCTGTTTTACATTTATAGACAGAAAACTCATTATTGTAAACGAGCTCAACACGTTTAGTCTGATTGTTTCAATCTAGTTTTCTTGATTTTTTGCGAGTACCATGTTTCACCACGTTGTTTTACCATGTTTACCATTTTCTTCCATCGTTTAAAATGAACCGCATGTCATTTATCAGCACGATCCATCCAGTATTTAATATGATATTGTCATATGGATCTCGAACGCTCAGAGTAACGTTACAACGTCAAATGATCCGATAAACAGAGCTGCGTTTCCTCACAAGCGGCGACTGTGTCATAATAAAAGTCCCGCTGCTCTCGAGGCGTGTGTCGCTCGTCTCTCATCGTTCAGCTCCACGACACTCGCTTCACACTACAGGAACGTTCAGAATCGCATCCGCCAACGGGATTTCTCCCCGATTCTTTTCCGCCGGCTGTGAGGTGAAGACCACACGTCCCAAGATTCCTCGCTCAAACTCGCCGGCATCAAGCCACGCCCTCTAGTGGACGAAAAACTACATAGTGGACCTTTAAAGTGCAAACTGAATCAGTGTATTCTATTGCAAGTTATTGGCAATTGAATTAATTTTTTTTTTTTTAAATGCTTTTAAGATTTAAAGTGCACTACTTGCATGCATTTCTTTTTTCACAAGGAAGTATTTAATACACGTGGACTGGCAGCGCTTGTCAACACACTGTCGGTTTCGCAGTTCTCGGTGCGTCTCGTGGTTCAAGACAACATGCCAGGAAATCCATCCGAGAGCGACGGTTTAACGTAATAAACATCTCTGTCTGCTACAGCCTCTCTGATGGTGATGATTGGGGTGATGTGATTAGGGCCGGAACGAGATACTCCCCGCGAGAGGGTTTTACGCAGAAGTGAAGGTTAAGAGCTCAACCGCGAATGAGACGCTTGTTAAAGGAGAGTTCAGCGATGAAGAAGAACTCCCTGCGTCAGTGCGGCGCCACACGACTCGCATCCTGTCAGAATAATCCATACTCGTTGATGGAGCGGATCAGAGCTGCTCGCTCGGAGGCGCTGATCCAAGTGTCGAGGAGGAAAGCCAGCGGTTCACATGACCTTGAGTGGTGTGAGATGAGACGCCGCCGTCTCGCAATCAGTTTGTTCTGGTCGAGCGCCGCCCACTTAGACAGGAAGAGACCGTCCGATTGACCAGTAACTATTGTCAGGTAAATTTGGGGCCTGTACCACAAGGCTAGTTTACACTCCATGGCATCCTATATCCTAGTTAAGAGATCTCAAACTGAAACTGGACCAATCAGCTGTGAGCAAAGACACATTTCTGAGGCAATAAAGCATGAATTAGCATGTTGCTAGCATGATTAGCATGTTGCATTAGCATGTTGCTAGCATGATTTAACACGTTAGTGTGTTTTAGTATGTTGCAAGCATGAATAGTGTTGCTAGCATTAATTAGCATGTTTCTAGCATGTTGCTAGCATGATTAGCATGTTGCATTAGCATGTTGCTAGCATGATTTAACACGTTAGTGTGTTTTAGTATGTTGCAAGCATGAATAGTGTTGCTAGCATTAATTAGCATGTTTCTTGCATGATTTAACACATTAAGATGTGTTTGTTAACATGATTTAGCATATTTAGCTTGTTGCTAGCATGGTTCGGCATATTGTTGCAGGATTTATTAACTACCATGTTGTTAATATGATTAGCATTTTGCAAGCATGAGTTAACACATTGAAAGCATGTGTTAGAATTTTGCTAGCATGATTAGCATGTTGTATTAGCATGTTGTTAGCATTATTTAAACCATTGGTTGCATGTTTAAGTTTGTTGCTAACATGAATTATCATGTTTCTAGCTTGATTTAACATATTAAGATGTTTTAACGTGTTTGTTAACATGATTTAGCATATTTTAGCTTGTTGTTAGCTTGATTTGGCATATTGTTAACATGATTTAATACATTAATAACATGTTTCACCATGTTGTTAATATGATTAGCATTTTGCAAGCATGAGTCAACACATTGAAAGCATGTGTTAGAATTTTGCTAGCATGATTAGCATCTTGTATTAGCATGTTGTTAGCATGATTTAACACATTGGTAGCATGTTTTAGTCTGTTTTGCTAACACAGATTTAACACATTAAGATGTTTTAATGTGTTTGTTAACATGATTTGGCATATTTTAGCTTGTTGTTAGCATGATTTAACACATTGATAGCATGTTTAGTCTGTTTTGCTAACATGAATTAACATGTTACTAGCGTGATTTAACACATAGTTAAGATGTTTGTTATCATGATTAGCATGTTGCTAACATGACATAGCATTTTGTTTGAATATTTTAGCATGGCATTTATTTATTTGGCAGACGCTTTTATCCAAAGCATGATTATCATGATTAACATGAATTAGCATGTTGCTAGCATGATTTAACACGTTAGCATGTTTTAACATGTTGGTAGCATGGTTTAACACATTAACATGTTTAAACTTGTTTAGCTAGCATGAATTATTTTGTTAACGTGATTTAACACACTGCTAGCATATTTTAGCATGTTAGCATGATTTAACACATTAGCATGTTTTAACATGTTGGTAGCATGGTTTAACACATTAGCATGTTTAAACTTGTTTAGCTAGCGTGAATTATTTTGTTAACATGATTTAACACATTGCTAGCATATTTTAGCATGTTAGCATGATTTAACACGTTAGCATGTTTTAACACATTAGCATGTTTAAACTTGTTTAGCTAGCGTGAATTATTTTGTTAGCGTGATTTAACACACTGCTAGCATATTTTTGCATGTTAGCATGATTTAACACGTTAGCATGTTTTAACACATTAGCATGTTTAAACTTGTTTAGCTAGCATGAATTATTTTGTTAACGTGATTTAACACACTGCTAGCATATTTTAGCATGTTAGCATGATTTAACACGTTAGCATGTTTTAACACATTAGCATGTTTAAACTTGTTTAGCTAGCATGAATTATTTTGTTAACGTGATTTAACACACTGCTAGCATATTTTAGCGTGTTAGCATGATTTAACTCGTTAACATGTTGCTAGCATGATTAGCATGTTGTCTCAGGATGGTCATAAAGCTTAGTTGGTGAAACAATTTAAATAATAGCGGTTAGGACTTTGTAACAAATGATGAGAATTAATGTCACTTCCGTATCACCCGACAACATCTTCTGACCGCCGATACTGAATCACGAAAACGCATTTTCGTCTATACTTCATCCGCGTCTGACAGTGTATTCAAAACCGCGTTCGTGCGCGTCATTTAAAATAAAAGCCTCTTCAGAAAAAACATGTTTCTTTGACTGCTCTTGTTGAGGAACACTGCTAAAGTCCGAGACTATTGATTGTCAATTTAACGAAGATCATATGTCGTCTCAGAAGAAGAAGCAGAAGAAGCTTAAACGGTAGATCAGTGTCTTTCTCATTCCAGCATAATGTGTCTTGTTCATTTTTGCTTTACTAATTTTCTTTTTGTACGTTTAGATGAAAATAAGGGACAAAAGCAGCTCCTATGGCATTTCCTAGCATCACTAAGAAAAGTCTTTTTTCATATTGGATGTTTTATCTGGACCGTTTGCTTCTGGCTTTGTTGTAAACGCATCTCATGCATTTGTATTTAACTTCACCTCTCTGACGCCGTTTGACCTTTCCATTAGAATGATATCAGCATTCATAGTAAACTCACGAATGATGATTGTTTGCTCACCAAAGCCTCTAAATCTCGGTTGTTACGTGGATTACCGGAGTGTCTCGGCTTCATGCAACACCTCTAAACTGACCCACATTTGGATTGAGGATGACCTCACTGTCACGAGTCGAGTTCAGCCATTATTCCGACGGTCACCGCGGTAATCTGCAGTCACATGACTCCTGCTGTCAGGAGGAACAGGGGTCATTAGAGAACGAGAGAGAATAAAACAATAAGCCATGAGAGACAAAGCAGAGAATCTACAACACCTTAACCATGGTGAAGCAACTCCTTCAATGAGATGAAAGATCCGGTTCAGTTAAGATGCATTTAATAGGCTAATATTAAGGTTCTCAATTTATATATATATATATATATATATATATATATATATATATATATAATATAGCTGTACAATTTGGATCATTTAAATCTTTTTTTAATAGAAATCATGATTCTCCCATGAACTAAACAAACTAATGTAATTTACTGGAAGTTCTGTCAACATATTAATTGTTGCAGTTTAAAAAAAATTTTTTATTTGAATTATTAAAAACAAACCGAATGAATGAATGAATGATTCAATGACTCACTCCTAATAATGACTTTCATTACTGGATGAATCCGCTGACAAATCTCTTGAATGAATGATTCAATGACTCACTCATGAAGACTTTCATTATTAAATGAATCAGTGTTTTTGAATAAATCTATTGAATGAATGATTCAGTGACTCATTCGTGAAGACTTTCATTATTAAATGAATCAGTGTTTTTGAATAAATCTATTGAATGAATGATTCAATGACTCACTCGTGAAGACTTTCATTATTAAATGAATCAGTGTTTTTGAATAAATCTATTGAATGAATGATTCAGTGACTCATTCGTGAAGACTTTCATTATTAAATGAATCAGTGTTTTTGAATAAATCTATTGAATGAATGATTCAATGACTCATTCGTGAAGACTTTCATTATTAAATGAATCTGTGTTTTTGAATAAATCTATTGAATGAATGATTCAATGACTCATTCGTGAAGACTTTCATTATTAAATGAATCAGTGTTTTTGAATAAATCTATTGAATGAATGATTCAATGACTCATTCGTGAAGACTTTCATTATTAAATGAATCTGTGTTTTTGAATAAATCTATTGAATGAATGATTCAATGACTCATTCGTGAAGACTTTCATTATTAAATGAATCTGTGTTTTTGAATAAATCTATTGAATGAATGATTCAATGACTCATTCGTGAAGACTTTCATTATTAAATGAATCTGTGTTTTTGAATAAATCTATTGAATGAATGATTCAATGACTCACGCCCTTAATTCGATGCCCTTAACTACCTTAAGTGAACTATATTGGTGGAGTAATGTAGGGAAAAGTGAATGAGGGTATAGAGACGATTTCACTGGATGAAGGACAAATGCATTTTGCATCTGCAGTCAGGCTGTTAAAATATGATCAGCATTTATTTCTGCTCTTCTATTTAAAGCCGCATGAAACACCATAGCTCATGCTAAATTATTTTTATTTATTAATATTTATGTATTTGTTTACACACACTCATTATTCAAATACTATCCCAAACTGCTGATTCAAGTGCTTTACGAATGGTTACAGAAAAAACCTTTTTGCAAATATAGCATGATTGTTATGTTTTAAACATTTTTAACTTGTTTTGAACCCAAAATATTCTTTTAAATGGGTGCTTATTCAGAATTTTCTGACAGTGTTTTTGTGTGATTGACATCCTCTCTCTCTCGGCAGGCGATCATCAACAGCATGATCAGCCCCAACATGACGTTCACCAAGACGTCTCAGAAGTTCGGTCAGTGGGCCGACAGCCGAGCCAACACGGTCTACGGTCTCGGATTCGCCACGGAGCAGCAGCTGCACCAGGTGTGGACGTCAGGACAATAATATTGGCTTTAATGGCTTGTTTAGAGAAGCCTGAAACATGCTCTGTGCAAGAATATGAATGTGAACACTTGAGATGAGATTAAGAAGATGCATTAAAAACAACATAATGTAGTTTTACGCAGACATGTTTCCAAATACTTGCATCACCCCTTTTGTAATACTGCATTGTGTGTTTTTATTGCAGTTTGCCGAGCGTTTCAAGGAGGTGAAGGAAGCCACGCGTCTGGCCCGAGAGAAATCACAGGACAAGATGGAGCTGAGCTCCGCAGCTCTCAGTATCGCAGCTCCTCAGGTGTGACATTTTTTCTCTTCTGCATTCAATATAGTGCATAAACTGAAAAAAGCACACATGCTTACACTGAAGTAATCCTAAATTCAAAATGATAGCATCCTGACAATGCATTGAAGCCACTCCTTAGCGACCATAAAGCAACACCCTAACAACAACTCGCGACACTTTAGCAGCTCCATAGCAATGCCTTGGTAACCATCCCAAACATTCTAGTAACCTGCCAAGCATTGAAGTCACTCCTTACCAACCACATAGCAACATCCTAACAACTACTTTCAACACTTTACCAGCTGCATAGCAACACCCTGGCAACCTCTCAATGTTTAAGCAGCATGGCAATGCATTGAAGCCACTCAGCAACTACTCACAATACTTCAGCAGCTGCATAGCAACACCCTGGCAACCACTTAACACTCTAGGAGCCTGGCAATGCATTGAATCCACTCCTTAGCAACCATAAAGCAACACCCTAGCAACAACTCGCAACACTTTAGCAGCTGCATAGCAACGCTGTGGTAACCACCCTACATTCTAGCAGCCTGGCAATGCATTGAAACCACTCATAACCTCTCAACCGCATAGAAACTTCCCTAACGACTACTTGCAACGCTTTAGCAGCTGCATAGCAATGCCATGGCAACCATCCCAACATTCTAGTAACCTGCCAAGCATTGAAGCCACTCCTTTACAACCACATAGCAACATCCTAACAACTACTTGCAACATTTTACCATCTGCATAGCAACACCCTGGCAACCTCTCAATGTTTAAGCAGCATGGCAATGCATTGAAGCCACTCAGCAACCACTCACAACACTTTAGCAGCTGCATAGCAACGCCGTGGTAACCACCTTACATTCTAGCAGCCTGGCAATGCATTGAAACCACTCATAACCACTCAACCGCATAACAACTTCCCTAACGACTACTTGCAACGCTTTAGCAGCTGCATAGCAATGCCATGGCAACCATCCCAACATTCTAGTAACCTGCCAAGCATTGAACCACTCCTTACCAATCACATAGCAACATCCTAACAACTACTTTCAACACTTTAACAGCTGCATAGCAACACCTTGGCAACCACTCAATGTTTAAGCAGCATGGCAATGCATTGAAGCCACTCAGCAACCACTCACAACACTTTAGCAGCTACATAGCAACACCCTGGCAACCACTTAACACTCTAGGAGCTTGGCAATGCATTGAATCCACTCCTTAGCGACCATAATGCAACACCCTAACAACAACTCGCAACACTTTAGCAGCTGCATAGCAACGCCGTGGTAACCACCCTACATTCTAGCAGCCTGGCAATGCATTGAAACCACTCATAACCTCTCAACCGCATAGAAACTTCCCTAACGACTACTTGCAACGCTTTAGCAGCTGCATAGCAATGCCATGGCAACCATCCCAACATTCTAGTAACCTGCCAAGCATTAAAGCCACTCCTTAACAACCACATAGCAACATCCTAACAACTACTTTCAACACTTTAACAGCTGCATAGCAACACCCTGGCAACCACTCAATGTTTAAGCAGCATGGCAATGCATTGAAGCCACTCAGCAACTACTCGAAATACTTTAGCAGCTGCATAGCAACACCCTGGCAACCACTTAACACTCTAGGAGCTTGGCAATGCATTGAAGCCACTCCTTAGCAACAACCTAACAACAACTCGCAACACTTTAACAGCTGCATAGCAACACCCTGGCAACCACTTAACACTCTAGGAGCTTGGCAATGCATTGAAGCCACTCCTTAGCAACACCCTAACAACAACTCGCAACACTTTAGCAGCTGCATAGCAACGCCGTGGTAACCACCCTACATTCTAGCAGCCTGGCAATGCATTGAAACCACTCATAACCTCTCAACCGCATAGAAACTTCCCTAACGACTACTTGCAACGCTTTAGCAGCTGCATAGCAACACCCTGGCAACCCCTCAATGTTTAAGCAGCATGGCAATGCATTGAAGCCACTCAGCAACTACTCACAATACTTTAGCAGCTGCATAGCAACACCCTGGCAACCACCCAACATTCTAGCGCCCTGGCACTGAATTGAAACCGCTCCTTAGCAACCACATATCAACATCCTCATAAGCACTCACAACACTTCAGCAGCTGCATAGCAACACCCTGGCAACTGCCCAGAACGCCCTAGTTTTGCACGGGGAATCGCGACTCATTTTCGTGCAGTTTCTGCTTTCCTTCTCACAGATCTTTTGTGTCTGTGGTAAACGAAGGGTTACTGTAATCCTAGACCCACCTCACGAGAGAGAGAGAGAGAGAGAGAGAGCAGGATGAGCTGGGTCATTCGTCTCACTGGGAAGTGAGAGGAGAACTAGGACACTGATAAAATTATCCGGAGCTGTCCTGTTCACTCTCTGCCAGAGTCTGTCTTCTCGTATGATGCTCGTCTTTTCAGGTCAACAGGCTGTTTAAGTGCCATGACACACTCAGAGTGACCCAGACCTCGTGACGAGTGCCCGTCCGTTCTGACGCTTTAGTTTCACTTTTGTTTCGCATCCGTTCACAGATCAAGACAAGATCGATCTTCAGCTGCGGAATGCGATTGTCAGTCAATCGCAGGGTTTGGTTATAAACTAGATCTGCAATCTAGAACCAATCTAGATTCTCATCTGAATTGAGCACGAGTTATGAGTTTGGCTTACTGTTACCAAAACGACATTTTAGGCTTTACGTTCACACAGAATACCGTTGCCACTTCTGTACGTTCTGTACATTCACACACAGTTCATTTATTTACCAGAGGGACAACCGTATTCTATAAGCGAACTCATACGAACACAGTCAGTCACAGGCGATTAACCGCCACAACAGGAAAAAGAAGAAGAGACACGAGTGCGGAACCGCATTAATAGAATAATATCTCACGCAGCGTTACATTTACATCAGGAAAGTCATTCAGTGTCCACAGCATGTTAGTTCAGAAGAGAGGGGAGCGTTTCACTCAGTATATGCACTATATTGGTGAGTATATGAGCCATTTGAAAATGTTTCTTATAGTGAAATGAATGATGTAAATGCATGTATCTTTTATCATGTTCTCTCAATGCTCTCAATCCGGACGCTGTCAGTTCTCTCAGGTGAGTTTGACGTTCGCTCGGATTCAGATTTGGGTTCAGGGATATATTAAGCGGCCGCTGTCGATGTAGAAAAGGGGGTTTGTGCTTTATCACACTGTAACACACACACGTCACGTGTCCCATGAGCTCCGCAATCAAGTGACTCCCACGGTGAACCCCGTAGCATCATCTGCCACCGCAAGAGCAAAAATCAGGTCATTTTTGCATGTGACAGAGAGGGCTTTTCACCGTGAGTTTGTTATATTTCATGCCTTTCATAATATCATTGTGCTCGTTATAGTGAATTTGCTCACTTTTTTTTTTATAATAAGGTCTTTTTTAATGCATTTCAAACTCACCTACTGAGATTTGGGTCATTCATCAACAGTGCCATTTGTGCTTAAAAATGCATTTCTTTCGAAAAGGTTGGTGCTGAACTTTAACCAGCTCGGGCTCAAAATACCAGGACTGGAACCCATCGAGTCTGCTCCGGTGTTCAGATTAGAGGTCTACGCATATGAGTTTTGTAAAGTCAGCATGAAACGGAAGTTGCGCTAGTCTTTTCTTCCCTATCGTGACATATATCCAAGTAAAACTGCACCTCAAACAAGAACAAATGTAGGGCGGGGCTTGATTTTGTCCATGAGTAATTGATTGGATGGTTGTGGTTTGCTATTGGTGGATCTCATGTGAGTGACAGGTTGCCCCGCCCTCGTTATCCGAGAAGGAGAGGAAATTATTTTATTCAAGTTTATGAGGAACTTGAACTTTTGTCACATTATACACTACCGTTCAAAAGCATTTGTTTTATTTTTATTTTTTTTTAAAAGAAATTAAATAAATGGATACTTTTATTCAATAAGGATGCATTAAACCGACCAAAAGTGGCAGTAAAAACATTTATAATGTCACAAAAGATTATATTTCAAATAAACGCTGAACTTTCTATTCATCAAAGAATCCTGAAAAAAAAAAAATATTGTACACATTAAATGTTTCTCGAGCAGCAAATCAGAATGATTTCTGAAGGGTCATGTGACACTGAACGCTGGAGTAACGATGCTGAAAATTCAGCTTTGATCACTGGATATAAATTATATTTTGAAATATATTCAAATAGAAAATAGTTATTTTAAATTGTAATAATATTTCACAATATTACTGATTTTACTGTATTTTTAATTAAATAAATGCAGAATAAAAACATTAAATATCTTACCGATCGCAAACTTTTGAATGGTAGTGTATATATATATATATATATAATGTATATGTGTGTATGTATGTGTATATATAATATATATATATATATATATAAGTGATTTATACATTTATAATTTTATTACATTTCTAACTAAATTCTGTATCACTCTTCTGTTCTGTTGCCTTGTTTCAGTTTTGTGCCGTATAATTTCTTATTATCATATAATAGTGTATTATTACAATTCTAAAATAGCAATATTATTATCCTGTGACATATATGCGAATAATTAAAAACATTCCAAAAAAATGATTCAGTGTTACATGCAACAACAACAAAAAAAAACCATTCACATCTATAGAATAATGTGACAAAGTCCAGTATCAATAGTAATTCATAGGGGCACAACAATATTTAATAATAATAATCTGAGCTGCTTAGTCATTTTCTTTCTTTTTACTATTAATTTAATAAGTTATGCTTTTAGTTTAGCTCTCCGTTGTCTGGGTTAAAAGGATTTACCCTGAAGCCTGTCAGTGTGTGTCTGGATTGATGTGATAACAGTTTTCTTCTGTGTGTGTGTGGTAGGACTTGTCAGATGAGCTGCAGTCTCCTCCAGTGATGTGTGTGAACGGACCGGAGGACAAGCTCTACAGGAGCCAGAGCGCTGATATTACTCTGTCCTCAGAGAAGGAGCGCATTAAAAAGATGCTCTCAGAGGGGTAAGGCTTCAGCAGCGCTAATGTTCATGCATTCTCTGACTAGATGTCCGCCTTTGAGGCTGTCAACCGCGTCGGTGGAAAAATATTGGAGAAGGATGTGTGTAACATCCATTTATCACTCTAAATTGGTCCTTTCCCTGCCTGAAAGAGCCCATAAAATGCCTCTAATTTCAGTCCTCCCGAACGATTACGGGCCTCTTTACCATGTGAGCTGTTCTAGCACTAACAGCCATTCTGAACACCTTAGCAACTCCCTACAGCACACTTGTGTTATGACTCTGAATTTTGCACAGGCAAACTGGTGATCAGGGCTGGGCGGGTCACTTTTAAAATGTATTTCACGACAGATTGCAAAATACATGCTTTAAAAAGTCATTTGTAACGTATTTCGTTACATTACTCAAGTTTAGTGACTTCATCTAAATACTTTAGAATACTTTGGAATACTAATAAGTGTGAAACAAACACAAAAAAGGCCATTGTGAGTTTTTATCTCACAATTCTGACTTTTTCCCTCAGAATTGTGTGATATAAAGTTGCAATTGTGAGTTATAAAGTCAGAATTATGAGCTATAAACTCAGTATATACTCAGAATTTATTCAGTTTTAAATCAGTTGTAAATAAACAAGGTGTATATTGAATTTGGTCTTTTAATATCACTTACTGAAAACCTGGGGAAAACGACACAAGACATGCATAAATGCAGTGAATTTGTTTAGGATTATCTGATTGGTGTAACACTGATTAACAAAACGTGTGCGTTCTTTGATAGTTAAAGCTTCACTAATGTTTATCTAATGCAGTTGGGTTAAGTCAAGCCTGGTTAAGCCAGGATTAGACCGTCGTTAAATCAGGACACTTAAGTAGCTTTTTTAGACGTTACTCGTGTGCATCTTGAGACGAAACAATGACATATTTTAAGATATGTTAAAACAGCTCAAACATGTATCTTAACCTTGTTTGTGAACGTAGTTATAAGGAAAATAAGGACTATTTAATTGCATTTGCTATGACGTCGGGTCACTTTCTCTCTTCCAGGTCGATCTGTGAGATGAATCTGGAGGCCGAGCTCTTCAGTTTACAGGACAGTAACGCCAAACTGGTGGCAGCGCTGCATGAGGCTAACGCTAACGTGGAGCAGTGGAAGAAACAGCTGGCGGCGTATCAGGACGAGACCGAGAGGTTACGAGATCAGGTGAAAAT
Organism: Opsariichthys bidens; assembly: GCA_037194245.1. Lineage (NCBI taxonomy): Eukaryota > Metazoa > Chordata > Actinopteri > Cypriniformes > Xenocyprididae > Opsariichthys > Opsariichthys bidens. Next base: position 12,896,542 of record CM074303.1, read on the forward strand.
AAAGGCGCAATATGTATATTTTTTTCTTCGCCGCCACTAGGGGTCGCTAAAGGCGTATTTTGATGACGCCGATCCTCGTTTTGTTTCTCCTTATGTCCCAAAGTTTGCTTGCCACGGTCCATGTTTGAATAAACGCCGTTACGCAGATGTCCGTGTCTGTTGCCTATGCAGTACAAGCGGAAACCAGGGATAACGCGGATATTACGTCATTGACAGGTGCAAGAGAGCGACAGGCACTATATAAAATTGTGAATTTCTCTGAATTTACAAATTCTTGGAAATATTTAGGACAGTGCTTCCCAAACTGTGGGCCGCGGCCCCCGGTGGGCCGTAGCGGTATTGCGGGGGGGCCGTAGCTAGTCCAAATCAATATATTAAAATAATTAAAATATTCCAATTGTTCTAAAATTTGAATTGTTTTGAAAGGGCTGGAAGTGCAAGAGATGGCCAAAAAAAATTAAAGGCACAATATGTATTTTTCTTCTTCTTCTTTGCCGCCACTAGGGGTCGCTAAACTCTTCAAAACGATAACAAAGGCGTAGTTTGACGACGTTTTATTTCTCCTTATGTCTCAAAGTTTGCTTGCCACGGTCCATAATGTTTGAATGAACGCCGTTACGCAGAATTCCATGTCAGTTGCCATGGTTACTATGCAGTACAAGCGGAAACCAGGGATAACGTGGATATTACGTCATTGACAGGTGCAAGAGAGCGACAGGCACTATATAAAATTGTGAATTTCTCTGAATTTACAAATTCTTGGAAATATTTAGGACAGTGCTTCCCAAACTGTGGGCCGCGGCCCCCCGGTGGGCCGTAGCGGTATTGCGGGGGGGCCGTAGCTAGTCCAAATCAATATATTAAAATAATTAAAATATTCCAATTGTTCTAAAATTAGATTTTTTTTTTGAAAGTATGTAAGGTTAGTGTTACGGATTTGAATATATTTGTAAAGAATGGTTACATCATAGTTCACAGGAAATTCTTACAAACTTGTTAATGAATGTATTTGTTGGTAAATGTCGGTATATATTTTTTAACGGCGGGGTCGTGGAGCTTTTGCACTGTTTTTGGGGGGCCTTGCCCCGCTTAAGTTTGATTTAGCATCATGTAAGTACACAGCTGAGCGAAATATATTACACCGTGCGAGTGGTTTTTGGATCTTTTATTTATTTGTGCCTTTTAAGCGGTAAAAAGTTAATTCATAAATTCAAATGTTTTTGAAAGATGTCTTTTATGATCATTATTTGACACAGCAAAATAGTATTACAATTTAAAAGAATATATATTAATATATTTCAAAATGTAATGCGTTCCTGTTGAGGTGAATTTCCAAATAAATGCCGTTCATTATTCTTCAAAGAATCATCTGAAAATGATCAGAAACTCTTCATGATAATTGATATATAATGAGCATCAGAATGATTTCTGAAGGATCATGTGACGCTGAAGACTCGCGTAATGATGCTGAACATCACGGGAATAAATTAAACTTTACTATATAGTCACATAGAAAACAGTCGTTTGAAACTGTAATAATATTTCACAATATTGCTGTATTTTTGATTAAGTAAATGGTCACCGTAAGAGAGCACTAAATAAATCTTAATCAAAAACGACAAGAAATGATCCGAATCTCCATCGATCCCAATGGGATTGTCATCGTCTCTCACTTCCCATCCGTGTGCTCTCATTATCGCAGGACGCGTGTTCGAGAGAGGTAGCCCTCCATCTCTCTCTGTCTCTCTGAGATGAGAACAGGCGACCAGGTGGTTGAAAATGGTTCATGTCTCATGGGACTAGAGAAAGAGAGAGAGAGAGAGAGATGTGGGGTGGTTTGTAGGACAGCAATATCCTACTTTCAATGGCCTAGTTAGGAGGACTGAAATATCACCAGGGGGAGCTGCCAGACCCTCGTTCGGGAAACTTTTTTTGCACTTTACATGGTTAAAAATAAGCCAGTCTCTCTTAAGGCCCTCCAAGTGCCAGAGACCTTTACGAGGTGCTCCTTTTTCTCCCGTGTGTGTGTGTGTGTGTGTGTTTATCATGCGGCTCTGTTGGAGTGACGCACTGAATGGGTGGAGTAAAAGATGGTGGTGTTGTTTTTTGGCTCTACTAGACTGAATGTTGATTATTTTCCTCATATTCTCCGTTGTTGTTGCAGCACCTCTCTTCCCGGTCTGTCAGTAGCGCTCTGATTAGTTCCTGTCTCTATGAAGCCCCTCCTTCTGAAAAAGCACACAGTGCTCTGATTGGGCGGCGTGTTGTGATTGATGTTTGGGAAATGCCCCGCCCCTTACCATAACTGACAGTTTCAACACGCTACTAACTAACTCAGCCCCTTTATTGTGCTCATGAATTATTTAAATGAGGAATATTGTGAAGAAAACTCCCACTGGAGGGACTTTTTCATGCTCAAACAGCAACATTACACACCGAACATGGAGGAAAAGCAGAATTGGAGCCCTTTAATAGACGTTTCATCTCAAGTGCATGTTGTTTGAAAGCATAAACTCGGCTCTCAGTTCAATCTCTTTGGTTGCAAATCACTTTTTGTTCAAAAGTTTGGGGTTAGTGAGGTTTTTTATTATTCGTCCAGGACACATTAAATGGATCAAAAGTGACGTTTATAATGTTACAAAAGATTTCTATTTCAAATAAACGCTGTTCTTTAGAACTTCACATTCATGAAATAATCCTGAAAAGTAACAGTTTCCACAAATCATCATAGGATCATGTGACACTGAAGATGCTGAAAATTCCCAGGAATAAATTACATATGACGTTTTATATAATATTTCACAACATTAGTGTTTCTGATTGTATTTTTGATCAAATAAATCCAAAAAAGTCATGCCGACCCCAATCGTTATTAAACATCAAATATGATCTGATCAGCTTTTGCACTGCATTCGTACTGATGAATTCATACCCAATAACTTGTCGCATCTCACCTGGTTAAAACGCTCGGCCCAGTTTCCACTGTCCTTTACTGTCAGCTGTAATGCATTATTCAAATATAATGGCTGAATGATCACTGAATGTGTATGTAGGTCAGCGGCGGGGCTTTGTGATGGACATTACGCTGAAGATTGTGTGTAATGTGTCTGAGTGAGGTTATAAAATGATTTTACGCACCAGATGAGCTGGTAAAGCAGAACAGGCTGTGTTTGTAAAGAAGCGGACAGACCGGAGGAGAGAAACGAGTGAGTCATTACCGCTTTCATCTGAGCCTTCACAACAGTCTGCCGTCTCTGAAATATCAACAAGAGCCGTTTCCTCGAAGGAGAACGGCCGCTTCTGTGAAGTAAAGCTGCGGTGGACAAATGAACGACTGTTTCCGGACAGGTTTCCCCCGACACTCCAAGAGAACTCGCGAAAGTCTTCCGAACTCAAACCACTCAAACCTTTATTTTTTAACTAATAAAAATGACTAAAAATTTAAATCTAAAAGAATTCGATTACAAAGATCAAATGATAATAGTATCTCAATCTGTAGTATTATATTTTTAAATGTTCCATTTTCATTTTTAGTCATTTTGTTGCGTTAGTTGTTGTTTTTTAATGTCTGTATTTTATATTTTAGGGTATTTTAGTACATCAAGTTAAACTACATGAAAATAAAATAGGTTTTTTTATGGTTTTAGTTTTTGTTACTATAAGAACCGTGTCTCGATGATACTGAAATAGCATTAATAATAATATAATTGTGCGTCGACAGTGTAGCAAAATAACTGCTATAGTTGTGTTACGCTTTATTTTACAGTGTTCTTGTTACATATGTATATAATAACAGTAAATTATGCATAATTACTAACTCTAATCCAAACGCTATAGTTGTTAATTATTATTACTCAGTACTTAAAAGTATAATTACACTGTAATTGTAGGACATCTTAAAATTAAGTGTAACCTTGCATTTTTTACATTAAATTATTATTTTAAAAATAATATTGGTTGCACTTTATTTTACAGTATGTGTACTTACAGTGTACTTAAAATACTGAGTAGTATAAGATAACTACAAGAGTTAAGGTGCAAGTTCAGGGTTAGTGCCTAGTTATTACAATTTCTGTAATAAGTATATACTTTACTTTACACTCACCTAAAGGATTATTAGGAACACCACACTAATACTGTGTTTGACCCCCTTTCGCCTTCAGAACTGCATTGATTCAACAAGGTGCTGAAAGCATTCTTTAGAAATGTTGGCCTAGAATAGCATCTTGCAGTTGATGGAGATTTGTGGGATGCACATCCAGCCGTTCCACCACATCCCAAAGATGCTCTATTGGGTTGAGATCTGGAGACTGTGGGGCCATTTTAGTACAGTGAACTCATTGTTCAAGAAACCAATTCGAAATGATTGGAGCTTTGTGACATGGTGTATTATCCTGCTGGAAGTAGCCATCAGAGGATGAGTGGATATGGTGGTCATGAAGGGATGGAGATGGTCAGAAACAATGCTCAGGTAGGCCGTGGCATTTAAACGATGCCCAATTGGCACTAAGAGGCCCAAAGTGTGCCGAGAAAACACCCCCACACCATTACACCACCACCACCAGCCTGCACAGTGTGCACAATGTTCTCATTCTGTTTACGCCAAATTCTGACTCGACCATCTGAATGTCTCAACAGAAATCGAGACTCATCAGACCAGGCAACATTTTTCCAGTCTTCAACGGTCCAATTTTGGTGAGCTTGTGCAAATCGTAGCCTCTTTTTCCTATTTGTAGTGGAGATGAGTGGTACCCGGTGGGGTCTTCTGCTGTTGTAGCCCATCCGCCTCAAGGTTGTCCGTGTTGTGGCTTCACAAATGCTTTGCTGCAGACCTCGGTTGTAACGAGTGCTTATTTCAGTCAAAGTTGCTCTTCTTGAATCAGTCGGCCCGTTCTCCTCTGACCTCCAGCATCAACAAGGCATTTTCTCCCACAGGACTGCTGGATGTTTTTCCCTTTTCACACCATTCTTTGTAAACCCTAGAAATGGTTGTGCGTGAAAATCCCAGTAACGGAGCAGATTGTGAAATACTTAGCCACGCTCAACCATGCCACGCTCAAAATGGCTTAAATCACCTTTCTTTCCCAGTTTGGAGTTCAGGAGATTGTCTTGACCAGGACCACAGCCCTAAATGCATTGAACTGCCACGTGATTGGTTGATTAGATAATTGCATTAATGAGAAATTGAACAGGTGTTCCTAATAATCCTTTAGGTGAGTGTATATACTGTAAAATAAAGTGCTACCATAATATTTTAAAAATGTGAAGCATTTATGTCACTTAAGCATGAATGGGAGTTACATAAACGTAACATTTTTATGAATGCAGGTAAAAATAACCTATTAAACATGAAAGTATCGTATGCAATTCTGTAGCCCCGCCCCTTTTCAGGCCTGTGTTTGTGATTCCACAGCATGACGGTAAGATCTTACTGGTCTACTGATGTTTGTTTTGCCACTCGCTTCACAAACGTAACGTTTGTTGACTCTATAAATCCGCTTCACTGTCAGTGATGCCAGAGAATATACAGAGCTACCGCGAAAACAGAAGTTCAAAGACGCTGCGCGCTTGTTTCTCTGCCATGAAGTGTTTAAAGTCGAGTCTGTTAAGAGTGGAGATGATGGTTGTGTGTAGGTGGCGGAGCTGGAGGCTCATGGTGGTCAGGGACCCAGCGACATGCTCAAAGATGAACTCACTCAATCCCTGGAGGAGCTGGAGAACTTACTGAAGGCAAAGGACGAGGTGAGACACACACACACACACACACACACTGATGGAGGGGAGAGTCCAGCGACCTACAGATGCACTTTCCTGAGTTACTGCAATCATCTCCTCAAACTTACATGTTCATCTCAATGCATTTCAGGAAATCCGGATTCTCCAGAGTAAGAAGTCGGACTTCCACGAGCTGGAGCAGGAGAGAGAAGAGGCCATACACAGACTACAGGTGCTGGGAGGATCACAACACACCAGAACACTGAGAGCCGTTTAAAGCATTAATAGTTTAATGTGGCACTGAAACTTTAGGTTAAAATGGAAGAAAAAGGTTTTATATTTCTAGATTTTTTGCTAAATATTTATGACTTTTATATATTATGTATTTTTATATTTTTTATTTCTTCATGCAGTACAGAATCAGGTTTTATATTTTTTCTATATTTTTTTTATTATTGTTTCTTCATGCAGTACAAAAATCAGGTTTTATATTTATATATTTTTCTATATATTTTTATTATTTTTTTATTATTTCTTCATGCTGTACAAAAAATCAGGTTTTGTATTTATATATTTTTTCTATGTATTTTTATTTTTTATTTCTTCATGCCGTACAAAAATCAGATTTTATATTGACTTTTTTCTATATATTTTCATATTTTATTTCTTCGTGCAGTATATTTCTACATTTCTTTCTGTATATTTTTGTTATATTTCTTCATGCAGTACAGAATCAGGTTTTATATTTATATATTTTTTCTATATATATTTTTTTTAATTATTTCTTCATGCAGTACAAAAATCAGGTTTTATATTTATATATTTTTTTCTATATATATATATATATTTTTTTTTTTATTATTTCTTCATGCAGTACAAAAATCAGGTTTTGTATTTATATATTTTTTCTATGTATTTTTATTTTTTATTTCTTCATGCCGTACAAAAATCAGATTTTATATTGACTTTTTTCTATATATTTTCATATTTTATTTCTTCGTGCAGTATATTTCTACATTTCTTTCTGTATATTTTTGTTATATTTCTTCATGCAGTACAGAATCAGGTTTTATATTTATATATTTTTTCTATATATATTTTTTTAAATTATTTCTTCATGCAGTACAAAAATCAGGTTTTATATTTATATATTTTTTTCTATATATATATATATTTTTTTTTTTTTTTAATTATTTCTTCATGCAGTACAAAAATCAGGTTTTATATTTATTTTTTCTATATATTTTCATATTTTATTTCTTCGTGCAGTATATTTCTACATTTCTTTCTGTATATTTTTGTTATATTTCTTCATGCAGTACAGAATCAAGTTTCATATTTCTATATTTTTCTATATATTTTTAGTTTTATATTTTTTTTTCGTCGTGCAGTACAGAATCAGGTTTTATATTTCTATTTTTTTTTATATATATATATATATATATATATATATATATATTATATTTTATATTTCTTCATCCAGTACAGAATTTCATTTTATATTTCTATAATTTTTTCTACATATTTTTATTTTTATAATGTTTTTCTTCATCCAGTACAGAATCTCATTTTATTTTTCTATTTTCTCTCCTATATATTTTGATATTTTTTCATTTCTTCATCCAGAACAGAATCAGGTTGAATATTTCTATATTTCGTTCTATACAATTTTATTTTTCCTCACGCAGTATGTGCTACTTTGCTTAATGTGAACACGTGTTCATATTTTGAGGTAAAGTTGTGGTAAAATCATGCTGTAAATGAGCTGAAACCTCTGATTTCAGGAGTTAGAGATGCGTAACGTTGATTTGGAGCGGCGCGTGCAGAACGCCGAGCAGAACCTGGCCTCGGCGCTGGAAGACCGCGACCGCGCCGAGAACGAGGTGCAGAGGGTCGTTCAGATCCTCGACGTCAAGATCTTTGACCTCAACGACCTCAGACAGAGCCTGGTCAAACTCATCAGTAAATAATGCGACGCGAGAGACGAGAGACGAGAGACACTCATCCTGAGGGCCGCAGCGAGCGGCGCCGCATCCACTAGAGGGCGTAGTTCTGCTTTAGTAGTTTCCGCACTGACGCTCTCAGTATCTTCTCACTTTTCTTGCTTCGTTTCGCCCTTTCTGTTCAAAGTCTAGCAATAACTTCATTGGGGAGGATGTTGTGTTGGAAGATCATGAGCAGCGATGTCACGGTACAGCTTTATTTTTGATACGCCAGTCTTTACAGTCTCACAAGCATTCTTTTTTTTTTTCATTAGAGGCCAAATGAAAAAAAATGCACTGCAATTCTCTCGGAAATAATTTGTTAAAAAAAAAAAAAAAAGTAATAATTCAGCAAGTTAAATAATAATATTTACATAACGTTCTTTTTTGTTGTTGTTGCTTTTTTACATTATTATGACATAATAATTAAAATTATATTTTTAAAAATAAGAATAATAGAACAGCTCAAATTTTTATTTGAGCGTTGATTATTAAACGCGTGCGATTCATTTGATCAAGTGCGTCCTGAAATGTTCACTTTCGTCCCGGTGCGTCGCTATTAAAAAATGATCCTATTTTAATAATAATTTAGCTCAAAAGATCGTCATGCATCTCTGTAACATTCAACTAGTGAGTCGTTTTTACGAACACAACACAAGATTGAGAGCTAAAGAATCGTGACTCTGTGAATCAAAATTTGGTTCAGAACCGAATCTTCATTTGTAGCATTCGGGAGACGCGTGCAAAACATGAAACGCCTATTTGTTTTTGCGAATGACTCTTTTATCTTCACGTGGACGTGCTCTGCGGTGTCACAGCTGGAGTGTGTAAACCAAAGACCAGCTCGAATGTGTTTCATACTGTGGAATGCTTAGTATAGAGGACGTAAAGCACTAAATAGCAGCTGCATCGGCGGAAATATATAAGTAGGTAGAATTAAACAATTGTTTCTGTTATTATAGAATATTAAGATCTCGCAAGGGAATTTATCCTTAAGAATAGCTGTAGTTCTTCACTGAGGAATGGATGTTGAATGTGCTTCTAGTGTAGTTGCTGTGCGGCTCTGAGGCTGGATTGTGAGAGCACAAGCAGAAAGTCACTCGTGTGGCTTCAAAACCGCAGTGTTTTAAGTGCCAACAGCCTGTTTTTACCTTTTGGCACGAACGGCCACGTTTGTGTTCGTTTGCTTTCTTTAGGGTCTAATGAACAGGTGTTTACTTTTCTATTTCTTCCTCGTGCAGAACTGGAGTATGTGTACTGCTTTGTGTTTTTGGACAATGACAGCATGTGTGGGTATTATTTGGAGTTTCAAGGACAAAATCTCATCGTTTCTGTGAGATATAAAGTCGGAATTCTGAGATTTAAAAAGTCACAGTAATCTTCTTCTTTTTTAGTGGCGGAAACGGGTATAGACTTGGATATGGAAGCCCGTTCCCGCCACTGTTGAGAAAAAAAAATCCGAAATTAATCCGAGACATTATAATGAGATTCTAAGTCATTATTATGAGATACAAAGTCATTATTATGAGATACAAAGTCATTATTATGAGATACAAAGTCATTATTATGAGATACTAAGTCATTATTATGAGAAACTTTCTCATAATAATGACTTTGTATCTCATAATAATGACTTAATATCTCATAATAATGAGAAACTTTCTCATAATAATGACTTAATATCTCAAAATAATGACTTATTATCTCAGAATAAGAAAACTTTCTCATAATAATGACTTAATATCTCAAAATAATGACTTATTATCTCAGAATGAGAAACTTTCTCATAATAATGACTTAGTATCTCATAATAATGAGAAACTTTCTCATAATAATGACTTAATATCTCATAATAATGACTTAATATCTCATAATAATGACTTAATATCTCATAATAATGACTTATTATCTCAGAATGAGAAACTTTCTCATAATAATGACTTAATATCTAATAATAATGAGAAACTTTCTCATAATAATGACTTAATATCTCATAATAATGAGAAACTTTCTCATAATAATGACTTAATATCTCATAATAATGAGAAACTTTCTCATAATAATGACTTAATATCTCATAATAATGACTTATCTCATAATGAGAAACTTTCTCATAATAATGACTTAGAATCTTTAACGTAATCAGAAGTCTGAAGCTGTCAGAAGTGTCACTCTGAAGCGAGAGCCTCGTGTGTTCTGCAGCTCGATGGCCTGATCCTTCATTCTTCACTGTTAAGAGTCATACTGTGCCGACCAGCTGGAAAACTCCAGAGCCAAGTCTCACTTACAATGTATGATGTTCTCTGAATTTAACGAAAACTTGCTGAATAAATTTGTTTTACATTGAATCACCAGTGTGAGTTACTCAATCGTTGTCTGTCATTAATTACCCTCATGTTCATCTTCAGACCCCGCCCCCTTTAGTTCCCGCGTTCTCACGCCGTGAAAAATACATGGACAGACAAGACAGAGCAGGTGACTTTTAACACGTAACAGTGTCATATTTAATATATCGTAATTTTTTAAAGAAGTGAATCCAAAATGGCGGATTCAGGGTTACGATTGGTTAGAACACCTGTCAATCAAACCGTTTGAATGGTCAATTAAGATATTTTTGATTAAATCCTAGAGGTTTATGACTCTTCCATAGAAAGGAAAGGTTGTGATGCAGTGGTTCAACCTTAATGTGAATACTTTTTGTGTGCAAAAAACAAAACTTCATTCAGCAATCTCTTCTTTTCCGTCATTATCGTTATCCATGTGACGCACGGTGAAGCTTCCGTAATGCCGTCTCATTATTGGCCAAAGCTGATCACGTGATCAGCACAACGCATGCGTGTGATGCTGGCGCGGGCCAATAACGAGCCGGCGTTGCGACGGACGTAAACACTATATGAGAACGACGGAGGAGATTGTTGAATAAAGTCGTTTTTTTCTCGCAGCATCACGGCGACTGTTTTAACAATGTTCCTTTCTGGACCTTCAAAGTGTTCATTATATAGACGAGTCATGAACCTCTCGGATTGCATCAACAACATCCTAATTCGTTTTCTGAACTAATGATTTAAATTACATTCGATTCCAAAAGAGGATTTTCACAGTGATGTCATACAGTGTTTTAAAAGTAACAAAAAAGTAACTAATCGCGTTACTAATGACGTTTTATGGAAAATAATGTTACTTTTGTGTCACTTTTTCTCGTCTGGGCTGTAAATGGGAAATCATGCGTTACTCATTTGTAATATTTTAGTCTGTATATTAACTCGAGTTATTTAGTCTTAGGACCTTTTAAATATGTTCATTAATGTACAGATTTTTAATTTGCTGCTGTGGTTGATTTATTTATTAATAGATTCTGGGTGTTTTATTGTTTGTAATTGTTGCGTGAGCCAACTCCCTAAAGTATAATCTTATCCGTTCGAAAAAGTAACTCCGCTATTTCGTTGTAAATTTAAAAGTAATGCATTACTTTACTAGTTACTTTTAATGTTACCCTCAACTCTGGTCCTAGAAGAACCTTTCAGTGATTATCCCTTAAAATAACCACTTTTTAGTGTTAACGTTTCTCAAAAAAAATCTGAAGAACCTTTTGTGCAACAAAAATTCATGGATTTTTTTTTAAAGGTTCTCCATAGATTCCGTTCAAGAACCTTTATTTTTGTGAGCGATTTACTTAAACATGCTTAACTTTGGTAAATATTACATTTGCTCAATTCATGCCGAAGCAAATGTCGCAATTCCAACATCGACTAAACGCATTAAAACGTACGAGTTTTGTTTTGAAAGGTCCGGTTTCACAGACACGGATTAGGCCTTGGTACAATTAGTATATTGAAGTATGTTTTATAAACTTTCACTAGAAAAAAAAAAAGCATTACTGTTGTGAATCTTGAGACGAAACAATGACTCATTTTAAGATACATCAGTACTTTCAGTTAAAACCGCTCAAACATGCATTTTCGTCTGGGACTATCTTAATCCTTCTCTGTGAATCCATATTTTAAATCCTTACATGCAAAAACCGTTTTCAAGTGAGCTTGGGGTACAATTGCTCATACATAAACACCAATTATGAGTTACTTTTGATATATTCTAGACCTAATATTATACCCAATATCATAAACTATGACTTCACAACCCTGAATGTACTAAATACGGAAGATATTCAAAATAAAATCCACTGAAAATGCATCTTCAGGGAAGTATGAATGGTTAGAAAAACTAACGTCGCTGAAAGTCATCTCCAGCGTGCAGTAACTCTACACAGAGGAAGAAGAGCACAATGAACGGACAAACTCGAGGCGACTGTTCAACATTTTATTAGAATACAGAATCTCCTGAATCGCGTCGACGCTGCCGTCTACTTCAGCTTCTTCTTGGGGCGCAGGTTGTTGGTGTGGCCGCACTTCTTCTTGCGGCAGTTGACGGCGCGCGGGTGCAGACGGGCGTAACACCTGAGAGCAGAGCGCCGGTTAGGACACAACGCCATCGCTAGACTCCGAAAGCATAAGCGTAAGGTCTTACTTGCGGCAGATCATCTTCTCGCAGTTGTACTTCTGGGCCAGCTGTCTGAGGGACGGCTCGATGATGCCTCCTCTGAGACGCAGAACCAGGTGGAGGGTGGACTCTGAGGGGAACAAAGCAAAACGGGAAAATAAAACGACGACGCCGTGACCAACAGCGAATGCAAGTAAAAAAAGACGCTGGATAAACACCTTTCTGAATGTTGTAGTCTGAAAGCGTGCGACCATCTTCCAACTGTTTGCCGGCGAAAATCAGACGCTGCTGGTCAGGTGGGATCCCTGAAAAAGTCATATTTAGTATTCAGTATATATTTTATGTTATGACGCCACATTCATACAGACTAAAGCTCACGCTCACCCTCTTTGTCTTGAATCTTGGCCTTCACATTCTCGATGGTGTCGCTGGGCTCGACCTCGAGGGTGATGGTCTTACCGGTTAAGGTTTTCACAAAGATCTGCATTTTGCCACTGGAACAAGAGAAAAGATGTTATTCACACCGACTTACGGCATCAAACGTCAGTTATCGATCAAGAACACACCAGAAATAATCACTGCAGGCCAGTTTCACATATTATGGTTCCATTTTTTGGTGTAGATTAACAATCAGGGCTAGTGTTGAAATGTATTTCACTACAGATTACAAAATACATGCTTTGAAAAGTCATTTGTAACGTATTTCGTTACATTACTCAAGTTTAGTCACTTCATCTAAATACTTTAGAATACTTTGGAATATTAATAAGTGTGAAACAAACACAAAAAAGGTCATTGTGAGTTTTTATCTCACAATTCTGACTTTTTCCCTCGGAATTATGAGATAAAGTTGCAATTATGAGTTATAAAGTCAGAATTATGATATAAAGTTGCAATTGTGAGTTATAAAGTCAGAATTATTAGATATAAACTCGCAATATTGAGAAAAGTCAGAATTATGAGATAAAGTTGCAATTGTTGGTTATAAAGTCAGAATTATGATATACAAAGTCAGAATTATGAGATATAAACTCACAATACTGAGAAAAGTACAAAAAAGGTCAAAGTAATTAGATATATATTTTACCGATCGCACATTTGACAGCGACCCTTACGATTACAAACTCCCTTATATGAGCAGCTAACTGTACAACAAGCGTTTTTCATGTAATATATATGCATATATTACACGTTTATGGCGTTTTATTGCACGTTTGGTGGAGATTAGCGTGATTTAACGCCAGGAGTTTCTCTCGCGCATGGCAGAAGCGGCCATGACACTCATCACGACACATCACACTTCAAACCGCACAAAAGCGCCCAAATCTGCCGCATAACAAGCTTTAGTCGCACCATTCACGAACATAAACGTCTAATGTAAATTTTCACCAAGTATCGCGGCTGAATAAAGAGGAAAAAGATGACAAAATCACACAATCGTCCGGACACTGATCCTCACCCTCGCAGTCGCTGCTGGTCCGGGCGGAAAAGAGCGAAGCGTGTCTCGTGCGCGAAGATTGTGTGTGTTTGAGCGTTGAAGCGGCTGTACCGCCGCCTGCAGGTTCGGAGCGGAGGCGCAGCACGCCGCTGGTGCGTGTTTTCAAACTAATTTTCACCACATTCAATCAGGACGGAGGTTCTTCAGACTCCGAGATAAAATAGGTGAGTATGTGCTCGTTTTATGTAACTGTGCAATCCATTTCAGCCTTTTTGGAGACAAGCTTTAATGTACTTTGTGTGAATTTATACCTGAAACACTCAATTACTAAAAATGCACACCGTTCTATTAGACAAACTTTAAATATAATTCAAGCTCATCCAAGTCTATACCCGTTTCCGCCACTAAAAAAAAAAGATTACTGTTACTTTTTATCTCAGAATTCTGACTTTATATCTCACAATTCTGATAAAAAGTCAGAATACTGAGATAAAAAGTCAGAATTCTGAGATAAAAAGTCAGAATTCTGAGATATAAAGTCAGAATTCTGAGTTATAAAGTCAGAATTCTGAGTTATAAAGTCAGAATTCTGAGTTATAAAGTCAGAATTCTGAGATATAAAGTCAGAATTCTGAGATAAAAAGTTGCAATAATCTTTTTTTTCAGTGGTGGAAACGGGCTTCCATAGAAAACACTATTTTATCACTATTTTTAAAGTGTTGCATTAGGTTCAAATTGCAGAGATCTATTAATACTGGGGGAGCCTAAAAGTACATAAACATAAATTTACATATCAAAATGTAGAATATTTAATAATAATAATCTGCTGCTTGGTCAGTCAAAATAGAATATCAAACCATTGGCTCTAAATCTTGACTGGAAATCCTCGCAGATACCATTTCTTTCTAAAAAAAAAAGGAACATAGTTGTGAGAATACTGCCTTTTCTAATAGTTTTGACAGAAACAGGAGATTTGAGATCGGTCTATAATTAACTCGTTCTCTAGGATCAAGTTGCTGTTTTTTAATAAGAGGTTTAACAACAGCCATTGGTGTGTATCCTAACGACAATAACGAATAAATAAAATTAAGAAGATGATCTATGACCTCGGTACAGGGTCTAACAAACATGTTGATTTGATGATTTAACAAGTTTAGACAATTCTTCCTCTCCTATAGCAAAGAATGATGTCATTTTTCCCTCCGAGGGAAAATTATCGCACGAAATCTCATGCGATACTGTAGTAGACGGTTGCATGGTTATACTTAAAACATATAAAACATCTGAAATTGAAGCGTTATTCCTCATTAATTTAGCCACTGTATCAAATAAATACCTTGTGTTTGTTCTCTTCTAAGAGAGTTCGAAAACAAGCCGTTTGTAAGGCCTTTCTGCATGCGGTAACACTATCTTTCCATGAAATGTGAAACACCTCTAGTTTTGTTTTCTTCCAGCTGCGCTCCGTTTTTTTCTCGAGGGTGCGAATATGCTTGTTATACCACGTCATCTGACTATTTTCCTTAATCTTCTTTAAGCGCAAAAGTGTATGTATTAGTAAACATATAAAAAAGACAAAGCAAGATTTTTCACAGTATTTTTTTATATTCTACCAGAAAACATATTCCACAGTGATATCCAAAATGAAACCTACATATCTATTTACAAAACAAATCATTCATATTATATGAATGATTCATATAGACCTTCAAATAGAGTATTTTCTTCATACAAGTGCACAATAAATACAGTGAATTTTCAGTTAGAAAGTCATTTGTAGCCTATTTATCAGTGTTTGCAGATCTGTTGTGAACTAAGTGCATACATCAGCAAGCATTTTTATTCTCTTTTAGTAGCAATATGAGGTGTAAGTTACATTTAAGAACATAAATACATTCAGTAATCTATCCCTCCCACATGAATACTTCATCCTTGACTTGGTTGTTAGTGTAAATGAGACTACAGCACATGTGCATTCGAGTGATTTGTGTTCTTTTGTGTCTTAGAAGCACAGTGAATTTCTTTCTGCAGCGATGCTCTAATGAACCAAACAAGTAACTCATCCCGAAACAAGCATGTCATTGTTGCTATCTGGCTTTCGGCAGTCTTCTGTTGGCGTCCGCTTTCTGATTAGTCAGGTT
>CM074303.1:12917311-13017311 GCA_037194245.1 Opsariichthys bidens
ACTGTGGGTGTGTGAGGAACACCTGACACTCACAATCACACGCTTAAAGCCCTTTCATTTTAAGGCTTCAGGTCGGGTTTGTCAAGTCAAGTGTCCACAAGTTTGACTGCTATAGTAAATGTGTGGTCAAAACCGGCATCCAAATAAAAAAGGCTGTGATTTACCTCGAAATCACAGGTTGATCGTTCAAAAGATAGTAAGATGTGACTCATACAGGCTCGATTTTATCGCGGTCAAACATTGAGAGTCTGGAAATCCCTTGAGACTTTTACAGAAGATGTTTCTCCTCTAAAAGACCCAAGAAATCAGCGTTAAGAGATCTCAAACTGTTCACAGGTTTGCTCAATCAACACTCAATATGTTCCTCATCAAATGATCTCCACATTAATTTCAATAATCGTACTGCAGGACTAGTGACTGATTTTATTCTCTTAAGGAGTTTTAGGAGAAACATCTGAGATAAAGCTGATATTTAAATGAAAATAAACTCAATTGACCCTTCGCAAATCCCTTTAGTGCTACGTCTGACAAGTCACCTTTCTAAGGTGTTGCTATGCAGTTGCTAAGGTATTCTGAGTGGTTGCTAAGGTGTTGCTATGCGGTTGCCGGGGAAATCTGAGTGGTTGCTAGGCTGTTGCTATGCATATGTTGCATACAACATATATTTTGATAAGTAAGTAAGTACTCGAGCATCTTGGCTTCAAAAGAGAAACTCTGACCTTGTAACGTACAATCCTCATAAAACACTCAGAAATGACCACTATTGTGTGAGATCTTACTTTTCTTTTGACGTCCACAGACACACAGAGCAGGAGAGACCAGTAGAAGCCCAGCTCGAGCATGTAGTACCAGTAGTGAACGTCCCGCACCGGCTGGAGGAACACAAACACAGTCTCACAGGATAAAGAACACCGGCATTACGTCACCTAAACTTGCTTCCACCGCGGAATAAAAAGGTAATTGTGACTTTTTATCTCAAAATTCCAATTCTGTAGGATATAATAAAAAGTCATTTTTTCGAGAAATTACGTCAGAATTCCGAATGTAATCTCAAAGTCATATTTGCCACAGAAATGAAGCAGAAATGAAATGGTTGTTATAGTTAAAGGTGCACTGTGTAGTTTTTCGTCATTTATTCAAAACAAAGGCGTGGTTTGATGACGGCGAGTTTGAGCGAGGAATCTTGGGGACGTGTGGTCTTCACCTCACAGCCGGCGGAAAAGAAATCCCGTTGGCGGATGAGATTATGAACGTTCCTGTAGTGTGAAGCGAGTGTCGTGGAGCTGAACGATGAGAGACGAGCGACACACGCCTCGAGAGCAGCGGGACTTTTATTATGACACAGTCGGCGCTTGTGAGGAAACGCAGCTCTGTTTATCGGATCATTTGACGTTGTAACGTTACTCTGAGCGTTCGAGATCCATATGACAATATCATATTAAATACTGGATGGATCGTGTTGATAAATGACATGCGGTTCATTTTAAACGATGGAAGAAAATGGTAAACATGGTAAAACAATGTGGTGAAACATGGTACTCGCAAAAAATCAAGAAAACTAGGTTGAAACAATCAGACTAAACGTGTTGAGCTCGTTTACAATAATGAGTTTTCTGTCTATAAATGTAAAACAGACGTTTGTCTAATAAAACACGTGATGTATTAAAGCGTCTTTGGTGTTTCTACAAAATAAAACCGGAAACCGAGGGAAACGGCGTGATTGACAGGAGACTCCCGCACACGTCCCGGATCCGGATCCTATTCCCACAAACAGTTGGAAACATTTGGGATATTGAAAGAACTCAACGGAACTAAATATAGAACACTGACCCGGTGGTTTATGGGTATTTTACTGCGAAAAACTTACATACTGCAGCTTTAACTAAAACTAAAACCATTTTTTATTACTTGAAATGAAATAAAGCTCAACTGAAAACAAAATTTACATTTCAAGTCCAAATTTACAGTCCACAACAACGTCAAGCATTTATTTCAGATTCCGAATAATTGAACGTTTTTAAAATCAGGAGAGAGTGACATTTTGCCTACTATTGTAACGGACAAACCAGCTCCCAAACAGAAATGCTGACGTTTTCCTTGATATTACAAAGATTTGACTCATACAGGCTCTTATTTATCGCTGCCATAACACGAAACCTATAGTTTGGGGTCGGTAAGATTTCGTAATCTTTTTGAAAGAAGCCTCTTCTAGTCACCAAGGCTGAAAAAGTTTGTTTGTTTTCGTAAACTAAAAAATTGTCACGTGACCTACACAATCAGTTGCGTCGCTTCACTGCCATTCACAAATCCTCTCCCGTAGCCTCATGGGATAGAAAAGTGTCCACCGTATGCATAATGATAGTTTTACGAGTTCTGTGAATCGTCACATTCTGTTTTTTAACCCGATTTTGGACGCAACCATCTTGTATGCATTGGGCATGCTGCACGTACATCATTTGTTGTGACACGTGTATTTCGGACAGGCGAGCTCACCTGTTGAGGATATCCTCTCCAGCACTCCCTCTGCTCCCAGAACCAGGGCGTCTATGAGGAAGAGGAACGCTGCGGTCACTTTATGATAACCACCGTTAAAATGAAACCTCAACAACAAAACTACTTCCTTTAGAGGCAGTCAGTGAAAAGCACAGTCCCGAGGGCCAGTGTTGCGTTCCAGAAAAACATGCCGGTGATTCTGAAGGCTTTCCCGTCGTTAGGACTTTAACTCGGGGACCGTAATTAGGAGAAGACTCAAAAGACACCAACCCCAAAACGCGCTTGGGTTCACGCGGGAATAAATCAACTCACGTTAATTAAAGACGCAAATCCCGCGGCGAAAGCGACCAGGTAGAACACAAATCTCCAGCTGGGGAAACAAAAGATATGAAAAACATCTTTATCATGCATTCTATTCGATGATTAGTTGATACTGTGTAGTTCTCTTCGTGTTTCATTTTAGAATCTTCAAGATACTAAAGTGTCACATGATCCTTCAGAAATCATTCCGATGAGGATAATGTTGTTTTTTTATAACCTGCGATACTTTTTTTCAGGATTCTTTGATGAATACAAAGTTAAAGAACAGCATTTATTTAAAATAGAAATCTTTTTGTAACAATATAAACAGCTGTTGAAAATTTGTGGCTCGGTCATTTTTTTTCCTGTCTTTTTTTTTTTTTGAAAGAAATTAATGCTTTATAAATAAATGAAATGAAATGCTTTTATTCAGTAAGGATGTCTGAAATTGATGAAAAGTGATATTAAAGACTTTTATTTCTACTTTGAATAAATGCGGTTTAACTTTTTATTCGTCAAAGAATCCTGAAAAAAGTATCCAAGGTTCCAGAAAAATATTAAGCAAATCAAATCGGCATTTTAGAATGATTTCTGAAGGATCGTGTGACACTGAAATAAATAACATTTGCCGCAATAAAAATATATTTATTTTACATATTTGATAAATAAGAATTAATTGGATGCAAAAAAGAAATAACTGTAATTTCATGTTATTATGACCAAACTAAATGTTTATATTTGCTTGTATATGATACATTTTATATATATATATATATATATATATATATATATATATATATATATATATATATATATATATATATATATATTTGGAAATTTTGAAAATATTATTAAATATATATATATATATATATATATATATATATATATATATATATATATATATATATATATATATATATATTCCCAAAATTTCCCAAAATTTCCAAATAAATCCCATAAATTCCCAAATTGGAATATTTCCAAAATTCCCCGGGAAAGTTTCCGTAAAATTACCGCCACTTTGCGCTCCTATTTACAACGACTGCTGTTCTTTAGATCGTTCTAGAGCTTTGATTGTGATTTCATTAAAAGCACAAACGTCAAGAGAACTTACCTGGCCTCACAGAACTTCTTACTGTTGCTGGGTCTGTCCTGGTTCCTGCGGTTCCGGAACCAGATCTCCACTTGTCTCTGAGTCAGGCTGCACTGGTTGACCAGACTGGAGATCTCATTCTAGAAGGATTAATGCAATAACACGAGGAATTATTTGGAAATGAACAAAAATGTCTGTACAAAACAAGAATGGCACTGTGGTGCTTATAATTACAGTGCAAAATGTGTCCTAAAAAACAATTGTCAGGCTATAACTCACGTTAAGTCGGAAAATCCGGTAACGGATTTGACGTTAAGCATCCATGATAAACCATGTATACATGGAGCAAACTCGCACATATTAATAATGTAAAATATAACTAGAAATTCATCCACTAAGAAAAGTAGTTCCACCTCAACTAGACCTGAAAATATGGAAAACACGCCCACACTCCCTTTGTAGGGAGCACAATGAGTGCACACACAAAATAAACGCCAACAATATCAGGTTCCTCACAACGCAGTGTTTGTGCAGCTTCCTCTTACAGTATGAAATATACATGCATATTTCCTTTCCTTAGAGCCTTTATTGCAGTGAATGTGAGATTTATAAGAACTGGATTTTGTCGGAGTAACCCAACACGGTCATATGAACCTGTACCATCAAAATTTGAATCGTGTATACAAATGTGTATAATGTCATGGGTGTATGATGTAAACATGGTTTATGAGGACATTTCATGCGTCCTCATAATTCAAATAGCTTTAAAAACATACTAAACAATGTTTTATTAAAAATCTAAAATAGCAGAACAACGCGGTCATATTTTTGACAGCATGAACCTGTACCATCATAATTTGAATCGGGTTTCATTAAACGGAATAATAAAGATGAGTTGAAATCTGGTTCGGGGTCATTTGTACGTTTGCTTCAGTTGGTTCAAATTTCTTACACACTAAAAACCACTGGATCAGTGTTATATATTTTGTTCAGTTGAGTTCTTACAATATCCCAAATGTTTGTAAATCGTGAGAAAATCACAATTTTCAAGCCAATAGTGTCATTGTTCAGCTCAAGTCAGTTTAGTATTTATCCATCAGTTGTGCATACATACTGTGTATATATATATGTATATATATATATGTGTGTGTGTAAGTGCGACGACACACTACAATGCACACCGAACAAGCAAAAAATATCATTTTTAGAATAGTTTTGAATAAATCGTTTGATTTTGAAAGATATGTGTGACATCATTTTGCATGTTGTGTGTGTGTTTTGTGGTTTAAGTAATGGAGCCATAGTTTCAAAAATGTGTGTAAGCGATTTGAAAGAACTAAAAAAACCCTCTCTTTCCATACGCGGTTACACATCTACACACTCATTTGCAAGGATAGACGTTTTCCAGGAAAGTGAGATGCAAAGCAACAACAGCCAGAGAACGATCTCTCAGACGAGTGTGTAGATTCATTGTTTGTGAGGGTGCATGTGTTCGTTTACTCAGATATACTTTCAGGACAAATCTGTCCTCAATATGCTGTATATTTGTGGATTAAAAATGGTTAATGAATAAAACAATGTTTGTTAAACACTAACCAAGTGCAGATGCGTGTGTGTGGGCGGGT
This sequence comes from Opsariichthys bidens, assembly GCA_037194245.1. Lineage (NCBI taxonomy): Eukaryota > Metazoa > Chordata > Actinopteri > Cypriniformes > Xenocyprididae > Opsariichthys > Opsariichthys bidens. The sequence goes on from CM074303.1 coordinate 12,922,826, forward strand.
TTTCCCTACGTTATGGGGACCAAATGTCTTGTGGGGACATTTTTTTTGGTCCCCATGAGGAAACAAGCTTATAAATCATACAGAATTATCTTTTTTGAAAATGTAAAATAGCAGAACATTTTGTGTGATGGGTAGGTTTAGGGGTAGGGGTAGTGTAGGGGGACAGAATGTACAGTTTGTACAGTATAAAAACCATTACGCCTATGGAATGTCCCCATAAACCATGAAAACACAATGTGTGTGAGAGAGAGAGAGAGAGAGAGAGAGAGAGTCTGAGTGTGTGTGTGTGTGTGTGTGTGAGTGAGTGTGCGTTTTTGTGATTTATGAGGACACGAGTGTGTATAATGTCATGGGTGTAAGATGTAAACATGTTTTATGAGGACATTTCATGCATACTCATATTTCAAATATTTTTAAAAACATACTAAACAATGTTTTATAAAAAATGTAAAATAGCAGAACATTTTGTATGATGGGTAGGTTTAGGGGGACAGAATGTACAGTTTGTACAGTATAAAAACCATTACGCCTATGGAATGTCCCCATAAAACATGAAAACACAAGTGTGTGTGTGAGAGAGAGAGAGAGAGAGAGTGTGTGTGTGTGAGTGTGTGTGTGCGTTTTCATGATTTATGAGGACACAAATGTGTATAATGTCATGGGTGTATGATGTAAACATGTTTTATGAGGACATTTCATGCGTCCTCATATTTCAAATAGCTTTAAAAACATACTAAACAATGTTTTATTTTATTTATTTTGTGTGATGGGTAGGTTTAGGGGTAGGGGTAGTGTAGGGGGACAGAATGTACAGTTTGTACAGTATAAAAACCATTACGCCTATGGAATGTCCCCATAAACCATGAAAACACAACGTGTGTGTGTGTGTGTGCTCACCTGTGTAGGCTGTCTGCTGTTTTTAGTGTAAAATGCCTCCAAATGTGGGGCAGGAGTGACTTTCAAACGAACTTGATCTTTCACTCCTAGAACTTTGCTGAGAGGAAACGCCACACGTCTGCGAGGAGAGACAGGAAATAAAGGATTTAGGTAGTTTTCATCAATGACGTTTTGTTGCCTTTATTTGGACTGCGCAGAACCCTCACTGAAAATAAGAATATTTATTGCTCGCAGGTTGCTCTTTTATTGACAGGAGCTTGTATAATTATGATTGTTGTTTTATATGTAATATTACCTGTGCAATACTCTTTGCATGTATGGACATGTTTGCATTGGTTGGACTTTCATTAGGCAGAGGAAAGATGATCCAAAATCAAACATGGGTCAGAGGGTCACAGCATCAGCTGACTCTATGGTGAAACGCTGCTGCAGCAACCGAGCACACACACACACACACACACTGCGTCTGCCTGCTGCTGTTTGTTGACACAGCGTCTCCCTCCCCTGCTATAGCACACTACCTGTCGTCTGCTCCCTCGAGCACAGAAACACACACCTGTTCCAGGGCACGGGTCTCTGTTAGCCGGGCCGTCACACACAAAGACAGTGTAACGTTACGCCGCAGCAGACGCCTGACGCGCAAAACTAAACAAAACGATTGACTGCACGCGGAGTTACAGCAGGAGAACAGACTCAAGCATGCATACTAAATATTCAACACCTACAGGCTAGTGGAATTAGTTAAACTAACAAACAATTTCATTACCAGCATAGTTTCACATTTACAAGAGTCTCTGCCTTATTATTTATTACTGCGTTTACCCATGAGTGATGTTATGGGTGGTTGCCAGGGTGTTGCTATGTGGTTGTTGAGGCTTTCCGAGTGGTTTTAAGCATGCCGCACAAATTATCTTTCGTAAAATAATAATTGTATTGTTGTTATTATTATTATTCAACATAATATTTTTATTTGAAGAAAATAAATCAATAAAAAATATTGCTATTATAAAAGTCAAACAAATCAATTAAAGAAAGTAATATTGTACTGTAAAATATAAAATAATAGTTTTATTATTGTTATTATTATTATTATTATTATTAATATTTAAAATATTTTTATTTTAGTATTATTTACATTATAAGAAGTAATACTGTACTGCAAAATATAAAATGTGTATTAATAACAGTCATTTTATTATTATTATTATTATTCAAAATACTATTTTTATTTTAGCGTTATTTATATGATAAAAGTCGAACAAATCAATAAAGAAATGAAAGAAAATAAAACTATACTGTAAAATATCAAATGAGTATTTTAATAATAATTTTATTAATATTGCAATATTGTTATAATTATTAATCAAAATAATATTTTTATTTTATTATTACTTAATTTAAAACAAAAACACATTATTACTATTGCAATAGTGATATTGTACTACAAAATAAAAGAATGGCATTTCACGGAAATGAATAAAAATATATGAAAAATCACATCCCTGCTCTGAGAACGTCCAAAAAAACCCACAGTGACGCTTTTCGTATTCTACATCATATTCTGAAGTGAATTCATGTCAAACCTTGTTAAATTATATTTAAACCCCTCAGGACTGGATAAAGTCATCAGTCACCTCTCAAAAGCGTAACGAAGCATGATAAATCCCACGGCGAGAGGCAGAGCCAGGAGCAGATCCCGCGGGAGAGGACGCCGAGAGCCCTCCATCTTCTCCATATCCTCCCAGCCGATTCCCGGAGGAAGCCAGTATTCCTGCTTCCAGAGCCACTGACTGATCTGCTCCATCCTTCAGACAAGAAATACAAAATGAAGAGGCCGAAAAACTGATATGATTTATTGGTGGCTGGGAAACTATTCAACTAATGCAAACAACTTGAGTACCAATGAATTTTATATTATAATTATTATATATGATACCGATAATTTTACCTTTACCGATACCGATAATTTTCTGTCATTATCGGTAAAACTGTATTTTCCTTTTTGAAGTGATTTCAAACCATCAGAGCACATCTGAAGTGTTTCAGCTGAAGGAAATATTCTATTATTTATCGGCTTTAATATATCGGCTACATTTTCTTATCAGGCCGATAACGATAACATTAAAAATGAACATATATGGGCCGATAACGATATATATCGTGCAGCCATAATATATATATTCTCCACTGAAATGTCAAATTTCTCCACCGATACCGATAACGATAGTTTGGGGATTTTATACCTTCTTTTAAAATTATGATAATTTCATACAATTTCAGTAACAAAATACAAGTAACTTAGTTTCGTATTTAAAATACACAATTTGAGTGACTGTGTTTCATGTTAAATGGGTGGTAATCAGATTACAGTTTTAGATTACCAAAGTGATTACTTTGAGTTTTAATGTCATTTAAACAGCGATTGGTGATTCTCTGACTCTGACCGTCTGAAAAAGACGAGTTCAGTTTCATGTTTTCCACTCTTTTCATGTTTTGGGAGTCATTTTATAATTCACTCACAATTGTGAGTTTGCATTTCACAATTCTGACTTCTTTTTCTCAGAATTGCGAGATTTAAACTCACAATTGCAAGTTATAAAGTCAGAATTGGGAGATATAAACTTGCTATACTGACTTTTTTTCGTGCAATTGTGAATTTAGTGTGTGAGTTTATATCTCATATTTCTGACTTTTCTCAATATTGCGAGTTTATATCTCATAATTCTGACTTTATAACTCACAATTGCAACTTTATATCACTCAATTCTGAGGGAAAAAGTCAGAATTGTGAGATAAAAACTCACAATGACCTTTTTTGTGTTTGTTTCACATTTATTAGTATTCCAAAGTATTCTAAAGTATTTAGATGAAGTGACTAAACTTGAGTAATGTAACGAAATACGTTACAAATGACTTTTTAAAGCATGTATTTTGTAATCTGTAGAGAAATACATTTTAAAAGTGACCCACCCAGCCCTGTGTATCAGCTATAAACAAACACATTACTATTAAAATTAACACACATTAACTACATTTTGAAAATTGAATTAATATCTCTTAAGTTTCTGAATGTTATAAATTCATATAACAACTATCAATATTGAACATTTCCTCTTTTGATTGACAGGATATATCGGCTCTGACCATCGGCTGCTTTCAAACTATTGTGCGAAACTTTGCTTTTATCGGCCAATTATTGACCAAGTGCAGTTCGAAAGCAAAAAAGTTTGAAACAGTTCTGACATGTAGGACACAAACACATGTAGTATCTGATGTACCATAACAAAAAAAAAAAAAATCATCATGTTCATCAGATAAAGATTTGCACACATATCTTTCCCCCAAATAGTAAATGTTTTTCATTTCACACCTGCCAGAAACATCACGTGACCCACAGATGACAGCTGATATCTGTTAACCAATGATAAATTCTTGTTTTTCGAGAAATTAACAGTCACAACACACATTCATGACACCAGGCATTGCAAAAGCATCCAATCCTAAAGGAAAATGTCCAATACCTGCTAATGTCCTCTAGGTCTCCTGCTGGATGATGATGATGATGATGATGATGATGATGATGGTGGTGGTGTATTATTAGGGTGTGTGATGATGTGATCAGCGGATTTTACGCAAATTAATTCCCATAGACATTTGCATGCAGAATATAGTTCATAATACAATCCATTCGCAACGCACAAAAAAACACGACCCTAAAAAATATCAAACCACATTCTCTTTAACCTGCGCTTGGTGGCGTTGCGCAAAATTATTTAGATGCAAAAATGCAATAAAATAAACCGAATCCTTTTCTATATCTTCAGATGAACGTGCAGAACAAACGCTGTGGTTTGTGATGTATATCTGATAAAAGTGAGACCGACCGTCTCCTCTTCACGAGAGACTGGTGTCAGTCTGTGGGTGTGTCGAGACGCCTATTGGTCCAGCGGATCATGCTCAGAAGCCCGAGTCGTTTAGGCAATTCGGTTCCTTTGAACTGCTCGCTTGCCTGCTGATTCAATTATTTGCTTCTCTCATATGAAGTGGAGTACGGATACATTTAGTGTTGATTGTGGTTATCATTTTGTCCTTATGTCATAAAAACATTGTTTCTGCTTCAATGGGGTTGATAAAATACTATTTTACCGTATGTATGTCGAAAAGAGGACACGCGCGTTTTACGTCAACCGCAAATATGACCTTAACAGCTTGTGTATATATATATTTTTTTTACACAGTAGCAATAATTAAGCTCATTAACAGAAAATGGGCTATTATAACGCACGAGTTCGGTTCTGACAGATGCGGGCTTTTTGCGATTCACTTCAACCGATTCATTAAAAAGAACCGATTCGCGAATCAACCGTATCAAATACAGTAAGAATAGACAGAATTCTTATACTTTTGCATTGTAAGCAGTCTTACATGTTAATGTTCTGTTTCTAATCTTATTGACTGATTCAATGGAGAAAATGCATGGTGATTTTAGAACAGAAAGCATAAAATGGGGTTTTAGCATGTTTTTTAGACATGATAGGCCATAGAACTTGTAAATACCATGGTGTGAATATAGTAATCACACAGTAGTAGGCCTATACACAGTTAACAACGTTCTTAGAACGTTAGCTAACGTTCTGGCAATGTTATGAACAAATGTTCTTCCTAACATTAATAGAATGTTTGTCTTTAACAGTGTTCTCAAGATGTTAGCACAAAAACATTTATAAATCGTTAATGGAACTTTTTTTTAAAAAAATGTTTTGGATGTTCATGATGAAATGGAATGTTCCATGAGCAAGAAAGTTTTTAAAAAGTTTTGAACATTCCCAGCAGACACAATATAGTCCAGCTATGAGTCACCCACTTCTAGTTAAAAGAACCTCAAATTTGATTACATGACATTTTTGCCAAAATAACTTGCGAGATGTATGATATTCCATCATGTAAGCAAAGTCAGCAATGATTACAAGGTGTTTGGTTTCATTTCTTTGACATCTTCTATAAAATTTTCGCTGGCAGCCCAAATTTTGCCTTGTTTTAGCCAAGATATCAGGGCTGTGTTTGGATGGTTATTAGACGTATTTTAAATGTAGAATATCTTACTGGTTCAGTGAACATTCAGAAAATATAGGGGTCAAGCAGCACAGAGGCATAGCGAGCATCAGACCAACTGGTAAAATGAGTAAAGACATTTGAAGACTGTTTTAAGCGAAATGGTTGAAAGCCCACAAATACAATCACTTGTAATGTGATATAATTGCTTATTACCAATAGGTGGCACCAACACCAAATTGATCAGGTGTGGTCAGTGTTGGGTGAAAATTATTTTTTGATTTTTTTTTTTTGTGTGTGAGATTTTGGTCAAACAGTTCAGAAGTTATGAGCAAATAAATGCATATCTCGTGACCATTAGGTGGCGCTGTGCCGAAACTCTGCATGTATCCTCGGGTCATGGTTGTCATAACACACACCAAATTTGGCCAGAATATGCTGAAGTATTGTGGAGATGTAGCCTCACGTCCATTTTGGCATGCTCTTCGTCAAATTTGCTTTCATGTTATTCAAGAACAGATTGAGGAATCAACTGGTTTTTTTTTCTGAAGATGATCTAAGCCAATTTTGGTGAAAATCGGACAAAGTTTTAAAAAGTAGGTCGAAAAGAGAATCGAGCCAAGAAATCAGATGAAAAAAGAACTTTGTTTCTAGCCCATACAGTTCAAAAGTTGTTAACGTAAATGTAAGTGAAATGTTGAACAGTTGGTGGCGCTAGAGAGATTGAGTTAGAGACTCCAAAATTGGTGTAGTTAATGCTTGGATTGTCCTCTATCTGTGTGCCAAATTTCATACATTTTTACCATACGGATCTATGGGCTATCAAGAGCGGAAAAAGAGACGAACGGAGCTTGGCCCCTAACAACGTTTTCATAACATTAGACAAACTTGTTTTTGTTAGCTGGGCAGATCCCTAACTAGTAGACAATTCTAGGGGCCTAAAACCATCTGATATCACTGTCACTGCCATAGTATGTTTCATAAGTGTCTGTCTCAATCAATCTCATCCCTTTTCCAGATCCCATGTCCTAGTTTTTCTCGAACAGAAGTCCCCTCTGGGTAAATTCACCCTTTATAAATGAATGCATCAGTCTGTGGGGTTAAATTCCCCTTCTTTACATGTTCTCTTTCTATTGTGTCATATACAGTAAGCTCGTACTGTATACTGTCACATTGCGTACTGTGGGTGAAACGTGCTTTAGCACTAGATCCCAGATAAGGCCTGACATGATGAGAGTGTGATAAGATGCAGACAGTCCCAGATGCAATCACACTTTCACCTCTGATCTCATGCCCAGCGTGCCTCTTATTGTAGATTACACACGTTTAACGCGGGGGAAGTGACGCGGGGTGTTGTTTTCCACGCATCGCACATGCACCGAAAGGCTTATAAGAGCATATAGGGTGAATTTGAAATCATTTCACTGACAACTTATCAGGAAATATTTCAACCGTTTCTTCATCTTTCTTTTCTAGAATCAAACGTTTTCAAACAAAATATGTTTTCTTGCGAATACTGCATAATTGACTCTTCTCCAGCAGTTTGATTGACAGGCGATCTGACCAATCAAAGCGGTCAGGGGAGTTAGTAGATGAACGTTGGTGAACTTGAATCACGTCTCGAAACAACATTCCTTCTGATGTTCATTCATGTTTATTTGATGCTATAAATGAACTAGAGATGATCGAGGAGCGACAGCGACACATTAAACACACACTAGACGCTATTTATTGATTAAACTTCTTTAAAAAATTACAATATTTTAAATATGAAACCGTTTCATACGTCGTCAGTGTCCTCTTTGCTCCGGGATGTATTTTTCACTTCGTGAGAACATGATGTGTGGCGTGAGAGCGAACATAGCAACAGTAACTAAAGGGGGCGGGGCTTTGCGAAGGGTCAATTACACACCATACTACTATAAAAATAGGCAGAAAATAGCCTGTATGATTTTCCAAATTCAACCAATGCTTAGTCAGTTATAGACAAAAATGTCTGTTAAATGAATAAATGTAAATATGCAACTTAAGACAATACAGACATCACAATGTTTGTGAGTTTATTCAATAAAACACTTAGTAAAGAGCAGAGAATATTTTATTTAAGTACTGAAGAGTATTGAACCCCATAAATCATACCACAAGCCCTTTATGAAAACTAAGTGTGCTTAATTGAAGTGTTGCACTTGTAGTGCACTTCAAATCTTACAAGTATATTTTTAAAGAAATAATAATTCATAATATTAATGTAATAAAAGGCCACTTCATTTGATAGTAGACTTTCATAACACACTTTTAATACATGCACTTTTTAATTAAATATTTTAAAGTATATTAAATCATTATGTCATTGTAACACTGTTCTTATGTACGGGAAGAAGGAGGCGGGAACCAGCGAACGTTCAAAATCAAATCAAATAAATAAACAATAAAACGAAAGTAAAAGGGCGGCAGTTCCTCACGGCGACTGCCGCCCACACAAACATAATACAACACAACATAAAATCCAGGCCTGGTCCTCTCTCGTCCTTCACTGTCGTCGCTCCTCTTTTATGCTTCCGGAGCTCCTCCGTGAGAGACACGAGACCGGTGTAGCGCGCAGGTGACGCTCATTATCTCTCGCGTCACTGCTCGAGCCCTGCTCGTCACAGTCATCATTTAAAGTACTTATTTTGATGTGTACTTGATTATCATTTTAACTGTAGTGAGTTTTACATTGCAAATTAATCAAATATGTACAGTAATTTCAAATCATTTTCAATAGAGATTGCATTAACATGTATTTTAGTTGATCATAAATGCTTGCCAGTACATTCAACAGTCCAGTTTAACCATATGTCAAAGAGTTAAGAAAAACTTCAGATGATTGCATGAAATATAAATATATTTGTTGTATAATGCATTTTCATTTTAGTGTAAATAACATGCAATTAAGTGTCTTAAAAAAGTTAAAGTAAATTATGCTTCTTTTCTATAAGGGAACTGAGATATCGTAACGTTACAGTGTAAATGTCTGATGAATTCAGAGTGTTTCATGTCACTGGACGCTCGTCTCTGTCGGATTCCTGTGTGTTGTTCGGGTGAAGTGAAGCAGAACTCTTTTGTGTGTCTGGGGCTTTCGCTAATGAGACGGAGGCTGAACTGTTTACCGGGCCTCTCCAAAATCCATCTGAAATCCATGATTCTTTTTTTTTTTTGTGCACCCTTTATTTGATGAGTTATTTCATCTTTGCTGTCAGAATATGACGCTCATAACTGCAGAGGTCTTGGGTTTATTAAATATTATGTTATGACTATATTAAATGTCATTTTTACACTTTGACACTCTCACACACAACACTCAGCAGTTATTCATCTGTCATGCTGATGTTCGGCAGTAGATGGCGCTTGAAGGCAAAGAATTGGTACAGGACACTTGGCTTGTGTTGGATCAGTCATCACGTGACACTACTCAGTTTGCAGCACCAATACAGAATAAGACATATCACTTTACATCTGGATACAGCAGAATTGACAACACAACATATTGATATGCCGTAGAATATGCTCTTATTCAGCAATATAGAGTTTTTGCATGATTTGTAATGATATTTTGTAAGTAACATGACATAAACATGTGAAACTGACCTGCCTCCACAGCTGCTTCACGTCCTGTTGTCGATACCTGTAGGGTTTATGGCACACTGTAATCAATCATACAATCAATATGTGTGTCTCTTAATCAGGGGCGGGACATAAAGCACAGCGGCTCCATTTACTGCCGCACGAGGAGAAAGTGAAGCGAACGTGACCTTTAACCCTTTCGTTTAGCACAGGGTACGTGCTTCATTTGGATCACACACGCCAAAGCTGAAGGATTATGTCAGTCCCGAGGGAACACGGTTGTTTCCTGTAAAAATCAGTGCAAATTTGTATTAAGGCAAGAAAATAGTGGCTAAACTGATTATGGTGTTACTTGGAAATAGGAACATTTGATGAATTAGTGCACAGATTAATACACTGCTGATGTTAAGGGACATGCGGGGTGTCCACAGGCGTGCCTGATTAATCGTGAAGGAGAAAACCAGGCGAGTATGCTGAGAGAAAAAGGCCTTTATTGAGCAAATATTTCCTTGCTAAAAACAAACGCAGAGTAAGAAACGTGTCCAGAGAAAAATCCCTGTGTTTGTACACAGTTTTGCCCTTTTAAAACGATGAAACGTACCAACGAATCCCAAACTGACCGTCGACGCCGCGGGGAAATCAATTCTGTGAGACAGTAGCGTTTCTGATACAAAAAACACACCTGGACTGCAATAAAAGGCACATTTGCTCCAGTTATCATCAACAAAACCTGCAAAGTGGACAAACAAGTAAAACACTGAATAATATTAATAAATAACATTTAATCAAGTCACACGAACTATAAATTGATGAGTTACAATTAATAAAGGAAGTTTTTAGAAGTCTGTGGTGTTGCTATGCAGTTGCTAAGATGTTCTGGATTGTTGCTAGGGCGTCACTATGTGGTTGCTAAGATGTTCTGGATGGTTTGGTTGCCAGGGCGTCGCTATGTAGTTGCTAAGATGTTCCGGATGGTTGCCAGGGCGTTGCTATGTGGTTGCTAAGATATTCGGGGTTATTGACAGAGCATCACTATGTGGTTGCTACAGTGTTCTGGATGGTTGCCAGGGCTTCGCTATGTGGTTGCTAAGATGTTCTGGGAGGTTTGGTTGCCAGGGTGTCGCTATGTGGTTGCTAAGATGTTCTGGATGGTTGTCAGGGTGTCTCTATGCGGTTGCTAAGATGTTCTAGATTGTTGCCAGGGCTTCGCTATGTCGTTGCTAAGATGTTCCGGAAGGTTGCCAGGGCGTTGCTATGTGGTTTCTACAATGTTCTGTATGGTTGCCAAGGTGTCGCTATGTGGTTGCTAAGATGTTCTGGATTGTTGCCAGGGCGTTGCTATGCAGTTACTAAGGCGTTTTGAGTGTTCTGACTTGAGATATGTCATGAGACATTACAAGTCATATTGATTTATTTTCGATATGTTTCGGCTTCAATGATGATTATAAGCACAGGAAATAACCGTGTCAAACAATCAATGTTTTATAGACTAAAATCAGAGATATCGGGTTGGTAGCAGTAGCTTTGTGGTTGAAGCTCACGAAACCTTTCAAAAACAAGTCTAGGTCATATTTCACCCCCAAATCTAAAGAAAATTGATTTTTGCACAAAGTCATTTTTTGTAGACAATTAAGCAAATTACAGTAACAAATCTTTGTTTGCAAAATTTCAAGGCCATAACTACCATATAAATATATTTAACAATTTAATTAGGAGCATTATTTTGCGCAGTACAGCAATGAATGTTTTGGGGTGCTTAATAATGCCGAAATTTAAAAAAAAAAAAAAAAAAACAATATTTATAATTATATATAATAATCATTTTAAAATGTATAAAAAAATACTTTTTTATTTGGAGGTAAAATATGTTCTTGACAGTGTTTGTGAGATCGGCGGTTGTACTTCGGTTCGTAACTGCGCAGCTACACCAGTGCATAATCAAACTGTCCCCTCTCCAAACTATCTTTGGGATCAGACCAAGAGGAGGACGGCATGCTGCTGTAGGGGTCCAGAAGAATCCGGAAACAACGGACCAGCAGGAACACCAGAAACAGCAGCAGGAGCCCCACAAAACAAAGAGCCGTGCTCTGCTCCGTGTCAGAAGCCAGCAGGAGCCCCGCTGTGGCCCCGGGGCCCGAGACAGGAGCCAGAGACAGCAGCTCGTACTCCATCAGAGGCCTTTCACTCATCTTCTCAGCTCAGAGATGAAACGAGTCCGAGTGCGAGAGGATCGACTCTGAGCAATGAAACTTCCTCTAGAATAACTGATGCCTCACTTCATCAGCAGATGCAACAAAACTGTCGAGGAGAAATTACATCCAGAAGAGGATGTCCACATCTGAGCTCAGACAGAAAACACGCTCTTCTGTGGATAATTGCACACGCGGCGACATATTCAGGTGTTCTCACTCGCAGAGATGATTGTCGGCAGGAGGAGAGAAAGACAACCGGCCGTTTCCAGCGGGAACGTGACAGGAAACGACGCCCTGTGAATAAAGAGAAAGACGGCACACGTAAATCCGGGTCAAAATATTCTGGATCAATAGCGGCCACGTAATGGAGAAATAATTCACCTGTTCACCGCAGCATCCAAAGCTGTGAGAAAAACTCAATTTCAAGGCCCTGGTCGACAGGTCGACACTTTCATGGGATGGTTTTCCCGGTAAATAGAGACTCTGCCGCTGGAATTCCTTCCCTCTGACTTCATTGTGGGATTTGAGTGCTGAAAGTTGATTCCTGTCCCAAAAACAGCTGAGTTAATAATAACTAAAGGGTTAAGGGCAGGTCAGAGGTCATCTATTTATACAAATTTAGAAGAGGTCATATAGACAAAACCGTGCTTTGGTTGTCAAACAGCCTCAATAGAACTGATGCTACTATTTGATAAACATATTTATTTAGTGACAGAATCAGTAAAAATGTGTATTTTTTGAAGCTGTGAATAAAACAAAAAAAAATTTTTATAAGAAAATACTAGTACAAATTGCACATTTAAATAACTCTTTCCGCTGGGTAAAACATTTCTCGATTTTAAAACTGATATTGATTCTTAAATCCCGAGAATCGATCATTTTGCTACGCTGTTGATGAACGATCCGGACATTGTAACGCGCCTCCCATCCAATAAATCGCGATAAACGTTGTGCTATGTTACTTTTGATATGAAACAAAGTCTCAGATTGTCCATTCTATTCCGAAATTGAATCAATAAATACCGGTTTGGTGCTCGTTAATGTGGCGTGACGGATCTGTTGCCGCCTCAGATCAAGAGAAGCACCCGTGAACCGATCCTCTCTTCTGCTTTACTACTAGTTATAGCACAAAATAACGAATGAACATCTGACTTACTAAAATCTGTATGTCTCATGTAAGCACTTAAAGGCACAATATGTAATTCCCGCCGCTAGAGGTCGCTTATTCAACCCCGTGAACCGATCCTCTCTTCTGCTTTACTACTAGTTATAGCACAAAATAACGAATGAACATCTGACTTACTAAAATCTGTATGTCTCATGTAAGCACTTAAAGGCACAATATGTAATTCCCGCCACTAGAGGTCGCTTATTCAACCCCGTGAACCGATCCTCTCTTGCTGCTTTACTACTAGTTATAGCACAAAATGAATGAATGAACATCTGACTTACTAAAATCTGTATGTCTCATGTAAGCACTTAAAGGCACAATATGTAATTCCCGCCACTAGAGGTCGCTTATTCAACCCCGTGAACCGATCCTCTCTTCTGCTTTACTACTAGTTATAGCACAAAATAACGAATGAACACCTGACTTACTAAAATCTGTATGTCTCATGTAAGCACTTAAAGGCACAATATGTAATTATTCCCGCCACTAGAGGTCGCTTATTCAACCCCGTGAACCGATCCTCTCTTCTGCTTTACTACTAGTTATAGCACAAAATGAATGAATGAACATCTGACTTACTAAAATCTGTATGTCTCATGTAAGCACTTAAAGGCACAATATGTAATTCCCGCCACTAGAGGTCGCTTATTCAACCCCGTGAACCGATCCTCTCTTCTGCTTTACTACTAGTTATAGCACAAAATGAACGAATGAACATCTGACTTACTAAAATCTGTATGTCTCATGTAAGCACTTAAAGGCACAATATGTAATTCCCCCCACTAGAGGTCGCTTATTCAACCCCGTGAACCGATCCTCTCTTCTGCTTTACTACTAGTTATAGCACAAAATGAATGAATGAACATCTGACTTACTGAAATCTGTATGTCTCATGTAAGCACTTAAAGGCACAATATGTAATTCCCGCCACTAGAGGTCGCTTATTCAACCCCGTGAACCGATCCTCTCTTCTGCTTTACTACTAGTTATAGCACAAAATAACGAATGAACATCTGACTTACTGAAGTCTGTATGTCTCATGTAAGCACTTAAAGGCACAATATGTAATTCCCGCCACTAGAGGTCGCTTATTCAACCCCGTGAACCGATCCTCTCTTCTGCTTTACTACTAGTTATAGCACAAAATAACGAATGAACATCTGACTTACTGAAATCTGTATGTCTCATGTAAGCACTTAAAGGCACAATATGTAATTCCCGCCACTAGAGGTCGCTTATTCAACCCCGTGAACCGATCCTCTCTTCTGCTTTACTACTAGTTATAGCACAAAATGAACGAATGAACATCTGACTTACTGAAATCTGTATGTCTCATGTAAGCACTTAAAGGCACAATATGTAATTCCCGCCACTAGAGGTCGCTTATTCAACCCCGTGAACCGATCCTCTCTTCTGCTTTACTACTAGTTATAGCACAAAATAACGAATGAACATCTGACTTACTGAAATCTGTATGTCTCATGTAAGCACTTAAAGGCACAATATGTAATTCCCGCCGCTAGAGGTCGCTTATTCAAAACAAAGACGTAGCTTGATGACGTCTTGATTGCGCAGAATCGTGGGAGATGTTAATCCATTAATCCATCCAGAGACTTTGGGAAGAAATCATATTCATGGATGAGCGAATGTATTAAAGATTTATTAACATTACTGTAGTATGAAGCAGGGTGTGGCTGAAAGATGTTGGAGCGGAACGAGGCCGCTAAATCTGATTCATTTTCTGTCGAGGAATGAAACCAAACAGTTGCTCACCTGTCTAATAATATATATAAACATAATAATAAACATATAATATATTAAAGCGTCTTTGCTGTTTCCATGGTTTCCACAAAATAAAACCGGAAATCGAGGGTAACGCATGTATGATGTCACTGATGTCCGAGTCCTGGTTAAAATGGCTTATTTCTCTGGATTTAAAAATCAACATAATATATAATATAATATAATATATAACATAATATATAACACTGTTCTAGTGGTTTTTGGATATTTTAATCCAAAAATCTTACATATTGTGCCTTTAATCGGTGTTTCAACCACGAAAAGATGTCAATAAATCAACAATAATGTTATATTTACCTCCATATCCAGTAACCACATACTTGTTAGTGTAATTATAAAGTCATATTATAACATTTTTATTATTATATGAAACAATTGCTTGTGTGTAATTTAAGTGTTTGTATACAAATCAATATTATAGTAATGTACAGTTATTTGTGTTAAGTTTGCAATAAACCAGTTAAATCAAACAGCGTTTTTTGCAGCTTTTTGCAGTGAAGTTAAACAGAAATTTTGATTGGAACAGGCACATAACACACATCTTACAGTCATTTTAGTCTCTATTAAAAGTCAGCCATTATCATTTTATTATACACTCTGTATTAATTACAGTAGTTTACTGCCATTTCCTGCATTTTGCAAAGAAGAACTGGCTTATTAATAGAACGAGGACCTGCTGTTGTTAACCAGAAGAGACTTTTTGAAATCATTGAGCACTTTTGAGTACTTTTACTTGTCCTAACAAGGTAATGTGTGCGTTTATAAGACAAGACTCTGTCTGTTGCGAACGCCCTTCTAACAAGAATCAAAGCTGGAAAACACACTGTTTTGGTCCAACTGGTTTATTTCCATAACAAGTATCAACTTTTTTCCTTGAGAAAATTTGCCATGCACATTATCTGATATCAAAATCGAAAGCTTCTCAACCGAAATTGAATCGAATAATGAAATTTGTGTCAATACCCATTGGTAGAATTGGTAGAATTTACTAGCAATGTCTGAGGGAATATTGTATATATATATATATATATATTAGAAAGGTTCAGAAAGGTTATGAATGTTAACATGAATTCCTGTGCAGAAATAGACAGATCAATAGCAGAGCTGATCGATCCACTCTCAAACTTCAGATAAATCATTGTTTGCAGTCTATGTACTCGAATGAAGCGCCTCTGGATAAATTAAATGACGCATGTTAACAATAAACACAATAAACTGGGCAAACAATGGATTTATAGTCAACACAATCAACGTAAACTGCCTGATTACCATATTGTATTCTCAACTTTCAGGTTTATTAGTCACATACAGAGTGCATATCCTTATAGTATGTGCACGAGACCATTAATACTAATAATGTAAAGCTCAAATTAGGGATGTGTACACTAAAAAAGTGTATATTATTATAAAAATAATCTCAAATGTTTGGTTACAAAACATGGGTCTGACTAAAAGGTGTTACTATATTATATATATATATATATATATATATATATATATATATATACACACAGGCTGCCAAGAGTGTGTTAAAGTTTTCTTTTCGGTTTACAGCTTATTGCATGACAAATATAAGCTATATAAAAATCTACAAAGCACGCGCATGCATGCATTCACGCGCATTTATTGACAGACAAATCATGCATATTAAGAACTTAAAACTAAGTTTAGAAAATGAAAAAGCATACCCGTGCTGACGGTCCGGAGCGCGTGCTGGTCTGGCAGCTCTGCCGCGCGCGCACACTGTCACCCCTCACACTCGCTCACGTGCGATTGGCCGATTGAGCGCGAGGGCGAACATCAGTGCACGCTCGTAACCGGGGCTAATTGTCACACTTCTACTCCAGCGAATGTTTCTCAGGGAGGGTTGGTGATCGAAAGCACATTTCTGTAGAGACACAAACTTATTGAAACCTTTTGAACATTTGCATGGTTATTTGCCAAGGTGAGGAACAAAAGATTTAACACACGCTACAGGTTGTCATAATACGGGGCAAGTTGTCACAATAAAAAAAAAATTCACTGTCTAATGGGAAAAGTAATCTTTCATAACATTTGCATTTAAAAATGTATGTGCTAGAATGTGTATTTCAGGCAAATTAGGCTGTGAAAAATGGAAAAGGTTGCCTTCAAGATACGTTTTCCTTTGTAACTCATGATTTGGAAAACACATTGTACACATTTCACATCACCATCATCATCCATAAATGCATCATGCTTAAAACGAGAAAAAGATATTTGCAAATCGTGTGGGGAAAGTAAATTCTCTGAAAATATGTCTTATCTTACAGTGTGTCTCAAGTAATCTTATTTTAAGGATGTTTATATATTATTACAGGAAAATAAGACAAGAATAGTATATATATATATATATATATATATATATATATATATATATATATATATAATATATATATTTATATATAGAGAGAGAGAGAGAGATTCCTTCAGAGTGCACAAAGTGTCTCCAGAATAATGTTGCAAATTTGATATATTATTAGCTATAAAATGTATTCAAACGTGTTCATAATGTTCAAACCGAACCAACGCTCTTATTGCTAAACCAGTATTGGAAAAATTCCAGGTTAACCGGGACCTATTATGCCCCATTTACAAGATGTAATATCAGTCTCTGGTGTCTCCAGAATGTGTCTGTGAAGTTTCAGCTCAAAATCCCCCACAGATCATTTATTATCACTTGTTCAAAATTGCCTCTATTTGCTTGTGAGCAAAAACACGCAATTTGTGTGTGTCCCTTTAAATGCAAATGAGCTCCGCTTTCCAGAAGAGGGCGGAGCTTTAACAGCTCAACAACAACAAAGCTGGAGAATCTCACGCAGACAAAATGAGGATTGTGTTCAAACTGATGGAGAGACTCAGGAAGAAGTTCCAACTTTTAGACGTTTCTGAACGGTTAGTGGATAAATTGATGCAGTTGCTGTGGAGTTGATCAACTCATCACTAGCATGTGTCGTCACGTTCATCTGTTGTGCTAAATGCTCGCTATACATAGCTAACCTGTTTGCCTAACAGAGCCATCCACACCAGGCTAACGTTTATGATTGCTATCAAACGCTGTGAATGGTCTAATAATTTTTTCAAAATATCGCTCGGACAGAAACGGTCCTTTTTTTAGCAATCGAGCTCGCCATGGTCAACTTGCAGGCTATCTTGGCTAATGAGACTCGTCTGTGCCACCAACGCTAGAACAGTTAGCATGAACGTTTGCCATGGCGTTAGAACTGGTACACCGCTGTCACTTGTGAAAACAAAACGGCCACTCAATGGGTGAAAACTGTTCTAAGAATGTTTTGATAATGTTCCCAACCATGAATATTCTCAGTTTTGAAACAAGTGTAACACCCCTCCACCCAGGTACTACGCTCTGAGCGGGCCTCGAACCCGGGCTTCCGGCATGGGAGTCGGACACTCTTTACTCGCACAGCAACTACTAGCTAGCATCCATTATACAAGTACAACGTTTAGAAAAAGCATTGCAAACATGTTTCAGAGAAAAAGTTCCCTGTACGTTGTATAAATAGCGTTTTTGAGCAAATATTTTTAGAACGTTAGAAAAAGAGCACAGATGACCATGAATGAATGTTGCATTAATGTTACGGGAAGAACGTTTGAGAGAACCATGCTAAATTTCTAGGAACATTTCCTGTTAGCTGAGGAATCTCTGCCTGTCTGATTTGATTTCTAAGCAATAATTCAGGTATTGTGTGTGTGTGTGTGTGTGTGTGTGTGTGTGTGTGTGCATTCCCTACGTTATGGGGACCAAATGTCTTGTGGGGACATTTTTTGGTCCCTATGAGGAAACAAGCTTATAAATCATACAGAATGATCTTTTTTGAAAATGTAAAATAGCAGAACATTTTGTGTGATGGGTAGGTTTAGGGGTAGGGGTAGAGTAGGGGGACAGAATGTACAGTTTGTACAGTATAAAAACCATTACGCCTATGGAATGTCCCCATAAACCATGAAAACACAACATGTGTGTGTGTGTGTGTGTGTGTGTGTTTGTATTTATTCCCTACATTATGGGGACCAAATGTCCCCACAGTTACAGTAATACTAGTAAATTTTGATCTTGTGGGGACATTTTTTTTTTGGTCCCCATGAGGAAACAAGCTTATAAATCGTACAGAATTATCTTTTTTGAAAATGTAAAATAGCAGAACATTTTGTGTGATGGGTAGGTTTAGGGGTAGGGGTAGTGTAGGGGGACAGAATTTACAGTTTGTACAGTATAAAACACAACTTGTGTGTATGTGAGTGTATTCCCTACATTATGGGGACCAAATGTCTTGTGGGGACATTTTTTGATCCCCATCAGGAAACAAGCTTATAAATCATACAGAATGATCTTTTTTGAAAAGTGTAAAATAGCAGAACATTTTGTGTGATGGGTAGGTTTAGGGGTAGGGGTAGTGTAGGGGGACAGAATGTACAGTTTGTACTGTATAAAAACCATTACGCCTATGGAATGTCCCCATAAAACATGAAAACACAACATGTGTGTGTGTGTGTGTGTGTGTATATTTATTCCCTACATTATGGGGACCAAATGTCCCCACAGTTACAGTAATACTAGTAAATTTTGATCTTGTGGGGACATTTTTTTTGGACCCCATGAGGAAACAAGCTTATAAATCGTACAGAATTATCTTTTTTGAAAATGTAAAATAGCAGAACATTTTGTGTGATGGGTAGGTTTAGGGGTAGGGGTAGTGTAGGGGGACAGAATGTACAGTTTGTACTGTATAAAAACCATTACGCCTATGGAATGTCCCCATAAACCATGAAAACACAACATATGTGTGTGTGTGTGTGTGTGTGTGTGTGTGTTGTCCTCCGGGTGCAGCACTGTAAATGTGCTACGGTCATATGGAAAGCACAAAGGAACTGCTGTCATAAAGTATTTTTAGCTCAGAGTGAAGCACCCCAGGGCTCTGAGATACAGCTGACCCGCTGCTCCGACCCGCAGTCCCGTCCGCTCTTACAGCTAATCAAATCCAACATCAAATATCCGCTTTGCTACAGTACTCCGTTTTAAACTCTGAATTTAAAATGAAAAACAGTGAGAATGGCAGAACGTGTATTTTTATCCCATGCGCTCGCTGAACATGCTGACTAGGATCATCTCTCCATCCGTAATGAGGAATCATGGTCAACATGTTCCCGAGATGATGCAGGAGTTTGTGAATATCCTGTCAGCCACAGGAGAATTCATAACTGCATCTTTGACACTATGTGATGTGTTGTGGTGTGAGCCAAACTTCCATCCACTAAATGAAACTACATGACTTTATGCCGTAAAAAAAAAGTATGGTAGTAAGTTTTACAGATTGAACTTCAATGTGCAGTAAAAAAACATTTCATGAACTGAAATTATGTTAATATACCAAACGAAAATCTATTTATACTTTTATGAACCACTTTAAAAACACAAGAGTTAAAGGGAAAACCACACGAAGAGTCAAAGTTCAAAATCCAAATCCTTTGTGAATATGATATTTTTTTTATATCATTACATTGTTTAGAGCATAAGAACAAAGTGAAATATTTTGAAAAATGATATTTTATTCATATGTTATGCTCTGTCCGCTGTAGTGGACAACAGGACTCAATTTTTAAAAAAAATAAAAAGACATAATAGCTATGAAAAGGCAAAAATAATTGGATTTTTTTTTTTTAAATCACCAATACATTTTTAGGTTTCAGAATATTTTATACCAAACTTTGTATAAAGATGATTCTCAGCTATGTTATGAAAGAACATGTTTCATTATGAAATATGTCTAAAAATGGCCATAAATGTTTTTTTTCACCCATTGTATACAATGTATCTACACGTTGTATGTCATTTGCATATTATTGTGTTCTTGGAGCAAAATGTAAAGTGTAATAATGGGAGTAATATTTTTATAATATGAACTAATACTTCATAGGAAATATTGAGATTATTGAGATATTGTTGTGTATCCTAAGTCCTCTACCGTTGGCATGTATAAAATCAAAGTTGTATTTTGATTTGAAACCCCATAATGTTTTCTGAGATGTTGACTTATGAGAAACAATTTGAAAATTAATCAGATGTAAATGATAATAACAAAATGTTTCCATAAGGGTATTAAATTTGATCTCTAAATTAATTGAGAGTTAAATATTCCTTGAGCTTCTGACATATAAGAGGGACTGAAAACTTCTTGTTAGTCCAAAAACAGCATTTATTGAAACCAGTCTTAGAGAACGACTCATTTTGGAATGTGCCTATTCATGATGTCATATGTGAAACTCCGCCTCCACAAGAAATCCACTTGTCATTGCATCATTAGCCCCGCCCACTGGTGTATTAGAGAGAAGAGCGAGACAGGACTAAAAAAGCATTACCTTTCAAAGGATCCTTATGCTAGGAATATGTTTATTTATTTTCAACAATGTGAATATCTCAGTTGAGCTTTATTTAATTGTATTCGGTACATTTCACTGTGAATTCTTTGTTATTAAATAATACATTTGTATTAAATGGTACTGTTGGTCTACTGTTGATACTGCACACAACCTTTAAAGTAGTTTTCGTCACTGATTGATGTTTTTCCTCACATTATAGTACAATAGTTCATTCCCTGGAGATTGGGGATTTAGCAGATCCATGCAAAGACCCTTTCAAGGAAAGTCCGTTCACTCGGCAGGCATTTTTGCAACTCTTTAGTGCGAGTCCTATCTATTTGAATGGGGAATGCCGAACTCATAATTAAAAAAGCAACAAAATCTGACATGAACTGCATAAAAGTTGCTTTTTAAGCTGAAATAGCATTAAAAAAGGTCATGTGCAGTGCCAGGTTTCTGTGGGAACCGCAGCTTCTAACGGCAATGACACTCTCCAAAATATCTTCTTTTGTGTTCAGCAGAAGAGAGAAATTCATACAGGTTTGGAGCAAGTTGAGAGTAAGTAAATGATGACAAAATTTTCGTTTTTGGGTGATCTATCCCTTTAAACTTTGAAATCCTGCGGCGATGTGAATTTGACATTATTCCAAATATACTTGAGGTAAGATGTCTCATATCCCTCGTGCATGAATCTAGAACATGATGTGATTCTGACATCTTTTTTCAGTGAGAAATGGGGCAGATTTGTCATTTTAATTACCCACATAATTGACCTATTAAGGGCTTGTATGAGAGATGTTCTGTTCTACCGGCTCTCTCATCTCGGCATGAGAAATCTTCCTCTTTCGGGTTATTGTCAGGGGGCTGACCTCCTCAGAGACGCTCTTATGAAGCTGTGAAGAGTGTCTGTCATGTAATGCTCTCTCGTTCATTTGCACCTGCAGCTCCGGCGGGGTTTCTTCAGTGCTCTGTGTTTAGGACAGCTGGTCCGGACACCTGTACGACACGACACGCCGAGCCGCTGCTTCCGTCCAGGATTCATACTGTCAATACTGATGGATGTCAAGCAGGAGACACTTTAGTTTACCCTAAAAACCTCCCTGACGTTTCTATTTTATCATTTTGTTTTATTATTTTACATTTTTATTTTTTAGTAAATTTACCAAAACACGTTTTCCTTTTATAGTTAAATATAAAATTAATGTAAAGTGATGAGTTTGTGATGTTCGTTCATATGTGTGTATATATATATATATATATATATATATATATATATATTTTTTTAATATATATATATGTATATATTTTATATATATATGTGTATATATATGTGTGTATATATATATATTTTTTATATATATATGTGAGTGTATATATATATATATGTGTGTGTGTGTGTGTATATATATATATATGTGTGTATATATATATATCTTATATATATATTTTATATACATGTGTGTATATATATATATTTTATATATATATATATATGTTATATATATATATATATATATATATATATATATATATATATATTTATATGTGTACATTTTACATATTTGTTGACCAAAATAACTTAATTAAATTTTTTTATTAAATTAATTGATATTATTCATTGTTCGTTTCATAAAAAGCCAATATGTAAAATACTTTACTGCAACAACTGGAAAATAGACAATAAGAAAAGAATGATATAATGCATTATGATTTTACTCTTAAAATAAGTTACAAGCGTGTTTAAGAATAGGAGTGTTTGCAGTGAGAGATGTTTCAGTCCTTCATAAACGTCACATGACCGGTGTGTGTTTGGATGGGAAACATGAGTGCGAAAAAGCTTTCCCGGTTCTCCCAGACCTTGACCCAGATCACAGAGAAACACTGTGTTTGCTCCTACTTTGTGAATGTTATTAATTTTCTGCGATTTTTTTTTTTTTACAGTTTCAATTCGTCAACATATTATAGTATAGTAAAAATATAGTATATATATATATATAAAATATATATATATATAAAAATATAGTATTTTGTATATACTAAATATAATATACATTAGAGTGTCTATTTACACCTAGTGTAAATAGCCCGCCTTGTTGGCAGATACTATTTACACTAACTCCACCCACCAGCATCTGATTGGACCAGACAAAAGATTAAACCTGCTGAAAACCGGTTCAGTGGCGTGGAGAGGTGGGTGGGATTATCTTAATAAAGTGTTTAAGATGTAATGTCTACTAAAGGTAATGACAAAAAATCAGCATCCATTTATGATTTTAATGAACATAACCATATAGACTGAATATGTTGTTATTATTGCATACTGTTTTATAACACAATACACTGAGGAGCAAATAATACTTTATAGGGCCACTTCATTTATAATGTTCCTCTCACAAACTCTGTATTATAGCCTGTTGCTTTAAATGCAAAGTTTCTTCCTTGAGTGAGTCTGTGTGAATCCTAGCCTAAAGAAGGCAGCCATGTCAAAACCTGAAATGAAAGACAATCTGTCGGTGTCGCTACTGCTGCATCTTGTATTTTTAGTGATTCTTTTGGGAGGGAAGATGCAATAAAAATGACAGCTGACATGCACAAGTAAAAATGCTCACGCAGCAGATGTACACTTAAACTGAGAATACATTAAATTATGGTTCTTTATTGGCATTTGTGGTTTCAGGAAGAACATTTCCATTCCATTCTTTGGATTTTTGAAACATTCTTCATATTAAGACAAATGGTTCTGCTACCTGAAAGGCATTGCATTTTAAAATAATTTCTTATCAAGGTGAGGTTTACGAACGTGAAGGTGCTGTAATATTAATCTGTGCATCCACTGAACATCATGTATTATTTACCTCCACTTCACTGTCTCTCTTATAATGATCTTTAATTGAGTCTGTGAATAGAGTTGGACTGCTGAGACCGTCACGAATATCGATCCAGCGATAATGAGCAGCACTTGTGTTCAGTGTCGAGGTAATGCATTACTAGAAACTTGAGTTATGTAATCCGATTACTTTTTCAAGTATCTAGTGAACATGTTACTTTTTTTATATTTACAAACTAAATAGTTTTACGACAAAGTTTTTCAAATAAGCAACGCAAGTCACTTTTTCACATTGATTGACAGCTCTCCTGTCTCCACTTCGAGAGGAGTAAAGTGGAGAGATGTTGCGTGTGCTGCGTAAATAGGACGGTTATTGTAGTTCTGGACGAAATGTGAATATGCGCAAAAACATTCAGTGTTCCTCAAAAGGAATAAAAACAGTGAAATTCAATCTCAAAAATTGTATGCAAACCTGTAATAATTGACGATATTAAACTACACAAATACACTTTATGTATTTAATCTCACTTTATTAACCAATGTCTTTGCTGCTCATCTCCAATTCAACCAAAATGAGCAAAAATGACTTTAGATTTAGAAATAAAAGTGCTGAACTTCTGTATCCTGCTCGTCTTTAATCAGCACAGCTGAAGGTTTTGCGCAGCGCCCTCAACCGTACAGGAATAAATATGCATTTTCATTTCAATTCTGGTGTAAAACGGCCTTAAAATTTGTCAAAAATTAAAGCAACAAACGAGCAAGGTGAGGGAAAGTAGCGCAAATGAATGTAACGCATTACTTCTTATAAAAAGTAACTAAGTAATGCAATTAGTTACTTTTAGGGAGTAACGCAACATTGTAATGCATTACTTTTAAAAGTAACTTTCCCCACTGTCACTCTCTTATGAAATATAACAGCGAAGGGCATGCTATATTAAGTACACAAACATTAAAATATTATTTTATTATTCAAATCAATGAAGTATGATTCTTCCTGTAGATCTGGCGCTGTTTCTCTATGTGTGCTGTGAAGCGATATGAACTGCTACAGTAAAAAATGATCATAGTAAACAAATGCTACAATATAAACCTGTAAGTAAGTTTGCTTACTTTAAACAGCGAAAACTGTCACAGCCGAGATCTAATGAACATTTTCATGAAATATGCTACCATTTAATGCACAGTTTTTGGAAGTGAAAAAGATCCAAAAACACACACTTTACACTGTTAAAAATGACCTGTAAATTTTACAGTATAATACTGGCAGCAGGGTTGCCAGCCAGTTACTGTAATTTTTACAGTACCATTATTGGTACTCTTTATGCTTGAAATTTACAGTAACATCCTGTAATTTTGAGTCAAACCGCCACGCCCCCCAGAATGCATTGCAGTTTACAGCAATATGCTGTATTATTAAGAATACAGCCATCTGCTGTAAAATATTGCGGTAATTTTTACAGCAATTCACTACAGTGTAGTAGTTAGGCCACTGCATTTGGTCAGAACTTGCGGCTGATAAAAAAAAAAAAGATATTCTACAAGGGATTTACTCTAGTCTGAACAGATGATAATATTTTTAAAGAGACTTAGCTTTCAAGTCTAGATGGGGTAATTTAATAGAAAACAGTTTTATTTTACAGTCCATCCAGAACATTTATTGAAACTGAACTGCAAAAAAGAACTCATTCGATAAGTTTAGTGATTGTGATGTTCCAGAGAAAATTAAATACTATATGCAGAGGAGTAAATGAGCACACTTGAATACATGCATACTACACCCTCTAGTGTCTGTCAGGAGGAACACAGATGTGAACATTAAAACTGTCCTGCCAAGACACATGTAGTGAAGCAGGGAGCTGAAGAGAAGGCAGAGGCCAGGATCTAACTGCGAACAACCCGGAATAACCCGGAACTAAGGAAGAAACATGTGCAAACAACAACTGTGAACCCCAAGGGCTATATATACACACAGGGGCTATCGAGAGAAAAAGACACACCTGAGGGAAACAATCAAGGGAAAAACAACAAAAGGACTACAAAGATGGCAGACAAACAGGAAGTTTAACAGAAGTCCATGGACAAACACAACATACGACAATACCGATGTCAGGAGTTTTATTGTTTTATTGAATATTTTCATTTCTCTTTCCTGTAATATTCACCATTTCTCTTATCCTATAAGCATGTGACCTTAGGTTATTATATTCAGGATGATTACTCAAAGGATGCTGCTTTCAGAAATGTTATATTATTTTTATGTAAATTCAATAATCTCAAATGCAAATTCAACAAGATACTAATAAAAAAAAATCTTAAAACAGTAAAGCAACTTAATATGCAATATGCACTTTGTTTAACCGAGACCTATGTAAGTATGGATTACTTTTATGATGGATGGATGCACTTTTTGGAGCTTCAAAACCTTTGGCACTATTCAATGCCATTACAAATCTGGGAAGAGCCGGGATATTTTTTAAATGCGACCTATTATGCCCCTTTCATGAGATGTAGTATCAGTCTCTGGTGTCTCCAGGGAAGTTTCAGCTCAAGATCATTTATTATCGCTTGTCAAATTCGCCTCTATTTGGCTGTGAGCAAAAACACGCCGTTTGTGTGTGTCCCTTTAAATGCAAATGAGCTGCTGCTCCAGAAGAGGGCGGAGCTTTAACAGCTCAACGACAACAGAGCTGGAGAATCTCACGCAGACGAAATGAGGAAAGTGTTCAAACTGATGGAGAGACTCGGGAAGAAGTTTCTGAACAGTTAGTGGATAAATTGATGTTGATTCAACTCATCTCTAGCATTTGTCGTCATGTTCATCTTTTGTGCAAATCCAGCGCTGAATTGACCCTCGTTGGTGAAGCAGTCCGGCGTAAAAAAGCAAGAGCAGCCCAAAATGGCCCCGCCCCCTTTCTTGCGTGTTCTAGGGGGCGGGCTTTATGTAAATGTGAGGGTTAGTGATGTCACCAACCCAGGAAGAAGCTGGTTGTAGTCCTTCCCAGCCGTTTGTTGTAGTCCTTAAACAGAGAATTCTGTACAAGAAAATATCTCCCTTTGCTTTGAACTTTGAGCGTCGCAACTTTTCACATGTTGTTTCTGCTCAAACAGCAACATCACACACTAACTGAAGTTAAAAAAGTGAAATCATAATCATAAACCCCTTTAACATGTTCAGATAAAAAAAGTGCTTTTTCAACAATCTTTCTTCCATTCCTTTTTGTTTAATTTCCATTGCGTGTCTTTCTGTTGCATTATGGGATATGTTCTTGTGCATGCTATAAGTTGATAATAATTGCAAAACAAGGAACGTTGTTTGAGACTTTTACACAAAAGTCCTAACGTGCTCTTAATTTAATTTCATTGCTGTCGAGCAACCATTTGGACTTTGGGATATACAAAATGCGTAACTTTTAATCACAAACTATGATGGAACAATGACAGTTTGTAGTCACTGACGCACGTTTCGGTTCATTTTCTCCTCCGTTCTCCAAGAGAGAAACTCTTTGCTCGCTGTTTTGCATAGAGTCATGTGACGGAATCTAAATGCAGCCTTCATTTGCATGTTACCATGGGAAATGATGTCATCATCAGAGAGTCTTCCTCAGACGACTTCACACTCTGCGCTCTTATAAACATATTAAAACCAACATGTTTGTCTTTCACTAATATACAAAATACAATTTTGGCACATTCTGATGCTGAACACAATGTGTGTTCAATTAATATCATCACTGTAAAATATTATTTGTTGATTCAACTTTTAAAAGCAAGTAATCGGGAGTTCATTGAAGCTAAAAATCATTGTATTAACTAAAACTTTTAGTTTAAGAGGTTTTTGCATAGCTGAAGCATGACGCTTACAACTTGATTTGATTCTCAGGGAATATACAAAATATATACCTCACATCACTTTCCATATGACTTTCCAGTTTCTTTGGATTAGTTTGTGCGTTGCAGCTTTTTAGCTCTGTCAAAAACCAAAGCTCTAACCATGTTAATATATATATGATATATTTGTCCTCTGCTGCTGGGAAGCTTATTCAGCAGTAACACCTCACTTCCTATCCGCCACAGGAAACAGTGGGGTCATGGAAGGCCGGCTCACATATTTCCTCCTGACCTCGGATTCCTGCAACGCTTGAGATTCTTGATTAATTAATGAATTAATTCCAGCCATCATGTGTGTATCTTATATGCATGCATGATGAAGTAAATAATGCAGTTTCCATCATATCTCACATGCATTCTGTGATGGAAATGACAGTTTTGGAACTCATTTCTATATGAAGTCTAATTTTGTAGCTTGTTATACATGCTAAATACACACAGTACATTTTCCACACTTTTGGCATAATCTGACAAAACCCTTTTTGAGATTTTGCTCAAATAAAATGTAATGTTTTCTTCACAGATCACATAAATATCATATAAAACTCTTTTCTCCATACAGAAAAAATAAACCTTTATTAAATTGTTGGAAATGAAGGACGGTGATGATCTTTTTAAAATAATTGTTATTTTAACAAAAATAAATATAATAGTTTTAATGTGACCAATTAGAAAACGAAAAGTTGACATCTGTTATGATATCTTGTGATTATAATTTTTATTAATGCTTTGATTTATTTTTTATTTATTTATGTAATTCATTTGGCTGTTTTTGTCCTATTTATTTGTTTTTTTGTAATATGTCTATTTCAGTTTCATTTTCATTTATTTAAGTTAAAGTGAATAAAACTAGCTGAAACAAAATATTTTATTGGTTTAATTTGGTGCGTTCACGCCATGTCGTAATTACCGTAATTGCTAAATTGTAAAAAGCGTTCACATCCTTCTAGTAATTTCAGCTTTTATTTTTATTTATTTAAGTACAACCAGTTAAAGTGAATAAAACTACCTGAAACAAAATATTTTATTTGTTTAATTTGGTGCGTTCACGCCATGCCGTAATTACCGTAATTACTACATTGTAAAAAGCGTTCACATCCTCCTAGTAATTTCAACTTTTATTTTTGTTTATTTAAGTACAACCAGTTAAAGTAAATAAAACTAGCTGAAACAAAATATTTTTTTGGTTTAATTTGGTGCGTTCACGCAATACCGTAATTACCGTAATTACTACATTGTAAAAAGCGTTCACATCCTCCTAGTAATTTCAACTTTTATTTTTATTTATTTAAGTACAACCAGTTAAAGTAAATAAAACTAGCTGAAACAAAATATTTTATTGGTTTAATTTGGTGCGTTCGCGCCATGTCGTAATTACCGTAATTGCTAAATTGTAAAAAGCGTTCACATCCTTCTAGTAATTTCAACTTTCATTTTTATTTATGTAAGTACAACCAGTTAAAGTAAATAAAACTAGCTGAAACAAAATATTTTATTGGTTTTATTTGGTGCGTTCACGCCATGTCGTAATTACCGTAATTACTAAATTGTAAAAAGCGTTCACATCCTCCTAGTAATTTCAACTTTCATTTTTATTTATTTAAGTACAACCAATTAAAGTAAATAAAACTAGCTGAAACAAAATATTTTATTTGTTTAATTTGGTGCGTTCGCGCCATGTCGTAATTACCGTAATTGCTAAATTGTAAAAAGCGTTCACATCCTCCTAGTAATTTCAACTTTTATTTTTATTTATTTAAGTACAACCAGTTAAAGTGAATAAAACTAGCTGAAACAAAATATTTTATTGGTTTAATTTGGTGCGTTCACGCCATGTCGTAATTACCGTAATTGCTAAATTGTAAAAAGCGTTCACATCCTTCTAGTAATTTCAACTTTCATTTTTATTTATGTAAGTACAACCAGTTAAAGTAAATAAAACTAGCTGAAACAAAATATTTTATTGGTTTTATTTGGTGCGTTCACGCCATGTCGTAATTACCGTAATTACTAAATTGTAAAAAGCGTTCACATCCTCCTAGTAATTTCAACTTTCATTTTTATTTATTTAAGTACAACCAATTAAAGTAAATAAAACTAGCTGAAACAAAATATTTTATTTGTTTAATTTGGTGCGTTCGCGCCATGTCGTAATTACCGTAATTGCTAAATTGTAAAAAGCGTTCACATCCTCCTAGTAATTTCAACTTTTATTTTTATTTATTTAAGTACAACCAGTTAAAGTGAATAAAACTAGCTGAAACAAAATATTTTATTGGTTTAATTTGGTGCGTTCGCGCCATGTCGTAATTACCGTAATTGCTAAATTGTAAAAAGCGTTCACATCCTTCTAGTAATTTCAACTTTCATTTTTATTTATTTAAGTACAACCAGTTAAAGTAAATAAAACTAGCTGAAACAAAATATTTTTTTGGTTTAATTTGGTGCGTTCACGCAATACCGTAATTACCGTAATTACTACATTGTAAAAAGCGTTCACATCCTCCTAGTAATTTCAACTTTTATTTTTATTTATTTAAGTACAACCAGTTAAAGTAAATAAAACTAGCTGAAACAAAATATTTTATTGGTTTAATTTGGTGCGTTCGCGCCATGTCGTAATTACCGTAATTGCTAAATTGTAAAAAGCGTTCACATCCTTCTAGTAATTTCAACTTTCATTTTTATTTATGTAAGTACAACCAGTTAAAGTAAATAAAACTAGCTGAAACAAAATATTTTATTGGTTTTATTTGGTGCGTTCACGCCATGTCGTAATTACCGTAATTACTAAATTGTAAAAAGCGTTCACATCCTCCTAGTAATTTCAACTTTCATTTTTATTTATTTAAGTACAACCAATTAAAGTAAATAAAACTAGCTGAAACAAAATATTTTATTTGTTTAATTTGGTGCGTTCGCGCCATGTCGTAATTACCGTAATTGCTAAATTGTAAAAAGCGTTCACATCCTCCTAGTAATTTCAACTTTTATTTTTATTTATTTAAGTACAACCAGTTAAAGTGAATAAAACTAGCTGAAACAAAATATTTTATTGGTTTAATTTGGTGCGTTCGCGCCATGTCGTAATTACCGTAATTGCTAAATTGTAAAAAGCGTTCACATCCTTCTAGTAATTTCAACTTTCATTTTTATTTATTTAAGTACAACCAGTTAAAGTAAATAAAACTAGCTGAAACAAAATATTTTTTTGGTTTAATTTGGTGCGTTCACGCAATACCGTAATTACCGTAATTACTACATTGTAAAAAGCGTTCACATCCTCCTAGTAATTTCAACTTTTATTTTTATTTATTTAAGTACAACCAGTTAAAGTAAATAAAACTAGCTGAAACAAAATATTTTATTGGTTTAATTTGGTGCGTTCGCGCCATGTCGTAATTACCGTAATTGCTAAATTGTAAAAAGCGTTCACATCCTTCTAGTAATTTCAACTTTCATTTTTATTTATGTAAGTACAACCAGTTAAAGTAAATAAAACTAGCTGAAACAAAATATTTTATTGGTTTTATTTGGTGCGTTCACGCCATGTCGTAATTACCGTAATTACTAAATTGTAAAAAGCGTTCACATCCTCCTAGTAATTTCAACTTTCATTTTTATTTATTTAAGTACAACCAATTAAAGTAAATAAAACTACCTGAAACAAAATATTTTATTTGTTTAATTTGGTGCGTTCGCGCCATGTCGTAATTACCGTAATTGCTAAATTGTAAAAAGCGTTCACATCCTCCTAGTAAACTTGTAAGCTGGGAATTTTACAAGCTCCGACTTGATTCCTGCAGACTCATTTAGGTGTTGATAGTGCTGATCACAAAGAAACGCATAACATCCAGTCGATCCATCTCGAAATTACGGTAATTACGACATGGCGTGTATATTCTCCCTAATATGGCGGCAGTGTTTATAGCGCCCTCTGCTGTGCGCGGCGGTCATGATCAGCGGGACTCCTCCCCTAATGCAGCCCGAGCAGATCGCTCTTCCTGCGGTGTGACAGCAGCAGCACTGGCGCATTGTGTGTCTTCGGTGTTCCTTTGGTTGTTTCTTCTTGTATTGAGTTATTAATACAACATCATCTGATTTTCCTCCTTCTGGGCGGACTACAGGACGGAGCGGGCTTCTCTAAAATGGCCAACAGAGATGATGAATACGATTTCTTGTTCAAAGGTAAATTCTGCATTCCCTCATACAGAGGAGTAATCATTCATAACCCACCCATTGTTTCAGAACTCTAGATCTGACAAGCATCTCATTGCCTATTGAATCAGGAAACCTATTTTGATCATGTCATTTATAACAGCCTTTGACATAGAAACGCCCGCAGAGGCATCAATACACAGCCATCGATCAGGGAAACATCTGTTTGGGATGCTTTCACTGCGATATCTGGGCCAAAATGATGGGAAATGTGACATGATGCATTGAAGATGAGCTTTAAAATGAGCAGCACGATATGTTTTAATTGCAGAAACAAAATGCGCTTTGTTTTATGTTGCATGCTTTCTAGAATCGTGTACTGCATGATAATAATTAGGCCACATCCTGATATTCCTCCTCCAGATGATTTGTTCCATTGATGTAACAAATGAGCGACTCTGTGACTTTAATTCTATCACGTCACCGCCCGATCAAAGTCTGACGCGGCAAAACTGTTACATTCGATTTTCACGAGATCAGCGTAACGTGAGGAGCAAAGTTCGTGTTGACTTCCTTGCGAGACAGCAGAGGGATCCTCCTGACGTGTGAAGGAAATCGATGCGAAGCAGCAGCTCAGGAACACAACAGGCGTTTTGAGGAAAAAACTGTGAAAATAAGTGGAACTGTGATACATTTTATTTTCCAGGGTTCTTTGATGAATAGAAAGTTCAAAGGAACGTTTGAAATGGAATCTTTTGTAACATTAAATGTCACTTTTGCATCATTAGTACTGAATAAAAGTTTTAATGTCTTATATCAAATATGAAAATGATCCCATAATTTACTCACCATCAACAAACTGTAACATTTACATAAACCCCGCCCCTGAGAACACACAACAAAAGGGGCGTGGCCATGTCGGGCTGCTTTAGAGAAGAGGAAGAGTTGTGGTAGTCGAGTGTTGTTGATGCCGTCGTTTTACGTCGGACCGCTTCACAAACGAGGATTTACACAAAATATTAAGATGACGACACATGCTAGTCGCTGTGGAGTGGATTCAACTCATCGACTACATCAATTTATCCACGAACCGTTCAGAAACGTCTAAAAGTTGGAACTTCTTCCTGAGTCCTCATCCGTTTGAACACTTTCCTCATTTTCTCTGCGTGAGATTCTCCAGCTTTGTTGTTGTTGAGCTGTTAAAGCTCCGCCCTCTTCTGGAGCAGCAGCTCATTTGCATTTAAAGGGACGCACACACAAAAAAACGGCGCATTTTTGCTCACACACAAATAGAGGCAAATTTGACAATTTTGAGCTGAAACTTCACTGGAGACACCAGAGACTGATATTACATCTCGTGAAAGGGGCATTATAGGTCCCATTTAAAAAATATCCCAGCTCTTCCCAGCTTTGTAATGGCTTTGAATAGTGCCAAAGGTTTTGAAGCTCCAAAAAGCGCATCCATCCATCCATCATAAAAGTAATCCAGTGGGTTAATAAATGCCGTGAAGCGATGGGTTTGTAAAAAATATCCATATTTAAAAGATGCGTTCACAAGATAGTCACGTGGTTACGCCACGCTTGCGTCATACGTGGGGGTCAGAGGTCACCCATCCGTACGGCCGTTGCCAGATCCCAGTGATTATAGTTTATAAAGTTGTAGATATGGATATTTTTCTCACAAAAACCCATAGCTTCTCTTCAGAAGGCGTTTATTAACCCATTGGAGTCGTATGGATTAGTTTTAGGATGAATTGATGCGCTTTTTGGAGCTTCAAAAACTCGGGCACTGTTCACTGTGACATTATAAAGCAGGATTTTATTTAATATAACTCTGATTGTGTTCATCTGAAAGGATCTCAGACTGTCGGTTTGTCTGCTCTCAGTTGTTCTCATCGGAGATTCGGGTGTCGGGAAGAGTAACCTGCTGTCGCGCTTCACACGGAACGAGTTCAACCTGGAAAGCAAGAGCACGATAGGTGTGGAGTTCGCCACCAGGAGCATCCAGGTGGACGGCAAGACGATAAAAGCGCAGATCTGGGATACGGCGGGGCAGGAGCGGTACAGGGCCATCACCTCCGCGTGAGTCCAGTCATCCATCGTTGATAGAGACCGCTGGTTCCCAAACCTTTTTGTGTTAAAGACCAGATAACTTTGAATGAACGTTCTATTAACGTTAGTGGAAGTTCTGGGAATATTCCCTGTTCGCTGGGCAAATGAACTAAAAATGAAAGGACTAGTAATAGTGATGCTTGCATTAAAGGGTTAGTTCACCCAAAAATGAACATTCAGTCATTAATTCCTCTCCCTCGTGTCGATCTACACCCGTAAGACCTTCTTCGGAACACAGATGAAGATCTTTTTGATGAAATCCGATGGTTCAGTGAGACAGCAAAACACTTTCAGATGCCCGGAAAGATACTAAAACATATTTAAAACAGTTCATGTGGTTCAACCTTAATGTTATAAAGCGACGAGAATACTTTTTGTGCGCCAAAAAAATGACTTTTCAACAATATCAAGTGATGGATGAATCAAAAGACTGATTCATGAATCTTTACGAATCTTTTGTTTCGAATCAGTGATTCGGTTCACGAATCAAGCTGTCAAAGTCTTGTGAACTATTGCGATTTCGAATCACTCGTGACGTAACGAAGCCTCGTTTACTGAAATCACTTGAGTTTGCCGCTCCGAATCACTGATTCGAAACAAAAGATTCGTAAAGCTTTGAAGCAGTGATTCGGTTCGTGTATCAAACTCACCTGCCAAAATCACGTGAACTATTGCGATTTCGAATCACTCGTGACGTAACGAAGCCTCGTTTACTGAAATCACTTGAGTTTGCCGCTCCGAATCACTGATTCGAAACAAAAGATTCGTAAAGCTTTGAAGCAGTGATTCGGTTCGTGTATCAAACTCACCTGCCAAAATCACGTGAACTATTGCGATTTCGAATCACTTATGACGTAACGAAGCCTCGTTTACTGAAATCACGTGACTTTGCCACTCCGAATCACTGATTCGAAACAAAAGATTCGTAAAGCTTTGAAGCAGTGATTCGGTTCGTGTATCAAACTCACCTGCCAAAATCACGTGAACTATTGCGATTTCGAATCACTTATGACGTAACGAAGCCTCGTTTACTGAAATCACGTGAGTTTGCCACTCCGAATCACTGATTCGAAACAAAAGATTCGTAAAGCTTTGAAGCAGTGATTCGGTTCGTGTATCAAACTCACCTGCCAAAATCACGTGAACTATTGCGATTTCGAATCACTCATGACGTAACGAAGCCTCGTTTACTGAAATCACGTGAGTTTGCCGCTCCGAATCACTGATTCGAAACAAAAGATTAATTTTGAAAATTTTGAAATGGTCGATCATCACTTGATATTGTTGAAAAGTCGTTTTTTTAGCGCACAAAAAGTATTCTCGTCGCTTTATAATTTTAAGGCTGAACCACATGAACTGTTTTAAATATGTTTTCGTATCTTTCCGGGCGTCTGAAAGTGTAAATTACCTTGATCGGATTTCATCAAAAATATCTTCACATGTGTTGTGAAGGTGAACGAAGACACGAGGGAGAGGAATTAATGACAGAATTTCATTTCTGGGTGAACTGACCTTTGAAAAACACTCAATCTGCGCAGGTATTACCGCGGAGCGGTGGGCGCGCTGCTGGTGTACGACATCGCCAAGCACCTGACCTATGAGAACGTGGAGCGCTGGCTGAAAGAGCTCCGAGATCACGCCGACAACAACATCGTCATCATGCTGGTGGGGAACAAGAGCGACCTGCGCCACCTGAGAGCCGTGCCCACAGACGAGGCGCGCGCTTTCGCAGGTGCGTCGAGCTCCAGAGACGCGACCATGTGACCGCGGCTCCTTTTGTCGACATAATGCAGAGAAATTACAGAGCATTTCAGACTGTTAACACGATGCTCTGACAGTTAATGAATGAATTAACTCATTTACTACTAATTTAATGATTTAATGTGTTCAATTACTGTAATTTACTGAATCATGGCTTTTGATTAGATTCATAATTTCTTCAAATAAAAGTAGGTTTTTAGTTATTTAGGATAAGAAATTGATATGAACTACATTTGGTATTTTAATAGTGATCAGAACTGATTATTCAAAATGCATAATTCATCTGTTCTCCAAACAATACTGAAAAATAATCATTTCATTTTTCATTTCATTTCATTTGAAAAATATGCACAAAAATATTAATCAGCACAACTGATAATAATCATAAATGTTTCTTGAGCATCAAATCATCATATTATGATTTCTGAAGGGTCATGTGACTCTGAAGACTGGAGGAATGATGCTGGAAATTCAGCTTTGATCCCTGGATATAAATTACACTTTACTATATAGTCACATATAATACTGCTATTTTAAATTGTAAAAATATTTCAAAATTTTACTGGATTTTTGATTAAATAAATGCAGACTTGGTGAGCAGTAGAGACGTTTTGAAAAATGGACTCCAGTAAATGCCCCGGAATTCATTCTGCTTGTGTCTGGTGAAGGAAGTTCACGATGTGAAGATGTTAAACAGCTTCTGCTTGCTTGCAGAGAAGAATAACCTGTCGTTCATCGAGACCTCCGCTCTGGATTCAACGAACGTGGAGGAGGCGTTCAAGAACATTCTCACAGGTACAGGACACACACACACGTGAACGACAGTCTGATGAAACGCTTCCTCACAGGAGCAACGAACCAACTCACACCATTCCCAGGACGGATACAGTGAGGCGTTACGTAACTTTAAAAGTGCAGCATCTGCTGCGCTGCGACCGCCTGCCAGGAATTATAGGGATTTTAGATATTTTTGATCGGAGTGTAAATATTCTCACTTACAGTAATGCGATTACATAACGATTCTTTACTAAACGATGTAGTGCATCATCAAGATTAAAGTTTCGCTGTGATTCAAGGTTTTGATACGATTCATAATAATTAAAAAAAAAAAAAAACAGTAATATTAATACAATTTCATTTTAATGCACTTTTCTCAAACCCAGAGCATAACACAGTTAAATTTATATAATATAAAAGATGTGTGTGTGTGTATAACATAATATAATATGATTTAATATAACTTAATATAATATGATACAACGTAATACAATATGATATAATATAACATGATATAATATGATAGAAAGACTCAAAAATTGAACATGTAATACATTAAGAGCAGCAACTGAAACTAACCGTAAAACCATTTAAACATTTTTTTGTTAATTAAATAAAATCGAAATACAATACAACATAAATATTTGATACATTTTAAATGATCAATTGTCCAACAATTAAAGTTTTAGTTCAAAAACTAAAATTGATAAAAACTTAATAATATATAAATGGAAAATATTTTAAAAAAATTAATAAAATAAAAATCTCATACAAATAAAAATGAGAATTGTATATAAATAATATTAAAACTCATATAGAAATATTTTTTTAAAATCCTTTTAAAATAAATAAACATTAAAATAAAACTGAAAACATAAAAATAAAAGCTACTTAAAAATATGAATAAAAACTATCATAGTATATAAATATTAAAACCCATATAGTACTATTAAACAACATAAAAAAACTGAAATTGATAACAAATATAAAAGCTAATTAAAAATGTAAATAAAAACTATAATAGTATAAAAATAATACTAAAACCCAAATAGCAAGAAAAAAAACCTAATAAAAATGGAATAAGATAAAAAAAATGAAAACATGAAAAGCTTATTTAAAATATGAATAAAAACTAAAATAGTATTAAAAAATAATACAAAAACCCATATAATAATATAAATTATTATATAATATTAATTATTTTTTTAAATAAATAAAACATTATAAATAATAATAATAATAAATAAATATAAAATAATAAACATTAAAATGAAAACTGAAATAAAAAATTACAGCTAATTAAAATGTGAATAAAAACTATAATAGTATATATATTATACTTGCATAACAGTGATTGAGATACATTTTAGTAATAGATTAGTCAAAGCATCTTCCATATTTTGGATGTCTGACTGTACAGATATTTTAAAACCCTTTATCAAACTACTATCTCACTCTCTCTCTCCGTCTCTCCTGCATCTGTAGAAATTTACCGCATTGTCTCACAGAAGCAAATCGCTGACCGATCAGCCCACGACGAGTCGCCGGGAAACAACGTGGTGGACATCAGCGTCCCACCGACTACAGACGGCCAGAAAGGCAACAAACTGCAGTGCTGCCAAAACCTGTAACCATGACAACCAGCCCCACCTGTCACTCATCTCCGACTCCGCCCACATGTCGTGCCGCTAATGATATCAATTTTATTTGTGTAATATATATATGTATATTTTTCTTTTTGATAGCTTGTGCACTCTCATCCACGCATACGCCTGACATGAGTAAACTTTTACAGTATCTGACTGCGCTGTGGTTTATTGGCTGAAAGTCAGCTTCAAAGAAAATATTAGACATGGACAAAAAAACTTGTGAATCTCAAGGTCATGTGCAGGTCATATTTCACTCCAAAATTAAAATAAATTAATTCTTTTTTTTAATAAGTTTTTTTTTTTTTTTTTTTTTTTTTAGATTTTATGTTTTTTGCATAAAACAAAATCCAAAAAAAAAAAAATAATTTAAAAAAAGAATTAATGTAGAAACTTTTATTACTATTGAGTACATTACAAAACACTCAAAAAAGATTGTGGGAGGTAAAACATTTTGCATTAACCTAATGAGAATTGTACCCTGAAATTAAATGTATGCAAAATATAATACATGTTTTCTTGAGATTGACATTAATATTCTCCATTGAGTAAAGATACTAGTAAAGCTATGGAAGCCCGTTTCCTCCACTGAAAAAAAGAAGAAGAAGATTTTTGCGACTTTTATAAAGTCTCTTCTGGAACATCTGAGATAAAACGTCCAAATTCTGAGATACAAAGTCCGAATTCGGAGTTATAAAGTCAGAATTCTGAGTTATAAAGTCGGAATTCTGAGTTATAAAGTCGGAATTCTGAGTTATAAAGTTGGAATTCTTAGATATAAAGTCAGAATTCTGAGATATAAAGTAGGAATTCTGAGTTATAAAGTCGAAATTCTGAGTTATAAAGTTGGAATTCTGAGATACAAAGTCCGAATTCGGAGTTATAAAGTCGAAATTCTGAGTTATAAAGTCGGAATTCTGAGATATAAAGTCAGAATTCTGAGATATAAAGTCGGAATTCTGAGATATAAAGTCGGAATTCTGAGTTATAAAGTCAGAATTCTGAGTTATAAAGTTGGAATTCTTAGATATAAAGTCAGAATTCTGAGTTATAAAATAAAATCGGAATTCTTAGATAAAAAGTCGGAATTCTGAGTTATAAAGTTGGAATTCTGAGATTTAAAGTCGGAATTCTGAGATAAAAAGTCAGAATTCTGAGATAAAAAGTCAGAATTCTGAGTTATGAAGTCGGAATTCTGAGATACAAAGTTGGAATTCTTAGATAAAAAGTCGGAATTCTGAGATAAAAAGTCAGAATTCTGAGTTATGAAGTCGGAATTCTGAGATAAAAAGTTGGAATTCTGAGATAAAAAGTCAGAATTCTGAGTTATGAAGTCGGAATTCTGAGATACAAAGTTGGAATTCTTAGATAAAAAGTCGGAATTCTGAGATAAAAAGTTGGAATTCTGAGATAAAAAGTTGGAATTCTGAGTTATAAAGTCGGAATTCTGAGTTATAAAGTTGGAATTCTGAGATATAAAGTCGGAATTCTGAGATAAAAAGTCAGAATTCTGAGTTATGAAGTCGGAATTCTGAGATACAAAGTTGGAATTCTTAGATAAAAAGTCGGAATTCTGAGATAAAAAGTTGGAATTCTGAGATAAAAAGTCGGAATTCTGAGTTATAAAGTCGAAATTCTGAGTTATAAAGTTGGAATTCTGAGATACAAAGTCCGAATTCGGAGTTATAAAGTCGAAATTCTGAGTTATAAAGTCGGAATTCTGAGATATAAAGTCAGAATTCTGAGATATAAAGTCGGAATTCTGAGATATAAAGTCGGAATTCTTAGATATAAAGTCGGAATTCTGAGTTATAAAGTCGGAATTCTGAGTTATAAAGTTGGAATTCTTAGATAAAAAGTCAGAATTCTGAGTTATAAAGTTGGAATTCTTAGATATAAAGTCAGAATTCTGAGTTATAAAATAAAATCAGAATTCTTAGATAAAAAGTCGGAATTCTGAGTTATAAAGTTGGAATTCTGAGATATAAAGTCGGAATTCTGAGATAAAAAGTCAGAATTCTGAGTTATGAAGTCGGAATTCTGAGATACAAAGTTGGAATTCTTAGATAAAAAGTCAGAATTCTGAGATAAAAAGTTGGAATTCTGAGATAAAAAGTCGGAATTCTGAGTTATAAAGTCGGAATTCTGAGTTATAAAGTCGCAAAAATCTTCTTCTTTGTTTCAGTGGTGGAAACGGGCTAAAGCTGCTGTCCAGCGAACAAAAATATGTTCTAGGAACGTTTTGCTAATGTTCCCATTAAGTTATGTTCCAAACGTTCCAAAAACGTTTAAAAAAAATGCTTTGGAACGTTCCGTGACCATTCTGAAACAAGTAACATTTAAAAAATATTACACTGTCCAACTAAAACAAATGACTCTCCATGAAAATTGTGAACTGAACGAACATTCTATAAACGTTTGTGCATAACTTCAAGAGAACCTTGACAGAACGTTCCATGTCAAACAGAGCGAGTTCGAATGTGATGAAGCGGCTGGTCGAGTCGGAAACATGAGCTTTATATCCCAGTCTGTAGAACACGACTGGAGCGGATCGCACCTTCACACAACATGTGTCTTTAGGACTGGATTCTGGAACACAAACGAACAAACAGGAACAGACGAGCAAACAACTCGACACCGGAACACAAGCGGTTATCTCTTACCGCACTATTTATTTCAGTTCATGTGCTTATAGTTCTTTTGGAATTTTTTTCTATGCATTGTTTTTTTTTAACAGGTGTAGGTTCATTATCATCACACACACCTCAGTGTCTCTTTGAAGTGTCTGGCGGTTCGCCGTGCACACACACACACACACACACACACACACACACACCTCTATTTGTAATTATCAACATTTTCAAATTTAAAATAAAATGCTTAAATTGTGAAAACTAGCATGTTGCGTCAATAATGCATCATGAAAGTATGATGTCACTTCCCCTTTCTCACTTAACACAACAATGCATTATGGGTAAATATATTTCACTTAGAATAATAATGACAATTGCGTAAAATAAATGACTAAATTATTAAACTCTAGTCTGGGAAATCAGCAATATGAAAGAATTTTGGCAGTTTTTAAAAAAAAAAAAAATCTGCTCTTCTGTTATAAGAAGTAATATTTTGTTGTTGTTGTTTTAGTAAAAACTGTAGGACATAAAGTTGGTCTAAGTTCTCAGAAAGTTTTGCTGACATTCCCAATAAGTTATGAAAATGTTATTCCTGAACGTTCAAAATGTCAACGAAAAAACCGTTTTTTTTTTCTTAGTCGTTTAAATTTTAAGGAAACATTCCATTTGATCATTTTGCAAACATGGAAATGTTACACCGTAAAAATGATTTTCATGATTTGTGATCACATTTTTTTCGTTTTTTTCAAATCGGATAACATAATATTTTGAGTTTCCGTTGATCAAACCAATCGCCAACTCACATTTTTAATTTCAATGAACTCTGAACCAAGTTAAACCAACAGTTCTGTCTCTACCGTGTTACTTTTGAAGGTTCTCTGAACATTTTAAGTAATAAATGTTCCATGAATGATGTATGAATCATTTTTTTTGAGCTAACATATTATTAAAGACCGCATGACTTTAAACGAACGTTCTAGTAACGTTACTGGAACAACCTTTGAGAGAACTTTGCCAGTTCCCTGTTATCTGGGTGTGGTTTGTGAATGTAAATGAATGTGTGTGTGTGTTTCCAGCCTCACTGCAGGAAGCCTGTGAGCGCTGATAAGAGCTTCCGTGTCATATCCACTGCCATCAGCAGACTATATAGGCCAAAAACAGCACAGAACATGGTATCAAACAGTGGGCGAGCGGGACTAAAAGCCCGTTCAAGGACCAGAACTATAATAAATACAGCATTTATGGGGCCCAAGCACCACCGAGGCAGAAAGAGCAGCTAAAAATCAAGACCAACTGCAAAATGAGACATTTGGAGATGATTTTTGAAAGCCCATAAATGCAATCACTTGTAATGTGACAAAATTGCTTATTACTTTGGACCAATAGGTGGCGCTTACACCGGATTTATCTATGGGAAGTGTATTGGGTGACAACCTCAGATGCAGTTTGCCATTGAAAACATTTCGTCTATCAACACAAGATGCATCATTTTTGCTGGCTTGTTGAATATGAAAAAGTTTTTCAAAATGGCAAGAAGTTGGACTATGGCAAAATATAGTTATCTAGGTTCTTGGCTCAAGGAATCTATTAAGACCAGTTCCGTTATAATATGCATGCTGCACCAAATCTAAAGAGATTTGCTGATTTTTGGTCAAACGGTTTAGAAGTTATAGGCAAAAAGAGCAATTTTTCGTATCTCATGACCACTAGGTGGCGCTGTGATGAAACTGCGCAGGTCATGGTTATCGTAACATACACCAAGTACGCTAAAGCAATGCGGAGATATAGCCTCACGTCCATTTCGGCATCAAATGTGTTCGCGCGTTATTCCAGTAAATAGTAATAGTTTGACAAATCAACTTCCATCTTTTTTTTTTTTTTGTTGGCGTGATCTGATTCAATTTTCATGAAAATCAGACCAATGTTTCTGGGAGTAAATTCAAAATGGCGGGAAAAATTTTGTGACGGAAAATGACAATTGCGGTTCAAAGTTATTACTAGCATACTAGCGTGAACTAGCATATATCCACAAACGGAAAAACAAGAGGAAAAAGCGAAAGAAGTGTCTTAATAACAACGATAAAAATATAGTTATAAACATTGTTCTACCCCACAACTATAGCGATAATGATATCGTTGGAAGTTTTTTTCCAACTCGGGAACTCTTGTCAGCCAATCAGAATCCATCCTGCTTTAAAGAGCTCGTGCATTTAAAGCAACGGGCTACAAAACGTCTCAGGTTACTTACGTAACCATGGTTCCCTGAGAACGGAACGAGACGTTGCGTCTCTTTGCCACGCCTGCTTAGAGTCCCTTCAGACGATAAATGGGTGACATGTTATCCTTATATACACGTGGGGCGCATTGTTATGACGTCAATATGATATTGCCAAGATTGGATATGTATTTCAGACGCCAGTTCCCGCGGAAGAGGTTCCTCTAGCGTTACGACGCAACTCGAAGTTCCCTTTCGAAAGGGAACTGCGGCACCCGCTGCATCATTATAATTATCGTTTGTGTCGCGAGCAGTTATGTTTTCACTCATTTATTTAGTAATTGGTTCAAAATAACTCTGAATCGGCTGTCATTACAGACGTGATGATATGAAACTGTGGTAATAAATGCTCTCGGACTCCAAAAATGAACAAAAGCACTACTTTTGAAAAGCTTTTAAACACAAGTGAGAGTAAAGACATTGATAATGTTACAAAATAAATGCTATTTGTCAAATCCTGCAAAAATGTATCACTGTTTCCACAAAAATCTGAACTGTTTTGAAATGAGTTCTGGAGGGTCATGTGACTCTGAAGACTTTAGTAATGATGCTGAAAATTCAGCTTTGATCACTGGATATAAATTACACTTGACTGTATATTCACATAGAAAACGGTTCTTTTAAAATGTAATAATATTTCACTGTTTTTAGCATATTTACTATATTTTTGATCAAATAAATGCAGCCTTGGTGAGCATAAGCGTGAAAAAAACTGACTGACCCCAAACAGGTTTCTTTAGGTCATCA
The DNA here is from genome assembly GCA_037194245.1 of Opsariichthys bidens. NCBI lineage: Eukaryota > Metazoa > Chordata > Actinopteri > Cypriniformes > Xenocyprididae > Opsariichthys > Opsariichthys bidens. The sequence goes on from CM074303.1 coordinate 12,966,764, forward strand.
CGGCACGGAAAAAACAAACAAACAAACAAACAAACACGAGAATGAAAAATAAAAGATTTTCAACACAACTTAAAATGTTTAGTAGTCTACATATGACATATGAGAAGCACATATTACACAAACAGGTTTCAAAATATTAAACAAATCATAATGATAATAAAAAAAAACTGTACATAAATGTTTTTGCTCTTTTAAAAACAAAGGTTTGGTTGAGGATGTAAGTTATTTACCCCTAAATGCGTCTTTGCAAGCCATTTGTTTCCACCCAGAAGACACGAGAACCAAAACAATCGAGAGCAAAACAAACTGTGAATCTCATTTCCAGTGCATTTTCCATATAGACTTTATTTGTCGCTTTGAAGTCTTTACATCATTACCAGCTAATGATCTGTACAGACACACGATGTTTTCTGTTAGAGATGGACGCGGACGGTTACAGATATTCAGCGACGTCTCGAACACATGCAACATGAGTCTCGTGGAAATGACGCCTAAAGTACAGCAAGACTTTCCTGAAAATATATACAGTCATACACACTCACACACGTTATTGAGGGTCGATTGTACATCATATACTCCAACACAAGAGCTTCACAGCAGACGTCTGAAGAGCGACAGACATGCAGCCCGAAAAATAAAACTCTTATTACTTCAGACATACAGTACGCGAATACGGTTTAAAACATACTGTACATTATACTATAAAGACTCGCCCCCGTGACGAATATAAACGCTGATTTTGATGACGTCTCAAGGCAATTTTTATTTTGCAAAATCCAAACCGAATGTTAAAGAACTGTTTTAGGAGGAGGAGATCATTTCAGCACACGTCGAAACAAAAACACACATGAATGCACTTATAATGGAGGTCTATGGGGCGCTGCACAAACATGGACATTAAAATACAGTTTTGCCACAAGACGTGAAAACATTACATGAGCTGACGTGAGTTCAAATAAAATCTCTTAACCTTCATTTTCAATTCCATTTGAAGTTACTGTAAAGGAACCGGAACATTCCCTCAAGAGTTCGATTATATACATTATCTATATATATATATATATATATATATATATATATCTGTTCTGAATCAGATAATCAGCCTTAAAAACAACCAAAAGACATTAAAAAAATATAAAAAAGTTTTTCATAGACATCCATGGATAAAAGATGACAGTAAATAAAACATCTTAAAAAGAAAAACTATTTCCTTGAAATGAGACATAAAAGCATTACTATTACCTAAGCATCCTCAAAATAAATATATATTTTCATACTTAACTGGCATTATTATTATTATTATTACAAATGAGAAAAAAAACTACACTAAAGTTGTAATGGATACAGATGTTCCTATTCCTTGAACAGAATATGGATTTTTAAATGATAACAATAATAATAGCTTAAAATAAGAAGTAAACAATTTGCCAGTCGAGTAAGAAAAAAACAACAACATAGTTTTAATATAAACAATTTTAATTTTAATCTCCATTCAAGGAGAGCCATTTAGGCTGGAAAACGGACAAAAATACGGAATGATTTGACCAGAATTCGACGTGATGACCATTTTATGATCTACAGTAAAAATACAGAGAACGAAACGTACAAAAGGGAGCACGTCTGACCGAGAGCTTGATAGAAAAAGATCTTGCGTGGCTGATGGCGTTTGATATGTCGAGAGTCCGGTGGCGTCACAGCAGGTTCGAGTCTCAGATGATTCGCCGCAGAAATGGGTTCAGTCTCTGACGTTTACATACATCTCTGATGTACACAAAATAAAAATACATCATGCCATCGCGGGGAAACGTTCATATTGCATAATGACAAAGCTCCATATTTCAGGATTGAGGAACAGACAGTCTACTGTAGTAGGTCTCGTCTCAGTGCATTATGGGACAACTTGCGATGCAAAACGATGTTTTTCAGGGAGTCGATGCACGTCACTAACCGTCTAACGTAGATGGTCGGGTTCACAAAAACACACACTGGATTTTACTGAGAGATGACGTTGTTCTTGAGGGGAATCCGTCGGGAAGCGGCACCCGGGTAGAAAAGGAACACGCTGTTCTTTTTCCTGCGAGGACTTGATGTTACTCAGAAGAGCGGAATCCATCCTGAAGAGCGGTCCGGCAGCGGAGATCAGCTCACGTCACGGCGAGAGCTCTCGTCTCAGCGTCTACTGAGAGATTACTGCACAGAGAGAGACAGAAGGTCACGAAAACACGCCGCAATTCACAAAAACAAGTGATCTTCATTCATACATTGGTTTAAGATGTTTAATTAAAGCTGCACTGTGTAGTTTTTCGTCCACTAGAGGTCGAGTTCGAGCGAGGAATCTTGGGACGTGTGGTCTTCACCTCACAGCCGGCGGAAAAGAAATCCCGTTGGCGGATGAGATTATGAATGTTCCTGTAGTGTGAAGCGAGTGTCGTGGAGCTGAACGATGAGAGACGAGCGACACACGCCTCGAGAGCAGCGGGACTTTTATTATGACACAGTCGCCGCTTGTGAGGAAACGCAGCTCTGTTTATCGGATCATTTGACGTTGTAACGTTACTCTGAGCGTTCGAGATCCATATGACAATATCATATTAAATACTGGATGGATCGTGTTGATAAATGACATGCGGTTCATTTTAAACGATGGATGGTAAACATGGTAAAACAACGTGGTGAAACATGGTACTCGCAAAAAAATCAAGAAAACTAGATTGAAACAATCAGACTAAACGTGTTGAGCTCGTTTACAATAATGAGTTTTCTGTCTATAAATGTAAAACCGACGTTTGTCTAATAAAACATGTGATATATTAAAGCGTCTTTGGTGTTTCTACACAATAAAACCTGAAACTGAGGGAAACGACGTGATTGACAGGAGACTCCCGCACACGTCCCGGATCCGGATACTATTTCCACAAATACTTGGAAACATTTGGGATATTGAAAGAACTCAACGGAACTAAATATAGAACTTTGGATATTTTACTGTGAAAATCTTACATATTGCAGCTTTAACATCAACATTAATTCCTTAAATTCTGTTACAGACTTTCACATTTGTATACAGTATATATATATATATATATATTTCAGGTGTTTTCATCATTGAACAGCATTTCAGATTAATAGCTAATCACAATTCATTTGAAATATAATATGATACACTGGAATAATTATTAATAATATAAAAATAATAACATAAATAATGTTATACATTTTATAATAATATAATTACAAATATATTAATATATATATATATATATATTTAAATATAAAAATATATTTTATAATTCATTACCTAAATATCATTTGTGTGATATTGTGAATTTTTAAATCATTTAGTCATTAGCTAAACTCATGACCATCATAAAAATGCAAAGCTTTCGTCTCACACTCTCTGAAAACAGACCCAAACTCCTCATCTTCAACGTGAAAAATGACGGCAACTTGTGTTATCTTTAACTCCTCAAAATCATTTAAGCAATAAAAACACATAACATGCAGGAAAATATTAACAGACTAAATTCGATTGACTTTTTTTCTTGCTCCGTTGAATCTTCGAGATTTAAGTTGAACTGACTTGTACAGCCAATTTGATTATACTCGAAAACGTAAGTGAAATTAAGTTTAGCGCAACGGTGCATATTAGGCCAAAAATAATGAACAAAGGCTTATTTCAGAAACAGGAACAAGATTTCTCAGCGTACTTCACACCCCAATCTTGCAGAATATACAGTATGCAAAATAAAATGCAGCTGTTGAGATAACGGCATGAACTGCAAACAAACACACACACATATATGTGCATACACCCTTGGACTGTTTGCACACACACACACAGAGAGAGAGAGAACAGCCTCCGGCGTGAGTGTGTTAGATGAGATGAGACGTGGAAATGGAGGGGAACTCAAAATAGCCAAAGATGCAGCGGAGCTGAACGTGACCCGACTCGGCACGACATTAACAGCAGCCGCAGGCGTCCTCGTGAAACGAGCTCAGAGCGACGTCTGCACCATCTGACGCCACACTCGCCGCTGCCTTTGGGATCTACAGCGGCACTTTTCAATTTAAAGCCATAGTTCACCCCAAAAATGAAAAGACTATGGAAGTCAATGGTGCCAAACAACTATTTTGGTAACAAACATTCTTCAAAATATCTTCCTTTGTGTTCAGCAGAAGACAAGTTTGGAACAACAGTGAATAATGTTTTCATTTTTGGGTGAACTATCCCTTTAAGGCGAGACAGCGCAGGTCAATAGGGTAAAAATATGAACTTTACATTAAAAATTGCAAACACTTTTTGTCTGACAAGTTTTCTGAAATGTTATTTTTGTTTACATATGCAAATGAGGCAGTATCTAATTAACTCTTTCCGGCCATCGACAGAATTTTCTGGCAATCCAGGTTGACTGTTATACAGTAGGGGGCGCTATTGCGTATCTTCCGGAGGAGTACGATACAGAATCACCGGATCGAAATACAAGCGGCGAAACAGAAACGAGCAGAAAATGTAAAATAACATGATCATCAAAAATTAAAAAAAGCAAATAAATCAAAACTGCCTAACGTTACTGAATGTCGACCCAGGAGGAGGAACGGGAATGTGAAGCTTTGGTGTGGATGGACTCAAATGTTTTGATCGTCGATCTGAATCTGATGACAAAAACATTCAACTTTTTGTTGAAGCTTACCCACATTAAAGATAAAAAATTAAATAATAATGCAATCATTTTCTTTTTTTTAAAGCGGAGGCTCTGTTCTTTCCTTTGATATATTGCATGTTCAGAAATTCATAAAACAAAATATTCTGGGGGACATGAAAGTTTCGTGAAAATGATCAAAAATCCTGGCGGCGGCTTTTATAGAACTTTTTTGTCCACTTAATACTAAGGCGCCAAACCATGTGATGCTGCAATGAATTCGGTCTGTTGTCGTCTGTCCACTTGCCACCGGATGTCGCCCTCTCATTGTATGGACGAACTACATTTCCCACAATCCCCTCCCCCAGTCACTGATCACCCCAGCCAGCTGTGGCACATTACCTAAATCTGATGACACTCACATCCCATCGCTATATAAGCACTATTCTCACTTGCATTCACTGCGAAGTATTGTTAATCCTAGCATTGCAATTCCAAGCGTCTTGTTTGCCTGTTTCCTGATCCTGCCTATTCCTTTGTTTTTGATGCTTATCTGCCCGCCTTTTGACCATTTGCCTGGATACTCACGACGAGCCTGCCTGTTCCCTGCCACTACTGTTTGCTGTTGAGTTGACCATTGCCTGTCTGACTACGTTTACAAATAAAGCTGCATTTGGATTTCAACCCGCTGACTCGTCATATATATATATATATATATATATATATATATATATATCTTAAAAACAATCCTAAAATGAATAGGTAACCGATGTAATGAAGCAGAAACTGGAGTAATGTGATTAAAAGATCGACATGTTGTACTAATTGAAGCCGTGATTAAAGTGATTTAAAGTAGAAAACAGGGCATTACAATAATCCAGATGAGTTAAAAATATAGATGATAAAAATAAAAGCATGAATAAGCATAAACTTAAAATCTGCCTCACCTCGGAAATATTCTGATAAAACTGACAAACAAAAACACGACCGAACCAACTTGTTCAAAATTCACATTGGTGTCAAAATAAACTTTTTCAAAATTTTAATAAAAATACATAAAGATTTTTCACTACCTGCTGAAGAGTGGGGAACACCTTATTAAGAGATGATTCAATCTGACTTTATTAGAGCCCTGACCGATTATCACTGATCAGTATTTAATTGCCGAAAATGACAAGGAATCCCGTTTTTTATTTCTGCTAAGCCTCTAAGTGTGTCAAATCACTGAATTGCAGTGATAAAAATAACTGTAAATCATCTGCATAGCAGTGAAAATGTATATAAATAAACTTACATATCCATATAATCCATATAATGCATATAAATTGAAAACAAAATTGGTCCCAACACAGAGCCCTGCAGAACACCACAAGTTAACAGTAGAAGAGGAGGATAAATAATCTACAACTGACACACTACAAATGTTCTATTTCACAAATAAGAATTATACCAGTCCAATGCCCTCCCGGAAAATATATTTTTACCATGTTTTAGGAATAAAATGTTAAATAAATCAGTCAAATGATTATATGAATAAAACTGTCAGTTTTGGTGTATTTTTGGAGATTTCTGATGCAAACTCACTACCTTTAAAGATAAGTATGGAAACAGAAATCTATTGATGTGAAACAACATGTTATGGAAAGCCAAACAGCCCAAAAATGACCAGTGCATGAAAAAACAGTTTTCATATTTACAACAAATCTTTTGGAAAATACACAAATAAGTAAATAGTGAGAGTTCTCATGCTTTGGGGTAAGACTTTTTGATGATGAACAGATTCATGAATGATTAAACAATCAGTCCTCTGTATAAATAAAGGTGTAGATCTTAAATTCAAGAGGTCTTTGAATGGGCAGGGATTCGTGCTTTGGTTCGAACCCCACACACTTACTGTGTCGCTTTCACCATCAGACACAGGCTGAGGCTCTGAGCCATAATGCAGGGGCGAGTACATCCAGCTCCTCTCCTCTGGAGGCTGCAGACACGCCGCCGCCACAGCAGAGGGCGCCAGAGACATGCACAGGCAGACACACACACCACAGAGAGACAGGCAGGGCCGAGCAGTGCAGACAGCATGAAACAGAAACAGACAGACAGAGATAGAGACAGCAAACGCATGAGGTGGGAAGAGTAAAACGACATATAACAGTGAAACGCAGCTCCGAACACAAACTATCACACTATTTTGACAGTATGCAGTACGTTTACAGTGCGCAGTATGCACATTTTCCGTATGCATGTGTGCGATATTTGAATGACCTGTATCTCATACAACATTTAGGTTAACTTCATGTTCTAAAATAACTTATTAAAATTTAAAACGAAATATAAAAGTTGGAAACTAGCTTAAATAAAACAAGTTATTTAAAAAAAAAAAAGAAATTAATTTTATTACTCGAAATAAAAATATTTCAAGCAATAAAATTAATTTCTTTTTTCAAAAAAAATTAAACATAAATATATTTCAATAAGCTATAAAATTACAGTAAAATATAGTAAAATCTAAAAATAAAATCATTAAAAATATTAATTAATTAATTTATGTTTATTAAATATGTCTATATATTTTTTTTAATGATTTTTTTAGTACATTAAGTTAAACTACATGAAAATGAAAAAAGTTGGAAACTAGATTAAATAAAACAAGTTAATTTTTTAAAGAAATTAATTATATTACTTGAAAAAAATTTCAAGTAATAAAATTAATTTCTTAAATTTTTTAAAAAATAAATATATTTCAATAAGCTATAAAATTACAGTAAAATATAAAAATAAAATCATTAAAAATATTAATAAAAACTCTGACAGCATCTCAATCAGTGTTATTTTAGTAGCACCGAATACTACTACAGTTTTTATTAATAGTTTAAATTAGTTTTAATTTTTCATTTTTGTTAGCTTTAAGTATTTTGTATTTTTTTGACATTTTTATTAATTTATGTTTACTAAATATGTCTATATATTTTTTTAATGATTTTTTTAGTACATTAAGTTAAACTAAATGAAAATAAAAAAAGTTGGAAACTAGATTAAATAAAACAAGTTATTTAAAAAAAAAAAGAAATTAAATTTTATTACTTGAAATATTATATATATATATATATATATAAAATATTATTATTATAATTATATATATTTCATTATATTACTTGAAGAATAATTTATATATATATATATATATATATATATATATATATAATTATTTTAAATAAAAAGCTTGTTTTATTTCTTCTAGTTGCCAACATTTCTCAAAGATTTTTAAAAAAATATTTTTAAATTTTTTTTTTTCCTATTTTCCGACTCAGTAAAAATCTCATTCAAATTCATTTCCGTCATGAAACCTGGACGCATTAAACATGAAAACAGCACAGCACACCGTCTAAACTGTACTGCACACTTCACACTGTTTCACAAACTACATTAATATATAATGTTTGTCATGCAGTCAGCTAGTTTTCCATTTCTAACATCTTTTAGTTGTCTGTGGTTCAGGTATGAACCCCTGCATACTACGAACCCTACATGGACAGCACTATCAGGAATGATCTACGGTATTTTAAGATGCTAATAAAACCTAAAATGCCTAAAACTAAAGTTTACAGCAGGGTTTCCCAACCCTAGGTTCGTATAAGACAGTAAATGCCAAAGCCAATGCCAAATGTAATTAAAATATAGACTATATTTGATCTGAAGGAGGCGGTTGGGACGTCCTGCAGTCAGACGTTCGGATCGGTTCACTTACGATACTGTAGGAACTGAGCTTCCTCTGGAGGACGGGGGAATAAACCCAATATCTGCCTTCAGCGTACTGACACACACACACACACACACACACACAGGAAATGGGGAATGAGTAAAAAAAAAAAGAGAGATGAAGGGGAAGAGAGAGAGAGACAGGAAACAGATCACGATGATGCTGATAAATGAAACAGATTTATGTCAACATGAAAATCAATTTTACTTTAAAACCACCTTCAAGAATAATAAATCTATCACAACATTAGGTAGTATTTGCGTAAGTTAATTAATAACTAGCTCTTCAACGGTGTAATTAGATTACTCTCTCTAAAAAGTATCGGATTACTCATTAAATCCCATATCAACCTCGACCGGATGAACTACACAAGGACAAGCGTGAAACTGCACTTAATTCTTTCAAATAATAAATAATATAAAATATTCTTGAACTGACCAGAAGTATTTAAAGAGGAGAAGGTTACAAATACTATTGTTTTAGAATGTATTTAATACAATGACATCAGAGTAATCCCTTACTTTACTTTTCAAATGGAAAAGTAATGAAATTACAGTAATTAATAATAACTCCATACACTACATTTGCATTATTAAGATGAAAAACTTCATTCTAGAAACACTTTACACCAGCCAATCAACTCCTGATGCATGAAATCAAATCCCGCCCTCTTTTCACCGAAATACGCCACATTAAAGAAGTCAAATTAATTGCAAGTATCGTTTCATGTTGACTTATACAGTTTTAAAGAAGCATCCAGATTATCACAAAAAACAAATATGACTTGCAACTACTGAAAACAAGAAATATATAAATGGAAAGGTCAATGAGAGAGAGAAACTAAAAAAAGAAAGGGAATTAGAGAGGCGATTATCAGAGAGGAAACGACAGCATGAGATTAAAACAGAGAGAGACGCCACATATGAGGAGAACGAGTGTGTGACGCACACACACACACACACACACACACACACATTGTGTTTTCATGGTTTATGGGGTCATTCCATAGGCGTAATGGTTTTTATACTGTACGAACTGTACATTCTGTCCCCCTAAACCTACCCATCACACAAAATGTTCTGCATTTTTACATTTTTAATAAACATTGTTTAGTATGTTTTTAAAGATATTTGAATTATGAGGACGCATGAAATGTCCTCATAAAACATGTTTACGTCATACACCCATGACATTATACACGTTTGTGTCCTCATAAATAAAAAAAACGGACGCACACACACACACACACATTGTGTTTTCATGGTTTATGAGGACATTCCATAGGCGTAATGGTTTTTATACTGTACAAACTGTACATTCTGTCCCCCTACACTACCACCACCCCTAAACCTACCCACCACACAAAATGTTCTGCTATTTTACATTTTTAATAAACATTGTTTAGTATGTTTTTTAACCTATTTGAAATATGAGGACGCATGAAATGTCCTCATAAAACATGTTTACGTCATACACCCATGACATTATACACATTTGTGTCCTCATAAATCACAAAAATGCACGCACACGCACACACACGCACACGCACACACACACACGTTGTGTTTTCATGTTTTATGGGGACATTCCATAGGCGTAATGGTTTTTATACTGTACAAACTGTACATTCTGTCCCCCTACACTACCCCTACCCCTAAACCTACCCATCACACAAAATGTTCTGCTATTTTACATTTTCAAAAAAGATCATTCTGTATGATTTATAAGCTTGTTTCCTCATGGAGACCAAAAAAAGATCAAAATTTACTAGTATTACTGTAACTGTGGGGACATTTGGGTCCCCATAATGTAGGGAATACCCACACACACACACTGCTCCGACAGGACTGACACATTTTGTGCCTCATACTAAAATCCTCACGCCACCAAAACATTTTCAACACACGCTGACGCTGTGTCCTGACCAGGCGAGACGAGCGATGAAATCAGGTCAAATGGTTCTGTCGCTCGTCATGTGGTCAGGACGCAGTCTGCGAATGAATATTAATATCCTTTGATTAGAATATCCGTTCCATAAGAGCTTTAATGATAGAGGAGAAAGGGTGCAGTTGTTCAACCAAAGAGGAACGTAAACATGTGACACTTTCACACATGCATGTTACCTTCACAACTCCACCAGATCATCCAGACTGGCGCTCTGTGGAACATGGCATCTACAGTTAGGTGCACGTCTAATTTTTTATCCTACAGTAAAATATATATATATATATATATATATATATATATATATATATATATTTCAAAAAATATGTTGTATCGACAGTAAATGCAATCTTTCTGACCAATGCATTTGCGTGACATTTCCTATATATTCAGCTGTTGTGATCATTGGATGAAATAATATTAAATAAATCAATTTTTATTAATTATTTCACGGCGACTGCACTCACTAAGAGCAGGTTCTATCATTTTAAATATTATTTTCATATGATATTATATATTTTCTGAGAATAACTAGTAACTTTCACTGTATAAATTTCAAGATTTTAAAATTTATATTTTAAGTAGTGCTGTCAAATGTAACATAAAAGTTTGTAAATGTGTGTGTGTGTGTGTGGCGGGCGATATAGCCTCAAAATAATGTCACGATATTTCAAGAATATTTGCGATAATGATATTTAGAAAAAATTATATTTGTTTATATATATTTATATTTTTTGCGTGTTACTTCTCGGAAAGATGTCGCACTCCTATCCGAGACGATCATGAGGAAAATCATCAAAATATTTAGCAAAATATCGCTTAATTGTTGGAGGTCTGACCTCTTGTAATCAAACCACTTCCATACTATTGAAGAACTACTAAATCATCATCTTACTCTCAGACAGAGTTTTTGTGCGCGCCGGGAAACCTAAATGCGACATACGTCATTGCGTCGCTATATCATTGATATCGCCATATGTTTTTATCATGTAAAAAAATTATACCGGTGTTATCGTATGATATCGTATGATATGGCACACCCCTAGTGTATATATAAATATAAATATAATATTATATATACAAATATATAAATAAATATATATATTATATATTTATATATTATATAAATATATATATATTCAAACTTTAGATGCGATTAATCGATTTGACAGCACTAATTTGAATATTTTCTCCACCAGTGTTGTTGGAAAAATAAAACTATTATTTAAAAAATTATTTATTTAAAAAAAAAAAAAAATAATTTAAATTTAAATTAAAAAATAATTAATTATTTAAAAAATGTATTGAAATAAAGTTGAAATAAAATAAAGTATAATTAATAACATTTAAATATAATAAATAAAATAAAATGTAATTATTATATGAAACTAACTGAAATAAATAACTTTAAGTCAAAGAACTAAAATAGTAATAAAAAATAAATGAAAAGAAAATAGAAATAAAATAAAAAAAAATTATAAAACTGAAAAGCACTTAAATTACCAAAACTAATATTGAATATATATATACAAACTTTCACGATAGATGCGATTAATCGATTTGACAGCACTAATTTTAATATTTTCTCCACCAGTGTTGTTGGAAAAATAAAACAAAAAATATTTAAAAAATTTATTGAAATAAAGTTGAAATAAAATAAAGTATAATTAATAACATTTAAATATAATAAATAAAACAAAATATAATTATTATATGAAACTAACTGAAGTAAATAACTTTAAGTCAAAGTACTAAAATTGTAATAAAAAATACCAAAAAATTACCAAAACTAAAATTGAATATATATATATATATATATATATATATATATAAAAGCTATTTAAAAATATTAATAAATACTATAATAATATACAATTAATACTAAAATAACATTTTTCCAGCACAAATTTAAAATCCCATATTTATTTTTGTGACGGTATGTAACGCTTCATAAATCCAACATGAAATGGCACCAAAAATCCCCACCAAAACAACACCTAAACACCTTCACCGCCGGATTAATCACTGAAGTAACGGATCGATGGAGTAAATCCAGACGATGTCATGCTCACACTTACAAAGTAGATGTCAGTGGTTGCTGCGACCTCTTCGTCCAGTGATTCGCGGCTCTGGGTCTCCGAGAGCCGTCCGACCGCGTCGGGACGCAGCGTGTTCGGGCTGGAACGGGGCGGCTCGGGGGTCCGTTCTGCCGGTTCAGGGGCCCGAGCGGTTTCCAGGGTCCCGGATTCTGGCGGAGGAGGAGCTGCTGTGTCTCCGGGAAGTGTTTCCTGGCTGACGGGAGCTGAAGCAGGAGTTTCTGGGATGAGCTCGTCGGCCTCTGGAGCTGGAGGAGGAACTTCCATCTCATGTGCTGCTCTAAAAAAAAAAAAGAAATCGGGGCAAATACGGTCAGAAATGAGTGAGATTTGTGAGAAGTGTGAAATAATGTGGGCGAACTTCGGGGCTTTTGATTTGTTTACCAGACATGTGACCATTAAATTACTGAAATATTAAACTTAAACACTAAAGGTATTTTAGCTCAAATGGGTTCGGCTGACAAAAAAAAAAGGTTAAAGGTGCAGTGTGTAAATTTCAGCAGCATCTAGTGGTGAAGTCGCGAATTGCAACACCCCTGTTCGCGTAGAGAAGCTACGGTGGCTGACGTGGGACAAAGATGCCGATTCCTAAAGATAAATTAAGAAATTATATTATTTATTCAATAAAATTCTGTTATTAAGAATATTATTGTTACTTGTTCATCATTGTGATTTATTCGCTGTAGAAACATGGCGGCAAAAAATGGCTGCTTCCATGTATATATATACATGTATACACTACTGAAAACATAGTTATGTACATTATATTGCATTTATGTCCGTATATACTCCTAAATATTACACACTGGACCTTTAAATAATCTACAAAACAAAACACTGATCTGAGGACCACCTAGCAACCACACAAAATGCCCTAGCAACCACTTATACACAGTATTATTTTATTTTGAGGTGTCAGTATTACAGTGTCATTGGGGTTAATTTTAGGATGAGGGTTTGGTTTAGGGTTAATTGCATCTAGTTATTACTACAGTAAATATGTAGCATTAAAATGGTAAAACGGAGGTAATGTTGCACATACTGCGTCGGAGCGCCGTCCGGCTCCTTCTCCTCCTCCTCCTCCTCATCCTCCTCCTCTCTCTCTCTCTTCACCTCCACCTGCACGGTGATGGTCTGCTGCTCTTCCTCGTGTACGTCCACCACTTCTTGCGTCCTGCGGGAACACGCAGATTGAACACAGTGGACAGTGATGTTCTTCCTCTGTGTTTCTGTCTGGTTTTCCAGTACGAATATGTAAACGTTCTTAAAATGAAGACAGATTTTAGGCTTTGCTTTCTGAAAAACGTGTGAAAATGAAGTTTATGCTTAAGGGAGGACACTACGGGCACGTCATGCACCTGACAGTTTTGAGATTTTAAACATTTTGGCTTTTCATGAAGTGCTTTTTTGGACTGCTGGAAATCCAAAATACACTTTTAGGTGTATATTTTACAGCACTTTATCTATTTGGGTCAGTAGATTTCAGTTACAGTAAATATATTTAAAGGTCATTTTCTCAAATTGAGTTTTTTTTTGTTTTTTTTTTCCGAATTTAATTTTCCTGGTTTTATACAACATTTTATTCCAAAAAAAAAAAAAAATGTTGAAAATGTATTTTTTTTTCTAGCTGTATTTTCTGATTTATGGAGTGATAAAAATAGAAAACCTTTGACTTTAATATGTCAAAAAAAAAAAATAACTTGACTTCATCCAATATTCAAATTTTTGTTCTATAAATTTATGCAAATTAGCGCATATTTACTTACACCACGCCTCATTTACATATATAAACATAACATTTCAGAAAACTTGTAATACAAAAAAAATGTTTGCAGTATTTTCCGATTTATGGAATGATATAAATAAATATCCAAAATTCCCTCTGTAAAAATCTTTGACTTTAATATGTCAAAAAATAAATAAATAAATAAATAAATTATTTTTTTAACTTTACTTGATCCAATATTTAAATTTTTGTTCTGGAAATCTATGCAAATTAGTGCATATTTAATTAGATAATGCATAATTTGCATATTTAAACATAACATTTCAGAAAACTTGTAATACAAAAAATGTTTGCAGTATTTTCCGATTTATGGAATGATAAAAATAAATATCCAAAATTCCCTCTGTAAAAATCTTTGACTTTAATATGTCAAAAAAAAAAAAAATTAATTACATTTTTTTTAACTTTACTTGATCCAATATTCACACTTTTGTTCTAGAAAACTATGCAAATTAGTGCATATTTAATTAGATAATGCATAATTTGCATATTTAAACATAACATTTCAGAAAACTTGTAATACAAAAAATATTTGCAGTATTTTCCGATTTATGGAATGATATAAATAAATATCCAAAATTCCCTCTGTAAAAATCTTTGACTTTAATAGGTCAAAAAATAAATAAATAAATAAATAAACAAGAATTTTGAACTTTACTTGATCCAATATTCACATTTTTGTTCTATAAATTTATGCAAATTAGTGCATATTTAATTAGATACTGCCTAATTTGCATATTTAAACATAACATTTCAGAAAACTTGTAATACAAAAAATGTTTGCAGTATTTTCCGATTTATGGAATGATAAAAATAAATATCCAAAATTTCCTCTGTAAAAATCTTTGACTTTAATATGTCAAAAAAAAATTAATTAATTAATTTTTTTTTAACTTTACTTGATCCAATATTCACACTTTTGTTCTAGAAAACTATGCAAATTAGTGCATATTTAATTAGATAATGCATAATTTGCATATTTAAAAAAAAAACAAAAAAAAATTCTCAATGTATTCAATCAGCTGTGGAAGTACGGTGACATCATTTTCACCCAATTCACCTTTTAAAACAAGAGCAAATATCTGCCAGTCAAAATATACATCAAAATACTTTTTTATTCTTGTTTTCAGCAAAATCTCTGCTTCTTGATTTGATATTAATGTTTAGATTTTGGTACTGAAAAATACTGCAGAGTGGTCAAAAATACAGTAACGCCAACGAAGCTCACCTTCCCTCCCCATCTTTCAGAGACAGCGTGTGTCTTCTGTGCAGACGAGAGAGAACAAAACACATTTCTGCATGCATTAATTATGCCTTTTAACAAATGCATAAGATGATCTGATGAATAACACACCTTTAGAAAGTATAATGCAACCGATATTAAACGTAACATGGATTCTGCAAATATTATAACGCATTCTAACGTTGCACATAAAGGCTTCAGGTACAGATACAGTTGTTTCTAACAGTTTAAATGATGTGATTTATGATGACCTGTAGCGCGGGTGTTCGGTGGTGTCCGATGGGGAGCGTTCTGGGATGGATATGGAGGTGTTTGAGGACAGAGTCGTGGCCACGGACGCTGTGGTCGCTTCCTCGAACGACGGAGGAGTGCAAGACTGCAGACCTGAGAGAAGAGAAGAGAAGACAAGCACATGAGAAACCGCTCGCCCGCGCTTGAAACGAAACAAAAAGCTTCTGCTAATGTTCCTTTTATGTTATGAAAACGTTATGTTCTAAATTATTGTTTACGGAACGTTCGATTTTATTCTTCTTCTTACGTTAAGGGAATGTAACGTTCTCTGAAAGTTCTGAAACAATTAGTAAAATTCATGCTTTAAAAAGTCATTTGTAACGTATTTCGTTACATTACTCAAGTTTAGTAACTTCATCTAAATACTTTAGAATACTTTGGAATACTAATAAGTGTGAAACAAACACAAAAAAGGTCATTGTGAGTTTTTATCTCACAATTCTGACTTTTTCCCTCAGAATTGCGTGATATAAAGTTGCAATTGTGAGTTATAAAGTCAGAATTATGAGATATAAACTCACAATATTGAGAAAAGTCAGAATTATGAGATATAAACTCACAATATTGAGAAAAGTCATAATTATGAGATATAAACTGACAATATTGAGAAAAGTCAGAATTATGAGATATAAACTCACAATATTGAGAAAAGTCAGAATTATGAGATATAAACTGACAATATTGAGAAAAGTCAGAATTATGAGATATAAACTCACAATATTGAGAAAAGTCAGAATTATGAGATATAAACTGACAATATTGAGAAAAGTCAGAATTATGAGATATAAACTGAAAATATTGAGAAAAGTCAGAATTATGAGATATAAACTGACAATATTGAGAAAAGTCAGAATTATGAGATATAAACTCACAATATTGAGAAAAGTCAGAATTATGAGATATAAACTGACAATATTGAGAAAAGTCAGAATTATGAGATATAAACTGACAATATTGAGAAAAGTCAGAATTATGAGATATAAACTCACAATATTGAGAAAAGTCAGAATTATGAGATATAAACTCACAATATTGAGAAAAGTCAGAATTATGAGATATAAACTGACAATATTGAGAAAAGTCAGAATTATGAGATATAAACTGACAATATTGAGAAAAGTCAGAATTATGAGATATAAACTGACAATATTGAGAAAAGTCAGAATTATGAGATATAAACTCACAATATTGAGAAAAGTCAGAATTATGAGATATAAACTGACAATATTGAGAAAAGTCAGAATTATGGGATATAAACTCACAATATTGAGAAAAGTTAGAATTATGAGATATAAACTGACAATATTGAGAAAAGTCAGAATTATGAGATATAAACTCACAATATTGAGAAAAGTCAGAATTATGAGATATAAACTCACAATATTGAGAAAAGTCAGAATTATGAGATATAAACTCACAATATTGAGAAAAGTCAGAATTATGGGATATAAACTCACAATATTGAGAAAAGTCAGAATTATGAGATATAAACTCGCAATATTGAGAAAAGTCAGAATTATGAGATATAAACTCACAATATTGAGAAAAGTCAGAATTATGAGATATAAACTCACAATATTGAGAAAAGTCAGAATTATGGGATATAAACTCACAATATTGAGAAAAGTCAGAATTATGAGATATAAACTCGCAATATTGAGAAAAGTCAGAATTATGGGATATAAACTCACAATATTGAGAAAAGTCAGAATTATGAGATATAAACTCACAATATTGAGAAAAGTCAGAATTATGAGATATAAACTCACAATATTGAGAAAAGTCAGAATTATGAGATATAAACTCACAATATTGATAAAAGTCAGAATTATGAGATATAAACCTACAATATTGAGAAAAGTCAGAATTATGGGATATAAACTCACAATATTGAGAAAAGTCAGAATTATGAGATATAAACTCGCAATATTGAGAAAAGTCAGAATTATGAGATATAAACTCGCAATATTGAGAAAAGTCAGAATTATGAGATATAAACTCGCAATATTGAGAAAAGTCAGAATTATGAGATATAAACTCACAATATTGAGAAAAGTCAGAATTATGAGATATAAACTCACAATATTGAGAAAAGTCAGAATTATGGGATATAAACTCACAATATTGAGAAAAGTCAGAATTATGAGATATAAACTCGCAATATTGAGAAAAGTCAGAATTATGGGATATAAACTCACAATATTGAGAAAAGTCAGAATTATGAGATATAAACTCACAATATTGATAAAAGTCAGAATTATGAGATATAAACCTACAATATTGAGAAAAGTCAGAATTATGAGATATAAACTCACAATATTGAGAAAAGTCAGAATTATGAGATATAAACTCACAATATTGAGAAAAGACAGAATTATGAGATATAAACTCACAATATTGAGAAAAGACAGAATTATGAGATATAAACTCACAATATTGAGAAAAGTCAGAATTATGAGATATAAACTCACAATATTGAGAAAAGTCAGAATTATGAGATATAAACCTACAATATTGAGAAAAGTCAGAATTATGAGATATAAACTCACAATATTGAGAAAAGTCAGAATTATGAGATATAAACCTACAATATTGAGAAAAGTCAGAATTATGAGATATAAACTCACAATATTGAGAAAAGTCAGAATTATGAGATATAAACTGACAATATTGAGAAAAGTCAGAATTATGAGATATAAACTGACAATATTGAGAAAAGTCAGAATTATGAGATATAAACTGACAATATTGAGAAAAGTCAGAATTATGAGATATAAACTGACAATATTGAGAAAAGTCAGAATTATGAGATATAAACTGACAATATTGAGAAAAGTCAGAATTATGAGATATAAACTGACAATATTGAGAAAAGTCAGAATTATGAGATATAAACTGATAATATTGAGAAAAGTCAGAATTATGGGATATAAACTCACAATATTGAGAAAAGACAGAATTATGAGATATAAACCTACAATATTGAGAAAAGTCAGAATTATGAGATATAAACTCACAATATTGAGAAAAGTCAGAATTATGAGATATAAACTGACAATATTGAGAAAAGTCAGAATTATGAGATATAAACTGACAATATTGAGAAAAGTCAGAATTATGAGATATAAACTGATAATATTGAGAAAAGTCAGAATTATGGGATATAAACTGACAATATTGAGAAAAGACAGAATTATGAGATATAAACTGACAATATTGAGAAAAGTCAGAATTATGAGATATAAACTGACAATATTGAGAAAAGTCAGAATTATGAGATATAAACTGATAATATTGAGAAAAGTCAGAATTATGGGATATAAACTCACAATATTGAGAAAAGTCAGAATTATGAGATATAAACTCACAATATTGAGAAAAGTCAGAATTATGAGATATAAACTCACAATATTGAGAAAAGTCAGAATTATGAGATATAAACTGACAATATTGAGAAAAGTCAGAATTATGAGATATAAACTGACAATATTGAGAAAAGTCAGAATTATGAGATATAAACTGATAATATTGAGAAAAGTCAGAATTATGGGATATAAACTGACAATATTGAGAAAAGACAGAATTATGAGATATAAACTCACAATATTGAGAAAAGTCAGAATTATGAGATATAAACTGACAATATTGAGAAAAGTCAGAATTATGAGATATAAACTGACAATATTGAGAAAAGTCAGAATTATGAGATATAAACTGATAATATTGAGAAAAGTCAGAATTATGGGATATAAACTGACAATATTGAGAAAAGACAGAATTATGAGATATAAACTCACAATATTGAGAAAAGTCAGAATTATGAGATATAAACTCACAATATTGAGAAAAGACAGAATTATGAGATATAAACCTACAATATTGAGAAAAGTCAGAATTATGAGATATAAACTCACAATATTGAGAAAAGTCAGAATTATGAGATATAAACTGACAATATTGAGAAAAGTCAGAATTATGAGATATAAACTGATAATATTGAGAAAAGTCAGAATTATGGGATATAAACTCACAATATTGAGAAAAGACAGAATTATGAGATATAAACTCACAATATTGAGAAAAGTCAGAATTATGAGATATAAACTCACAATATTGAGAAAAGACAGAATTATGAGATATAAACTCACAATATTGATAAAAGTCAGAATTATGAGATATAAACTCACAATATTGAAAAAAGTCAGAATTATGAGATATAAACTCACAATATTGAGAAAAGTCAGAATTATGAGATATAAACTCACAATATTGAAAAAAGTCAGAATTATGAGATATAAACTGACTATATTGAGAAAAGTCAGAATTATGAGATATAAACTCACAATATTGAGAAAAGTCAGAATTATGAGATATAAACTCACAATATTGAAAAAAGTCAGAATTATGAGATATAAACTCACAATATTGAGAAAAGTCAGAATTATGAGATATAAACTCACAATATTGAGAAAAGTCAGAATTATGAGATATAAACTCACAATATTGAGAAAAGTCAGAATTATGAGATATAAACTCACAATATTGAGAAAAGTCAGAATTATGAGATATAAACTCACAATATTGAAAAAAGTCAGAATTATGAGATATAAACTGACAATATTGAGAAAAGTCAGAATTATGAGATATAAACTCACAATATTGAGAAAAGTCAGAATTATGAGATATAAACTCACAATATTGAGAAAAGTCAGAATTATGAGATATAAACTCACAATATAGAGAAAAGTCAGAATTATGAGATATAAACTGACAATATTGAGAAAAGTCAGAATTATGAGATATAAACTCACAATATTGAGAAAAGTCAGAATTATGAGATATAAACTCACAATATTGAGAAAAGTCAGAATTATGAGATATAAACTGACAATATTGAAAAAAGTCAGAATTATGAGATATAAACTGACAATATTGAGAAAAGTCAGAATTATGAGATATAAACTCACAATATTGAGAAAAGACAGAATTATGAGATATAAACTCACAATATTGAGAAAAGTCAGAATTATGAGACATAAACCTACAATATTGAGAAAAGTCAGAATTATGAGATATAAACTCACAATATTGAGAAAAGTCAGAATTATGGGATATAAACTCACAATATTGAGAAAAGTCAGAATTATGAGATATAAACTCGCAATATTGAGAAAAGTCAGAATTATGAGATATAAACTCAAAATATTGAGAAAAGTCAGAATTATGAGATATAAACTCGCATAATTGAGAAAAGTCAGAATTATGGGATATAAACTCACAATATTGAGAAAAGTCAGAATTATGAGATATAAACTCGCAATATTGAGAAAAGTCAGAATTATGAGATATAAACTCAAAATATTGAGAAAAGTCAGAATTATGAGATATAAACTCACAATATTGAGAAAAGTCAGAATTATGAGATATAAACTGACAATATTGAGAAAAGTCAGAATTATGAGATATAAACTCGCAATATTGAGAAAAGTCAGAATTATGAGATATAAACTCAAAATATTGAGAAAAGTCAGAATTATGAGATATAAACTCACAATATTGAGAAAAGTCAGAATTATGTGATATAAACTCGCAATATTGAGAAAAGTCAGAATTATGAGATATAAACTGACAATATTGAGAAAAGTCAGAATTATGGGATATAAACTCACAATATTGAGAAAAGTCAGAATTATGAGATATAAACTCACAATATTGAGAAAAGTCAGAATTATGAGATATAAACTCGCAATATTGAGAAAAGTCAGAATTATGGGATATAAACTCACAATATTGAGAAAAGTCAGAATTATGAGATATAAACTCGCAATATTGAGAAAAGTCAGAATTATGAGATATAAACTCAAAATATTGAGAAAAGTCAGAATTATGAGATATAAACTCGCAATATTGAGAAAAGTCAGAATTATGGGATATAAACTCACAATATTGAGAAAAGTCAGAATTATGAGATATAAACTCGCAATATTGAGAAAAGTCAGAATTATGAGATATAAACTCACAATATTGAGAAAAGTCAGAATTATGAGATATAAACTCAAAATATTGAGAAAAGTCAGAATTATGAGATATAAACTCACAATATTGAGAAAAGTCAGAATTATGAGATATAAACTGACAATATTGAGAAAAGTCAGAATTATGAGATATAAACTCGCAATATTGAGAAAAGTCAGAATTATGAGATATAAACTCAAAATATTGAGAAAAGTCAGAATTATGAGATATAAACTCACAATATTGAGAAAAGTCAGAATTATGAGATATAAACTCGCAATATTGAGAAAAGTCAGAATTATGAGATATAAACTGACAATATTGAGAAAAGTCAGAATTATGGGATATAAACTCACAATATTGAGAAAAGTCAGAATTATGAGATATAAACTCACAATATTGAGAAAAGTCAGAATTATGAGATATAAACTCGCAATATTGAGAAAAGTCAGAATTATGGGATATAAACTCACAATATTGAGAAAAGTCAGAATTATGAGATATAAACTCGCAATATTGAGAAAAGTCAGAATTATGAGATATAAACTCAAAATATTGAGAAAAGTCAGAATTATGAGATATAAACTCACAATATTGAGAAAAGTCAGAATTATGGGATATAAACTCACAATATTGAGAAAAGTCAGAATTATGAGATATAAACTCACAATATTGAGAAAAGTCAGAATTATGAGATATAAACTCGCAATATTGAGAAAAGTCAGAATTATGGGATATAAACTCACAATATTGAGAAAAGTCAGAATTATGAGATATAAACTCACAATATTGAGAAAAGTCAGAATTATGAGATATAAACTCGCAATATTGAGAAAAGTCAGAATTATGGGATATAAACTCACAATATTGAGAAAAGTCAGAATTATGAGATATAAACTCACAATATTGAGAAAAGTCAGAATTATGAGATATAAACTCGCAATATTGAGAAAAGTCAGAATTATGGGATATAAACTCACAATATTGAGAAAAGTCAGAATTATGAGATATAAACTCGCAATATTGAGAAAAGTCAGAATTATGAGATATAAACTCGCAATATTGAGAAAAGTCAGAATTATGGGATATAAACTCACAATATTGAGAAAAGTCAGAATTATGAGATATAAACTCACAATATTGAGAAAAGTCAGAATTATGAGATATAAACTCACAATATTGAGAAAAGACAGAATTATGAGATATAAACTCACAATATTGAGAAAAGACAGAATTATGAGATATAAACTCACAATATTGAGAAAAGTCAGAATTATGAGATATAAACTCACAATATTGAGAAAAGTCAGAATTATGAGATATAAACCTACAATATTGAGAAAAGTCAGAATTATGAGATATAAACTCACAATATTGAGAAAAGTCAGAATTATGAGATATAAACCTACAATATTGAGAAAAGTCAGAATTATGAGATATAAACTCACAATATTGAGAAAAGTCAGAATTATGAGATATAAACTGACAATATTGAGAAAAGTCAGAATTATGAGATATAAACTGACAATATTGAGAAAAGTCAGAATTATGAGATATAAACTGACAATATTGAGAAAAGTCAGAATTATGAGATATAAACTGACAATATTGAGAAAAGTCAGAATTATGAGATATAAACTGACAATATTGAGAAAAGTCAGAATTATGAGATATAAACTGACAATATTGAGAAAAGTCAGAATTATGAGATATAAACTCACAATATTGAGAAAAGTCAGAATTATGAGATATAAACTCACAATATTGAGAAAAGTCAGAATTATGAGATATAAACTGACAATATTGAGAAAAGTCAGAATTATGAGATATAAACTGGCAATATTGAGAAAAGTCAGAATTATGAGATATAAACTGATAATATTGAGAAAAGTCAGAATTATGGGATATAAACTCACAATATTGAGAAAAGACAGAATTATGAGATATAAACCTACAATATTGAGAAAAGTCAGAATTATGAGATATAAACTCACAATATTGAGAAAAGTCAGAATTATGAGATATAAACTGACAATATTGAGAAAAGTCAGAATTATGAGATATAAACTGACAATATTGAGAAAAGTCAGAATTATGAGATATAAACTGATAATATTGAGAAAAGTCAGAATTATGGGATATAAACTGACAATATTGAGAAAAGACAGAATTATGAGATATAAACTCACAATATTGAGAAAAGTCAGAATTATGAGATATAAACTGACAATATTGAGAAAAGTCAGAATTATGAGATATAAACTGACAATATTGAGAAAAGTCAGAATTATGAGATATAAACTGATAATATTGAGAAAAGTCAGAATTATGGGATATAAACTCACAATATTGAGAAAAGACAGAATTATGAGATATAAACTCACAATATTGAGAAAAGACAGAATTATGAGATATAAACCTACAATATTGAGAAAAGTCAGAATTATGAGATATAAACTGACAATATTGAGAAAAGTCAGAATTATGAGATATAAACTGACAATATTGAGAAAAGTCAGAATTATGAGATATAAACTGATAATATTGAGAAAAGTCAGAATTATGGGATATAAACTGACAATATTGAGAAAAGTCAGAATTATGAGATATAAACTGATAATATTGAGAAAAGTCAGAATTATGGATATAAACTGACAATATTGAGAAAAGACAGAATTATGAGATATAAACTGACAATATTGAGAAAAGTCAGAATTATGAGATATAAACTGATAATATTGAGAAAAGTCAGAATTATGAGATATAAACTGATAATATTGAGAAAAGTCAGAATTATGGGATATAAACTGACAATATTGAGAAAAGACAGAATTATGAGATATAAACTCACAATATTGAGAAAAGTCAGAATTATGAGATATAAACTGACAATATTGAGAAAAGTCAGAATTATGAGATATAAACTGATAATATTGAGAAAAGTCAGAATTATGAGATATAAACTGATAATATTGAGAAAAGTCAGAATTATGGGATATAAACTCACAATATTGAGAAAAGACAGAATTATGAGATATAAACTCACAATATTGAGAAAAGACAGAATTATGAGATATAAACTCACAATATTGAGAAAAGTCAGAATTATGAGATATAAACTCACAATATTGAGAAAAGTCAGAATTATGAGATATAAACCTACAATATTGAGAAAAGTCAGAATTATGAGATATAAACTCACAATATTGAGAAAAGTCAGAATTATGAGATATAAACCTACAATATTAAGAAAAGTCAGAATTATGAGATATAAACTCACAATATTGAGAAAAGTCAGAATTATGAGATATAAACTGACAATATTGAGAAAAGTCAGAATTATGAGATATAAACTGACAATATTGAGAAAAGTCAGAATTATGAGATATAAACTGACAATATTGAGAAAAGTCAGAATTATGAGATATAAACTGACAATATTGAGAAAAGTCAGAATTATGAGATATAAACTGACAATATTGAGAAAAGTCAGAATTATGAGATATAAACTGACAATATTGAGAAAAGTCAGAATTATGAGATATAAACTCACAATATTGAGAAAAGTCAGAATTATGAGATATAAACTCACAATATTGAGAAAAGTCAGAATTATGAGATATAAACTGACAATATTGAGAAAAGTCAGAATTATGAGATATAAACTGGCAATATTGAGAAAAGTCAGAATTATGAGATATAAACTGATAATATTGAGAAAAGTCAGAATTATGGGATATAAACTCACAATATTGAGAAAAGACAGAATTATGAGATATAAACCTACAATATTGAGAAAAGTCAGAATTATGAGATATAAACTCACAATATTGAGAAAAGTCAGAATTATGAGATATAAACTGACAATATTGAGAAAAGTCAGAATTATGAGATATAAACTGACAATATTGAGAAAAGTCAGAATTATGAGATATAAACTGATAATATTGAGAAAAGTCAGAATTATGGGATATAAACTGACAATATTGAGAAAAGACAGAATTATGAGATATAAACTCACAATATTGAGAAAAGTCAGAATTATGAGATATAAACTGACAATATTGAGAAAAGTCAGAATTATGAGATATAAACTGATAATATTGAGAAAAGTCAGAATTATGGGATATAAACTCACAATATTGAGAAAAGACAGAATTATGAGATATAAACTCACAATATTGAGAAAAGACAGAATTATGAGATATAAACCTACAATATTGAGAAAAGTCAGAATTATGAGATATAAACTGACAATATTGAGAAAAGTCAGAATTATGAGATATAAACTGACAATATTGAGAAAAGTCAGAATTATGAGATATAAACTGATAATATTGAGAAAAGTCAGAATTATGGGATATAAACTGACAATATTGAGAAAAGTCAGAATTATGAGATATAAACTGATAATATTGAGAAAAGTCAGAATTATGGGATATAAACTGACAATATTGAGAAAAGACAGAATTATGAGATATAAACTGACAATATTGAGAAAAGTCAGAATTATGAGATATAAACTGATAATATTGAGAAAAGTCAGAATTATGGGATATAAACTGACAATATTGAGAAAAGACAGAATTATGAGATATAAACTCACAATATTGAGAAAAGTCAGAATTATGAGATATAAACTGACAATATTGAGAAAAGTCAGAATTATGAGATATAAACTGACAATATTGAGAAAAGTCAGAATTATGAGATATAAACTGATAATATTGAGAAAAGTCAGAATTATGGGATATAAACTGACAATATTGAGAAAAGACAGAATTATGAGATATAAACTCACAATATTGAGAAAAGTCAGAATTATGAGATATAAACTCACAATATTGAGAAAAGACAGAATTATGAGATATAAACTCACAATATTGAGAAAAGTCAGAATTATGAGATATAAACTCACAATATTGAGAAAAGTCAGAATTATGAGATATAAACTGACAATATTGAGAAAAGTCAGAATTATGAGATATAAACTGACAATATTGAGAAAAGTCAGAATTATGAGATATAAACTGATAATATTGAGAAAAGTCAGAATTATGGGATATAAACTCACAATATTGAGAAAAGACAGAATTATGAGATATAAACTCACAATATTGAGAAAAGACAGAATTATGAGATATAAACCTACAATATTGAGAAAAGTCAGAATTATGAGATATAAACTCACAATATTGAGAAAAGTCAGAATTATGAGATATAAACTCACAATATTGAGAAAAGTCAGAATTATGAGATATAAACTGACAATATTGAAAAAAGTCAGAATTATGAGATATAAACTGACAATATTGAGAAAAGTCAGAATTATGAGATATAAACTCACAATATTGAGAAAAGTCAGAATTATGAGATATAAACTGACAATATTGAGAAAAGTCAGAATTATGAGATATAAACTGACAATATTGAGAAAAGTCAGAATTATGAGATATAAACTGACAATATTGAAAAAAGTCAGAATTATGAGATATAAACTCACAATATTGAGAAAAGTCAGAATTATGAGATATAAACTCACAATATTGAGAAAAGTCAGAATTATGAGATATAAACTGACAATATTGAGAAAAGTCAGAATTATGAGATATAAACTGACAATATTGAGAAAAGTCAGAATTATGAGATATAAACTCACAATATTGAGAAAAGTCAGAATTATGAGATATAAACTCACAATATAGAGAAAAGTCAGAATTATGAGATATAAACTGACAATATTGAGAAAAGTCAGAATTATGAGATATAAACTCACAATATTGAGAAAAGTCAGAATTATGAGATATAAACTCACAATATTGAGAAAAGTCAGAATTATGAGATATAAACTGACAATATTGAAAAAAGTCAGAATTATGAGATATAAACTGACAATATTGAGAAAAGTCAGAATTATGAGATATAAACTCACAATATTGAGAAAAGACAGAATTATGAGATATAAACTCACAATATTGAGAAAAGTCAGAATTATGAGACATAAACCTACAATATTGAGAAAAGTCAGAATTATGAGATATAAACTCACAATATTGAGAAAAGTCAGAATTATGAGATATAAACTCACAATATTGAGAAAAGACAGAATTATGAGATATAAACCTACAATATTGAGAAAAGTCAGAATTATGAGATATAAACTCACAATATTGAGAAAAGACAGAATTATGAGATATAAACACACAATATTGAGAAAAGTCAGAATTATGAGATATAAACTCACAATATAGAGAAAAGTCAGAATTATGAGATATAAACTGAAAATATTGAGAAAAGTCAGAATTATGAGATATAAACTCACAATATTGAGAAAAGACAGAATTATTAGATATAAACTCACAATATTGAGAAAAGTCAGAATTATGAGATATAAACTCACAATATTGAGAAAAGTCAGAATTATGAGATATAAACTGACAATATTGAGAAAAGTCAGAATTATGAGATATAAACTCACAATATAGAGAAAAGTCAGAATTATGAGATATAAACTGAAAATATTGAGAAAAGTCAGAATTATGAGATATAAACTCACAATATTGAGAAAAGACAGAATTATTAGATATAAACTCACAATATTGAGAAAAGTCAGAATTATGAGATATAAACTCACAATATTGAGAAAAGTCAGAATTATGAGATATAAACTGACAATATTGAGAAAAGTCAGAATTATGAGATATAAACTCTCAATATTGAGAAAAGTCAGAATTATGAGATATAAACTCACAATATTGAGAAAAGTCAGAATTATGAGATATAAACTGACAATATTGAGAAAAGTCAGAATTATGAGATATAAACTCACAATATTGAGAAAAGTCAGAATTATGAGATATAAACTCACAATATTGAGAAAAGTCAGAATTATGAGATATAAACTCACAATATTGAGAAAAGTCAGAATTATGAGATATAAACTCTCAATATTGAGAAAAGTCAGAATTATGAGATATAAACTCACAATATTGAGAAAAGTCAGAATTATGAGATATAAACTCACAATATTGAGAAAAGTCAGAATTATGAGATATAAACTCACAATATTGAGAAAAGTCAGAATTATGAGATATACAAGAAAAGTCAGAATTGCAAGCAAAGAAGTTGAGATATAAATTCACAATTGCAAGAAAAAAAAGTCAGTATTGCGAGTAATTCTCAGTTTAAATCTTGGATTTTTGAAATTAAAAAAATCAGAATTGTGAAAACATAACTTGGAACAGACGTTACTAGAAGAAAGTTTTGCATAACTTTCTTTTACTGTATATGAAATTATGTCAAACTTTAAAAGAATGCCACACTGTCACATGACTTCATTAGAAATCATCCAGTTCCCTATCAGTCAGTCACGTTCGACGTTACGTCGGACTGACGTCATGGGATCTCGCTTGGGAGCCCAATCAACTCCGCATAGTAAAAAACAAGCCAATCAGAATTGGCTAGTGAGATTTACATGCCGGGCTCCTCCCCCGGCATCCGGGTATAAATAGAGCCGGCATTACTCACTTCATTCATACTTTTGCTTCGGAGCCGATCGGGACACTGATCTGCCTTTCATCTTCTGCAAAGAGAAACTAAGAGCGAAAACAGCAATTTTCATTGCTAAAGGGACCAGTTCCCGCAAAAAGCAATTTTAATTGCTAGAGAAATTTCCTCTTGCTCTGTTCTCTCTCGTTGACGGACGACAACACAGCAGCGGTGGAGTGCAGCAGGCGCTGATGCGGGAACGAATCAGCGCGCATTCCATCCCTCGGTGTTCCAGCGGGAGGGCACGTCTAAAAGAGCAGCACGGGAGAAAAAGCGTCTTTTTCAAGATGTCTTTTTTCCCGTGTGTTTCTGGATGCGGTCGTTTCCTGACTTCATCTGACGGCCACGAGCGCTGTTTCACGTGTCTGGGCAGGCAGCACGCTGAATCAGCGCTCGTGGATGGTTCATGCTCTCACTGCGAGAGCATGGCCATGTTGACATTGCGATCGCGACTCTCCTTCAATGGAAGGCGGAGTCCCCTCTGTTGCTACCCAATCCCCCGTGACTTTCCAAAGGAAAGCTGCGGGAATGGTTAGCACTCTGGGAGATCTGAGGGTTACAGTGGGAGCCTCTTCGTCGGGTCAGCCCCCACGAATCTCCCACTCCTCCACAATGCCATGTGCTGTCGAGTTGCTTAGTGCTGATGCGGGTCCTTCTCGTGAGGATCCCCGCATCTCATTTGGCGCTCTGGATGAGGATCGGATGTCTATCGCTGCATCGGAGAGTGGGCTGTTATCTTCTGCAGAGGAAGATGAAGCCAAACTTCCGCCCTCCGGGGTGGTTGCATAGGCTGAGTCTGATGCAGAACTGACAGCTATGCTGGCTCGGGCCGCCGTGGGCATCGGACTCGAGTGGAACCCTCCACTGTGTTCCGAGCGCTCGCGGCTTGACAATTGGTTTCTGGGTGCGGGGCGCGGTTCACAGCCGCGGCCCGCCCCAGTGCCATTTTTTTTTTCCCGAGCTGCATGAGGAGGTTCAGAAGACATGGCTCGAAGCCGTTCTTCTACCTCCTCCACTCTCACTACCCTCGATGGTGGGGCCGCCAGGGGGCACGTGGACATTCCACAGGTGGAACGGGCGATTGCGGTGCACTTGTGCCTGCAGTCGGCTGCCACCTGGCGGAATCGTCCACGTCTCTCTTCCAAGGCGAGTAAGACGATAGCGGCTCCCGCCGCTAAGGCTTACTCCGCCGCTGGACAGGCGGCCTCCGCCCTGCACGCCATGGCCATCTTGCAGGTCCATCTGGCGAAAGCTCTCAAGAGCTGCACGAGGGTAGTTCTGACCCAGGGATGTTGCAAGAACTGCGTGCTGCGACCGACCTCGCTCTCCGGGCGACAAAAGTCACAGCACGTGCCCTGGGCTAGACGATGTCCACCCTGGTGGTTCAGGAACGCCATCTTTGGCTGGACCTGGCTGAGGTGAGGGATGTCGACAAAGTTCGCTTTGTCGACGCCCCCATTTCCCAGGCCGGCCTCTTCGGCGACACTGTCGAGGACTTCGCTCAGCAGTTCTCGGCAGTGCAGCAGCAGACTGAGGCCACTGGTCACATCCTGCCTCGGCGGGGTGTGGCTTGGGCCCCAGCCTGCTCGTCGCCGGGGGCGCCCCCCTGCGGCTGCACAGGCTTCGGGTGGATCGGAGAAATCCGGTCCCCCGCAAACCTCCCGCAGGAAGGTGGCGCAGCCCGTCCTGACCACTAAAGCTGCCAAAAAGAGGCAGCAAAAGCGGTCTTGAGATGGGTGGCCCAGAGGTGGTGGAGATTGCTCTATCTCAGGAGACGGTGAAGGCACCACTCCTTCCCCCCCGGAGTGGGCCGGGGGGGTAAATCCTTCGTTCCCTGGTTCCGCCGCTGACCCCAGGGTCAGCGGTACCCACCTCAATAATAGAGCGATTTCCACTATCTCTGAGCCAAAAAGGGTCTGTGTTGTGAATGTGCGACGCACCGCTTCCTCATTCTCAACCACTCCCTCCTTCGCCACAAGCAGGTCACGGACGTGTTTGGGACGCACAGCCTCCCCGCGCCCGCCTGCTCTGTCCCTCACGGGACACACGGAGCCAAGTGAGTTCACATCACTCGCTGCCTCTACCTCGGGACGCACTGCCTCCCAGGTTGGGCCCCAGTGCTCCATGCTGCCCCCCCGCGGGTACTTCTGGTGTTCGGATGTTGCCACTCGTACGGTATCTGGGGGCCTGGCTAGGCCGTCCCAGCCCGTCCCGTTGGCTCATTCGAACAGTCAGACTCGGCTACACAATCCAGTTTGCCAGGCGTCCTCCCTGATTCAGTGGCGTCCTATCCACACCAGTGGTGGGCAGAGATGCCACTGTTTTGCGGGAGGAGATTGCAGTCCTGCTGGCGAAGGACGCAATAGAGCCGGTCCCACTAGCCGAGATGAAGTCAGGGTTTTACAGCCCGTACTTCATAGTACCCAAGAAAGGCGGAGGGTTACGGCCAATCTTGGACTTGCGTGTCTTGAATCGGGCCCTGTACAAGCTCCCGTTCAAGATGCTCACCGTGAAACGCATGCTCGCATGCGTTCGCGCACAAGATTGGTTTGCAGCAATCGACCTGAAGGACGCGTACTTCCATGTCTCGATCCTCCCTCGACACAGACCGTTTCTACGCTTTGCGTTCGAGGGTCAGGCATACCAGTACAAGGTCCTACCCTTCGGGCTGTCCCTGTCCCCCCGTGTCTTTACCAAAGTCGCGGAGGGGGCCCTTACCCCTCTCAGGGAAGTGGGCGTTCGCATCCTCAACTACCTCGACGACTGGCTCATCCTGGCCCAGTCCCGAGAACAGTTGTGCGAACACAGGGACCTGGTGCTCACGCACCTCAGCCGGTTGGGGCTTCGGGTCAACTGGGAAAAGAGCAAACTTTGTCCAGTACAGAGTATCTCTTTTCTCGGTGTGGAGCTGGACTCGGTCAACATGACAGCACGTCTCACCAACGAACGCGCACAGTCTGTGCTGAGCTGCCTGAACTCGTTCTCGCAGAAAACAGTGGTCCCACTGAAACAATTTCAGAGGCTCCTGGGGCATATGGCATCCGTAGCCGCGGTCACGCCGCTCGGATTACTCCATATGAGACCACTTCAGCACTGGCTACACGACCGAGTCCCGAGGTGGGCATGGCACCGTGGCACGCTCCGTGTGGGCATCACACCGAGCTGTCGCCAAACATTCAGCCCGTGGTCGGACCTTGCTTTCCTACGGGCCGGGGTGCCCCTAGGACAAGTGTCCAGGCATGTTGTTGTCACAACAGATGCCTCCACCACCGGCTGGGGTGCTGTGTGCAATGGGCATGCTGCGTCGGGCTCCTGGACAGGACCCCACCAGCATTGGCATATCAATTGCCTCGAGTTGCTAGCAGTACTGCTGGCCCTGCGCCGGTTTCGGCCGTTGCTGCAGGGCAAGCATGTACTGGTCCGGACGGACAACACATCGGCAGTAGCGTACATCAACCATCAGGGTGGTCTACGCTCACGCCGCATGTCGCAACTCGCCCGCCACCTTCTCCTCTGGAGTCAGCGGCGACTCAAGTCACTGCGTGCCATTTATATCCCGGGCGAGCTCAATCGTGCGGCCGACGTGCTCTCACGACAGCTCACGCTCCCGGGGGAATGGAGACTCCACCCCCAGGCGGTCCAGCTGATCTGGAGCAGATTCGGGGACGCACAGGTAGACCTGTTTGCCTCTCAGGAATCTGCTCACTGCCAGTTGTTTTATTCCCTGACCGAGGGGACCCTCGGCACGGATGCACTGGCACACAGCTGGCCCCGGGGCCTACGCAAGTATGCGTTTCCCCCAGTGAGCCTTCTTGCGCAGCTACTGTGCAAAGTCAGGGAGGACGAGGAGCAGGTCTTGTTAGTTGCGCCGTACTGGCCCAACCGGACCTGGTTCCCAGAACTCATGCTCCTCGCGACAGTCCCTCCCTGGCGAGTTCCCCTGAGGAAGGACCTGCTTTCTCAGGGACGGGGCACCATATGGCACCCACGTCCCGACCTCTGGAACCTCCACGTGTGGTTCCTGGACGGGACGCGGAAGACTTAAGTGGCCTACCGTCCGCGGTAGTTGACACTATCACTTCGGCTAGAGCTCCCTCTACGAGGCGCGCCTATGCTTTGAAGTGGAGTCTCTTCGCTGATTGGTGTTCTTCCCGCCGGGAAGACCCCCGGAGATGCCTGATCAGTTCAGTGCTTTCCTTCCTTCAAAGTGGCTTGGAGCGGAGACTGTCCCCCTCCACCTTGAAGGTCTACGTGGCCGCCATCGCAGCACATCACGATGTGGTCGATGGCAAGTCACTAGGAAAGCACGATCTGATCATCAGGTTCCTGAGAGGTGCTAGGCGGCTAAACCCGCCTAGACCTCCCGTAATTCCCTCTTGGGACCTTTCTGTCGCCCTAGCTGGGCTACAGAAAGCTCCCTTCGAGCCCCTTGAGTCAGCTGAGCTGAAACACCTGTCTCTTAAGACAGTGCTCCTGACGGCGCTCGCTTCCTTTAAGAGGGTAGGGGACCTGCAAGCATTTTCGGTCAGCGAGGCGTGCCTGGAATTTGGGCCGGCTTTGTCTCACGTGATCTTGAGACCCCGGCCTGGATACGTGCCCAAGGTTCCCACCACTCCCCTTCGGGACCAGGTGGTGAACCTGCAAGCGCTGCCCCGGGAGGAGGCAGACCCAGCCCTTGCGTTGCTGTGTCCTGTTCGTGCTCTTCGCGCTTACGTGGACCGCACGCAGAGCTTGAGAAGCTCCGAGCAGCTCTTTGTTTGCTTTGGAGGACAGCAGAAAGGGAAGGCTGTCTCCAAACAGAGGTTGGCCCACTGGATAGTGGATGCCATCGCCTTGGCGTACCATTCCCAAGGCGAGCCGTGCCCCCTAGGGGTGAGAGCACACTCCACTCGGGGTGTTGCTTCCTCCTGGGCGTTGGCGTGCGGCGCCTCTCTGGCAGACATCTGCAGAGCTGCGGGCTGGGCGACACCGAACACATTCGCCAGGTTTTATAACCTCCGAGTGGACCCGGTGTCCTCTCGTGTGCTGTCTTCAAGATAGCCACGAGAGACCGCTTGCTGCGCCATTCTCCTTTCACGAGGAGATGCGAGCGCTTGTCTACTCCTCAGTTCAGTTCCCCAGTTGGTGAACCCTGTGGAGTTCCTCCTGCATCCTTTCGGCAGTCAGACGCGGCGGAGGCGTCAGACGCTAGGTCCAGTACTCGTGTACATGCCCCCAGCGGTCAGTCCTTGTACTGGGCTAGATGCCCATATGTTTGTGGTTCCCTGCGGGTAACCCCATATGTGTATGGTCCACGGTACGGTTTCCCCGATGGTAAACCCGTGTCTTCCCTGGGCGACCAGCCCCTGCCCCTGAGGCGTAGCGTTCCTCCCCAAGCCTGGGTAGGACCTTCCTCAGGGAGCTCTCCATATGCAGATACTGCCCCGCGGGTCAGTGCATATGTGCTCCACACGTTACCTCCCTTCGGGCAGGGTGTGGTCTCCGTAGCTTCCCCAAGAGGGACGCTTTCCTGGCGTTTTTGGTCAGCTGAGAAAAACGTGGGAATTGAGTCACCGAAGCACTCTTCCCCTGAGGTAAGGAACAACAGCTTCGACCACCTCCTGAGTAAGATCCTGTCCTCTCCATCCCGCTGGTATGGAAGACATTGTAGGGCTTGCTCCGGGCGCTGGAGGGTTACGACATTCGAGGTTGCACTTGCAGGTGGCACGCCTCGGCCTGCCAGCATCTGCTTCCCCGACGCTCGTAGCGTGGCTCGGTTGCTATGGCGTTTTCCACGGGATCCCATGACGTCAGTCCGACGTAACGTCGAACGTGACTGACTGATAGGGAACGTCTAGGTTACTAATGTAACCCCCGTTCCCTGAAGGAGGGAACGGAGACGTTACGTCCCTTGCCATAGCACAGAGTCACCGCTGAGCGGCCGAGATCAGTTTCGGCTCCTCAGCAAAATATGAATGAAGTGAGTAATGCCGGCTCTATTTATACCCGGATGCCGGGGGAGGAGCCCGGCATGTAAATCTCACTAGCCAATTCTGATTGGCTTGTTTTTTACTATGCGGAGTTGATTGGGCTCCCAAGCGAGATCCCATGACGTCAGTCCGACGTAACGTCTCCGTTCCCTCCTTCAGGGAACGGGGGTTACATTAGTAACCTAGACGTTATCATGCCTTATTTCGCATTTTTAAAGCAACTACTATATTTTCCGAAAAGAAATTAGTTGTGCCCAACTGCAAATCAAAATTGTATTTTTGACCGAAAAATGATCAGTGTGTAACTCAAAATTGATTATTACATTCATAAATAAATGTAGCAGTAAATAAAACATGGATTTTTTTATAACGAATTCTGTTAAAACGTAACGGCATTCCAAACAGATCGGGAATGAAAAATACGAGTATAAAAACATAAATTATACTGTCATTCATTAATATTTATTATAAATGAATGTTAATTGCATTATACGTTTACACTCTTTTGTAACGCAAGTCGCAGCTCGTTTCAGGCGATCATATAATAATAATAATAATACATTTTATTTGTACTGCGCTTGACATAAATCTCAAAGTGCTACAATTAAGATCATTAAAAAAGTATAAAATACAACCGGATTTAATAGTCAAAAGTCATAAATTCTCCTAAAAAGAAATGCTTTTATGAACGTTTTAGAAATGAAATATATTCTGACAGTTACGGAGTGTTTGCACACATAAACAAAGAGAGAAAGTGACCGTCGTTCTCCAGCAGGGGGAAGCTGCGCGCTCCTCTCAGATCGTAGATGTTGGGGTCTCGCTCTGAGGGCAGCTGACTGGCCGACCAGGCCGCTCCGGGAACGCCGAACTTGGGCACGGTCAGCGCCGCGCGGCCCTTCTTGGCCGGAGAAGCCTTCAGCGCTGGAGAAACCACACGTCTTCTGTTAGATGCGCTATTAAGTGTTAATTGAAACTGAACTTCACAGTAATTCTACTCACAAGTGCTTTTCTTGAACACGGTGCTGCTCATGAACCTGAAGAAGCGGTCAGCGTAGAAGTTCGGCCGGTGGACGGAGACGGTGTCCTGCGAGACGGAGGAGAGATGCACTGTTACTTCAATTCAACTCCAAAAAATTAAAACTCGAACTTCTTGGTATTTTGAGTTCGTAAAAATCAGTATTATGTATTTTAC
Organism: Opsariichthys bidens; assembly: GCA_037194245.1. Lineage (NCBI taxonomy): Eukaryota > Metazoa > Chordata > Actinopteri > Cypriniformes > Xenocyprididae > Opsariichthys > Opsariichthys bidens. The sequence continues at coordinate 13,003,245 of CM074303.1, forward strand.
TGTGTGCTAAAAAATGAAGTTTGAGTTGAACCGTCGTGACGAGGAGTAGCATATTGACCAAATCACACTTAGTTAAAATAAGTACTTTTTGATTTTAATTTAATTAATTTACTCTCATTAATTGAAATAATTATTTAGCATTGCCATAACTTTAATAAATAAGGAAAGAGAGGTATTCGTTTCCGCTACACTCTAATAAAAATTACCGCAATATTTTACTGCAGATGGCCGTATTCTTAATAATACTTTTAATAATACTGAGACTTTATAACTCAATTCTGACTTTATATCACATAATTCTGACTTTATATCTCAATTCCGACTTTATATCTCTCAATTCTGACTTTATATCTCAGAATTCTGACTTTATATCTCAGAATTCTGACTTTATAACTTAGAATTCTGACTTTATATCTCAGAATTCTGACTTTATATCTCACAATTCTGACTTTATATCTCACAATTCTGACTTTATATCTCAGAATTCTGACTTTATAACTTAGAATTCTGACTTTATATCTCAGAATTCTGACTTTATATCTCACAATTCTGACTTTATATCTCACAATTCTGACTTTATAACTCAATTCTGACTTTATATAACATAATTCTGACTTTATATCTCACAATTTTGACTTTATATCTCACAATTCTGACTTTATATCTCAATTCTGACTTTATATAACATAATTCTGACTTTATAACTCAATTCTGACTTTATATCTCACAATTCTGACTTTATATCTCAATTCTGACTTTATATCTCAATCCTGACTTTATATAACATAATTCTGACTTTATAACTCAATTCTGACTTTATATCTCACAATTCTGACTTTATATCTCAATTCTGACTTTATATCTCAATTCTGACTTTATATAACATAATTCTGACTTTATAACTCAATTCTGACTTTATATCTCAATTCTGACTTTATAACTCAATTCTGACTTTATATCTCACAATTCTGACTTTATAACTCAATTCTGACTTTATATCACACAATTCTGACTTTATAACTCAATTCTGACTTTATATAACATAATTCTGACTTTATAACTCAATTCTGACTTTATATAACATAATTCTGACTTTATAACTCAATTCTGACTTTATATAACATAATTCTGACTTTATAACTCAATTCTGACTTTATATAACATAATTCTGACTTTATAACTCAATTCTGACTTTATATCTCACAATTCTGACTTTATAACTCAATTCTGACTTTATATAACATAATTCTGACTTTATAACTCAATTCTGACTTTATATCTCACAATTCTGACTTTATATCTCAATTCTGACTTTATATCTCAATTCTGACTTTATATAACATAATTCTGACTTTATAACTCAATTCTGACTTTATATCTCAATTCTGACTTTATAACTCAATTCTGACTTTATATCTCACAATTCTGACTTTATAACTCAATTCTGACTTTATATCACACAATTCTGACTTTATAACTCAATTCTGACTTTATATAACATAATTCTGACTTTATAACTCAATTCTGACTTTATATAACATAATTCTGACTTTATAACTCAATTCTGACTTTATATAACATAATTCTGACTTTATAACTCAATTCTGACTTTATATCTCAGAATTCTGACTTTATATCTCAATTCTGACTTTATAACTCAATTCTGACTTTATATAACATAATTCTGACTTTATAACTCAATTCTGACTTTATATAACATAATTCTGACTTTATAACTCAATTCTGACTTTATATCTCACAATTCTGACTTTATAACTCAATTCTGACTTTATATAACATAATTCTGACTTTATAACTCAATTCTGACTTTATATAACATAATTCTGACTTTATAACTCAATTCTGACTTTATAACTCAGAATTCTGAGATAAAAAGTCTCAAAAATCTTCTTTTTTTTTCAGTGGCGGAAACGGGCTTCCATAGTAAACAGTATTTGCTAGTAATGTGGAAGTATTTGGGGAGAAAAGGACAGACTGGAAATGAAGTACAGAGAAACAGAAGTCGGTAAGCGAATGGAAAGAGACTCGGGATCTACAGCGAAACCAAACACAAGTGATCCCTATCAAAGTCTATAAGTCTATCTACTGTCTGAGTGAATCTCCAGCACACACACACACACACACACACACACACACACACATGCATTAATAACAGAGGTCACAGGGTGAGATTACCACATTCAATATTCACTTCCACATTTTAAAGAGGGCCTATAGTCTCAATGTTGTTTTTTTGCTCAACTAGAACAGATTATTTTCCTAATTTTTCAGCACCTCTTTTCCCAGTCTGTCAGGAACGCTCTGTTTACTTCCTGTATCTATGAAGCTCCTCCTTCTGGGGGTCGAGATTGGCGTTTAGGAAATGTCCCGTGCCTTATCATAACCGCCACTTACTAACAAACTCGACCAAGCCCCGCCCCTTTATTCTGCGCATTAATTATTTAAATGAGGAATATTGTGATTGTTTTTCATGCTCAAACAGCAACATTACACACTACAGGAAGATTAACATGTGGAAAAAGCAGAATATGTCAACTGAATGTGAGCGGATGGAGGTGATAATAAGACATTATTAATCCTCTCAGACGATGATGTATTTGAGTTTCTCACCCCATCATGGACCAGAGCCTTCCACGTGTGTTCCAGCTTCTTAATGAGTCTGCATGAACGAGAGAGACACACATCAGCTCACAGATTCACAGATCCACGCACTGCTGAGAATCCTGATGGGACAGCTTTGGATTTATTTTTTGCAACTTAATGCAGTCTTCCAGAAATCTTACATAAGAGCACATGAAACAAACGCCGATGCTAGTGAAGATTATAAAGGCGAGCGTTTCATCATGTGATCCAGTAACATGACTCAGCAATAGAGCCTGATGGAGGCAGAAGTATTTAACCCTAGAAGAACAGGGCACTGGGACCATATGTAAAGTAAAGTAAAATAAAATAAAATAAAATAAAATAAAATAAAATAAAATAAAATAAAATAAAATAAAATAAAATAAATAAAATAAAATAAAATGAAAAATAAAATAAATAAAATAAGATAAAATAAAAAAATAAAATAGATAAATAATAAATAAATTAAAAAATAAATTAAAAAATAAACAAAATTAAATAAATAAAAAAGTAAAAAAATAAAAATAAAATAATAATAATAATAATAAAAAATTAAAATAAATAAAATTAAATAAATAAAATTAAAACATAAAATAAAAATAAGAATAAAATAAAAATAAAATAATAAAATAAAAAATAAATAAATAAATTAAATTAAATTAAAATAAATATAATTAAATAAATAAAATTAAATAATAAAATTAAAATAAAAATAAGAATAAAATAAAAATAAATCAAATAAAATAAAATAACAACTACAATTAAAATTCTGGCAATTAATCTGGCATAAAACACCATTTTAAAACAAGGCCTAATTAGCTTAAAACAAATATTTCCACAATTTCACGAATAAATAATTTCTTGTTTAATAATTATTTTTATATATCAATATATATAAAAGTCTATTAAAGCTAAATATTAGCTCTTAAATATGATCTAATCTAACCTTTAAAATAAATACATTTCAATTTAAATGTTGAATCTAAATCTTATGCAGGTTTGATGTTCGTATGAAAATCCCTCCTGAAACTACCACTCACAAAAAAGAACACGAGCATTTATTCATATCTAGAAAGCTTTGCTTTATTCTATGAAATGTGTTTTTATTGACGGTGCGAGTCATGGATCATGTGAGCAGAAAAACAGGATTAGGAGTTTACAGTGATTTAGGGAACGGAGCAGATTTGAGATGTGGGATCTGAAAACTGCACTTAAGTAAATCTGGCAGATGTCAATTTGAAAAAAAAAATCTTTTATATAACATACAAATATATATGTTTATAAATTCTGTCACTCCTGTATGCGGTTTGCGTTTGCATGCACAAATTCATGACGTTTAACTTTAAGCTTCACATCACATTCAAAACTTAAAAAGCTGAAAAGGCTTGAGCGTGATATTGACCTAAAATGCTAATGTCAAGACAATACTGTGAAAATCGACCAGAAATATCATGTCATGCTCTTTTATATTGTGATCATGCATACTATTTAAGATGGATAGTGTGCAAACGGTTAAAATTGGACTCGATTTCTGAACAGATGCATTGAGAATACTGTATAAGAGAGTCACCTGTAGGACTGCAGGATGTCTATGATGCCGATGAAGAGCAGGAGTCTCTCTCCTTTCCCGCTGACCGCAGGAATCCCACCCATTCTACAGACAGAGAGAGAGAGAGAGTCGTCTCATCAAACCGAACTAACATTAAACACAAAAAACACAGTTCAACACATCTTAAAAGGGGAATTCACAACTGGTTTTTAATCAAACGTGGCTGTCTGTGCAGTTGAAATCGAAATCGGTGCTGCATGACTAGAGAAAAAGCACTGTGGCGTTTCATTCGCCAAAAACTTCAACAAGCACATTAAAGGGTTAGTTCACCCAAAAATGAAGATTCAGTCATTAATTCCTCGCCCTCGTGTCGTTCTACACCCGTAAGACCTTCGTTCATCTTCAGAACACAAATGAAGATCTTTTTGACGAAATCCGATGGTTCAGTGAGTCTCGATTGACAGCAAAACACTTTCAGATGCCCGGAAAGATACTAAAACATATTTAAAACAGTTCATGTGGTTCAACTTAAAGCTTTTGTGCTTTTTGTGCTCCAAAAAAGCTCAATTTTCAACAATATCTTGTGATGGTCGATTTCAAAACACTGATTCATGAAGCTTTATGAATCTTTTGATTCGAATCAGTGATTCGGAGCGGCAAAGTCACGTGATTTCAGTAAACGAGGCTTCGGTACGTCGTCAGTGATGCGAAATGTCAATAGTTCACGTGATTTTGGCACTTTGATAGGTGAACCGAATCACTGATTCATGAATCTTTACGAATCTTTTGATTCGAATCAGTGATTCGGAGCGGCAAAGTCATGTGATTTCAGTAAACGAGGCTTCGGTACGTCGTCAGTGATGCGAAATGTCAATAGTTCATGTGATTTTGGCAGTTTGATACTTGATCTGAATCACTGATTCGAAACAAAAGATTCGTAAAGATTCATGAATCAGTGTTTTGAAATCGACCATCACTAGATATTGTTGAAAAGTCGATATTTTTTTTTCTTGGAGCACAAAAAGTATTCTCGTCGCTTTAATTAACGTTGAACCACATTTTAAATATGTTTTAGTATCTCTCTGGAGATCTGAACTTGTTCATTATCGTTCTTTCATCAAAAATATCTTCAGTTGTGTTGTGAAGATGAATGAAGGTCTTACGGGTGTAGGGAATATGAAAACACAACTGTGTGTGTGTGAGTGAGTGTGTGCGTTTTTGTGATTTATGAGGACACAAATGTGTATAATGTCATGGGTGTATGACGTAAACATGTTTTATGAGGACATTTCATGTAACGACACAAGGGAGAGGAATTTCATTTTTGGGTGAACTAACCCTTTAAAGTGAAGTTAAACATAAAGTTATACATACACATATATTTCTTATTTTTTTTAATTGTTGTGGGTTCCACACACTACTATTAGAAGTAATTAATGATGTTTGCCGGTCAAACTGACCATAACTGCAAACAGCAAACCAGTGAAGCTTGTTTTCTGCCACTAAATGACTTCTGACTTTTTTCTCCGAATTGTGAGATTTAAACTTGCAACTTGTGACTTTTTCTCGCATTTGCAATTCTGACTTTATAACTCACCATTCTGAGACCAAAAGTCCGAATTGAGAGATAAAAAGTCGCAATTACCTTTTTTTATTTTTATTTCATGGCGGGAAACAAGCTTCCATAACAAACAGATCAAAACATCATAACAAAATTGACTAAAAACCACTTAAAATATTCTTCATAATTAATTTTATAATCATTTAATCATTATTCATTTGATTGTGCAACGCCTCTATTGTTGTGTGGTTTCATGGGATGTATGGCGAGCCGTTCTCAGGATATGAACTTGTGATATCAACAATTACATTTTCACTAGTTAAAATGTTCATTCCTAATATCATGAATGTGATTGTTAATAGTAATAAAGCCATTTTAGATATCAGAAATCATCTCGATTTCAGGATTTCATTTCAGATATCAGAAATTTGCATTTTTACTAGTAAGAATTGTATTCCTGATTTTTGAAACTGGAATTTCAACTAGTAAGAAATGAATTCTTGATATCAACAATTGAATTTGAATGGTGAGATTTCACTAGTGAAAATACAATTATTAATATTAACAATTATAGTTTATACTGGTGGAAATTGAATTGTTGATATCAAGAATGAACTTTGTTACTAGTGAAAATCTAATTCCTGTTATCAAAAATTGTCATTGTTACTAGTGGAAATTAATTCCTGATATCAAGAATGAACATTTTAACTAGTGAAAGTTCATATGCTGAAAATGAATAAAAGTCAAAACGGCTTGTCTTCACGTCTCCATGTCACGGGACGATGTTGCGAAGCCGTAATTTTCCATTGCTTTCGCTTCGGTTTAACAACACTTGCCGGATCTGTTCGGTCGGATGAGGTCTGAGCTTTGAAACATACTCGTCGATTTCGTCTCCTGCTTCCTGTCCTTTCCCAACACAGTTTTGCTTACCGGACAAGATTTGCCGTTGACAGATTTTACCATCCTAATATTTTCTCGATCGGAATCTAACGAACGTCGTTTGCGCTTTTAGACGCGGATCACACGTACGTGTCCTCGGTGTCTATGGAGTCTCCGCACGCGGCTCCACCCAGGATGGACTCCATGGCGGTGGAGTAAAGCGCTCGCTGAGCGGCCGGCCTCTTCTCGTCGCTGCCGCCCTGCGATCCCTCCATCTGCTGCTCGCGCTCCGCCTGGTCCAGATTATGAACGCCCAACAACAAGCTGTAGTCCATGATCTTAAAACTCTCCAACACCTGCACAGAAACACCACCGCTCCATCACACACCTGTCCAGCTCACACCTGCACGTCCACAGCGACGCACGCACTCACCAGACAGTCTCTCTGGAGCGTTTTCACCAGGGCGTTGTACGTGTCCACGTCCAGCAGGAGGCCCTCCTGAACGTCCTGCATGAAGTCCAGGTCTTTGAACGTGGGCCTGGACTTCTCGCGTTCTTTCTTGGACGCTCGGCGCTTGCAGGTGGAGCCCTTCAGGTCGAACTTCAGGTGCATGCGGAAGACGCGGGGCAGGACGTTATTCATCACCACGATACGGATGTTCTTCCCGCCGGACTGGACGCAGTACAAACCGAAGAACTTGGGCAGCAGGGTGCGAGGGTTCTGGTTCAGGTTCTGAGGGAGAGACGAGCACAGATGAGGAACTAAAAAAAAAACGTCCCGCTAATGATGTATAAAAAAGCGTGAACATTCCATTTGTATCATTTTGGAAACATTGTGGAAATGTTACGTTTCTCCGAACATTCTAAAAACTAGTAGCGTTTACAAAATGTTCCATGAATGACGTTTCAGACCAGATAACTTTGACCAAACGCTCTATTACGGTTACCGGAAGAGTGTTTGTTCATAACGTTGAGAGAACGTTTCCGGAAACGCGAAACAATTGTTTGAAATCAGAGAAAACGAGCTTCAGTGGTCAAAAATCTCACTTCTTATTTATGAATCAAAAAACGGAGACAATACATTTTTGTTTTGCGTTCCATATCATTAATCATTATTATGATGATGATGATGTTAGTCAAACTGACCCTATTAGTTTTAAGACAGTTCATCAAAAAAAATTACACTATTAAAAAGCAAATAGTAGTATTGTGACAAAATGATGGTTTTGGTTAAGTTTTCAATCCATAATTATGCTATTTATTTTGCATTTTAGGCTCATTTTGTGCACAAATTTGTGGCATTTGAAATGAAATGAAAACTAAATGCTTATGCTTAAAACTAAACATTTTATTTTAACCCCAAAAACGTACAATTCTCTAAATTACTTGTAATATATATGGATGAACTCGCCTTGAATTTAACGAGTTATCGTTTGCTTTTATATATTTTGCAATTTATTTTTGTCGTCCCTCAGATTATGCATTTTTTTGAGTCATCTTCCGGATTTTTGCTGACAAATAAACACGGATATCTGGTTCCAAAAATAGAGCAATTATTTTGTTACACTGATGTATAGATTTGTGCTGCACTTATTGAACTAAATCTGGCAGATGTGTGTTTTATTCGGACTCATAACTCACTGTTTGCACAAATTCATTACTTGAGCGTCCTGATTACTTACTCTTACAGCTGCAATGCATTAAAATGCTAATGTTAAGGTGTAATATTATACATTCTAAGCATGCATACTATTTCGGATGGTGTGCTGAAGCTTCGGTTCTTCAGGATGGAGGCTGTGACTCACCATGTAGTATCCTGGAAGCAGCTTCTGCAGGAATTCAGCCTCTTTGTGCATGACGGTTTTGAGGATGAATTCATCGTCTCGAGTGACGTAGAAAATGGAGCCGCTGGCGCCGGGGTTTGAGAGCTCGATCAAGGGTTCGTTACAAAGAGAATACTGCAGCGAGAGACACACACACACACAGAGACACACACCGGGACGTCAGAGGATGATGGTTATAGAGACATGACTTTGTGAAACTTTTATGTTTTTTGGAGCTCGATGTTCATAAAAATCAGCAGCTATTTTTTTGTTAGAGCAGCGTCTCGTGTTCCGCAGAAGAAAAGTCTTTTTTTAATCAACTTTCAAGGGTGTTTTCCTATATATATATATATATTATTCATATTACGATTCCATCTGTTAACATGAATTAACAATGAAAAATGTTGAAAAAATCTATGCAAGATTTGAAATATTTAAAATATAAATTATTTACCAGCTGCATTTTTTCATAAAGCATATATACAACACTCACACACACACACACACACACACACACACACACACACCAGTAGATCTCAGTTGTTTTAAATGCTTAAAAAGGAAAGCATTAGTGTGCTAATCACCATCTGTCTCAGGAAGTGTGTGTGTGTGTGTGTGTGTGTGTGTGTGTGTGCTAATAAAGCGGCCATGTGCTTTCACACACCTAATATGTTTAAGTTTCATTTAATCTCCAGACGCTCATATCATAATTACACATTACACTTCCCCTGACCCAGTATACACTTCTCACCCTCATTAGATCTTCAATAAAGAGTCCAGTGTCCAAAAGTGAAATGTATCAATTTCCACAAAAATATGACTGTTTTCAACATTGATAATAATCAGAAATGTTTCTTAAGCAGCAAATCAGAATGATTTCTGAAGGGTCATGTGACGCTGAAGACTGGAGTAATGATGCTGAAAATTCAGCTTTGATCACTGGATATAAATTACAAATTAAACACGTACCTCACATAAGAACCTTTACCTACAGCACTCACTGTCTGATCCCATACACACACACACAGTTGTGTTTTCATGGTTTATGGGGACATTCCATAGGCGTAATGGTTTTTATACTGTACAAACTGTACATTCTGTCCCCCTACTCTACCCCCACCCCTAAACCTACCCATCACACAAAATGTTCTGCATTTCTACATTTTTAATAAAACATTGTTTAGTATGTTTTTAAAGATATTTGAATTATGAGGACGCATGAAATGTCCTCATAAAACATGTTTACATCATTCAAAAATAGTGATTCATCCAGTAATGAAACAAGTGAAGTATTTATGAGTGACTCATTGAATCATTCAATCAAGAGATTCATTCAAAAACGATGATTCATCCAGTAATGGAACAAGAGAATTAATTATGAGTGAGTCATTGAATCATTCAATCAAGAGATTCATTCAAAAACGATGATTCATCCAGTAATGAAACAAATGAAGTATTTATGAGTGAGTCATTGAATCATTCAATCAAGAGATTCATTCAAAAACGATGATTCATCCAGTAATGAAACAAATGAAGTATTTATGAGTGAGTCATTGAATCATTCAATCAAGAGATTCATTCAAAAACGATGATTCATCCAGTAATGGAACAAGAGAATTAATTATGAGTGAGTCATTGAATCATTCAATCAAGAGATTCATTCAAAAACGATGATTCATCCAGTAATGGAACAAGAGAATTAATTATGAGTGAGTCATTGAATCATTCAATCAAGAGATTCATTCAAAAACGATGATTCATCCAGTAATGGAACAAGAGAATTAATTATGAGTGAGTCATTGAATCATTCAATCAAGAGATTCATTCAAAAACGATGATTCATCCAGTAATGAAACAAATGAAGTATTTATGAGTGAGTCATTGAATCATTCAATCAAGAGATTCATTCAAAAACGATGATTCATCCAGTAATGGAACAAGAGAATTAATTATGAGTGAGTCATTGAATCATTCAATCAAGAGATTCATTCAAAAACGATGATTCATCCAGTAATGGAACAAGAGAATTAATTATGAGTGAGTCATTGAATCATTCAATCAAGAGATTCATTCAAAAATGGTGATTCATTCAGTAATGGAACAAATGAAGTATTTATGAGTGAGTCATTGAATCATTCAATCAAGAGATTCATTCAAAAACGATGATTCATCCAGTAATGAAACAAATGAAGTATTTATGAGTGAGTCATTGAATCATTCAATCAAGAGATTCATTCAAAAACGATGATTCATCCAGTAATGGAACAAGAGAATTAATTATGAGTGAGTCATTGAATCATTCAATCAAGAGATTCATTCAAAAACGATGATTCATCCAGTAATGGAACAAGAGAATTAATTATGAGTGAGTCATTGAATCATTCATTCAACAAATTTGTTAAAAAAATGCTGATTCATCCAGTAAACAAGTGATGTAAAAAAGACGTTAAGTCTCCTTTTCTAAAAAAATCTATCAAAATTAAAATTTTGAATGAAGTTTAATTCTCGTTTTAAGCATAAACTCACTAATAAAATGACCAGAAAACCACGTTAAATTCGCAACTCTGGATGGAAACACAGCTACGGACGCTGCAGCTTTGAGCGCGTGCGATGCGTCTCACCAGATAGTCGTCAGGCCGGATCCCGAAGAGCTCTCTGAAGTAGCGGAAAGCCACGGGAGCGTACGTCTTAAACCTGAAGTCCGGATAGTGATGCGCCGGCGTCAGATTACTGCCTTCACTGCGAGACACACATGATTTACAATCACAATGCTACTGCTTTTACTGTGTTTTTCATCCACTAAATGCAAATAAAATAAATGAACTTGTAATGGTAGTGTTACAGTGTATCAGTGTTTATCAGTATTACAATGAATCGAATTAAATTCTTAAACATTCTTAATGTTCAAAATTCTTGAACATTCTTAAATCAAGATACATTTCCTTGTGATACTAATTGAAAAATCATCAAAATTAGAGTTTATGCTTAATGTGGTCAGAAAAATAAACCAAATTCAAAAAGGAAAGCTTCATTTTTAAGTCATTTTGCAAGTAAATGTATCTTGATTGACTTACTTAGCACTAGTATACTGTATTATGGGATACAGAAATCCACAAAAAGAAGAAAGCTTGTGTACTGTGTGCAATATATACACTGTGTGTCGATTTTAATTCGTCCAAAAGCCCTGGTGATGCACGACTTGGCAAACACCACTAATTCGGTTCTCAGTCGAACGGACGGTTTTCGAGCAGAAGTTGCTCATGCAGACCTGGGGAAGAAAATGCTCTCCACCACGTAGAAGTCTTGCATGAGGACGTCCCGCTCGGGTTTGGAGCTCAGGTTACCGACGGTGTAGCCGATCCCCAGCTGAATGGCTCCTTTCAGGGCAGACGAGGTCGTCTGTGGACACACAAGACGGAGACTTCTGACTCTCTGACATCAGTTACACATGACAGAAAACCACTGGAGAACAGCATGAAGGACAAATAGAGAATGTTTAATATATAAAAAATATCAGTTTTAGTGCTGTCAAATCGATTGATCGCATCTAACATCAAAGTTTGCAACTATAATATATGTGTGTATACAGTATATATACATGCACCTACACCTACCTACTTGACAGCACTAAAAAATACAATTGAATAATGTTTATTAAATTAAATAATCTATAAAAGTATAAAAAAATTAATTGTTACATAAAACTGTCATATAAAATATTAAATTATATAATAATAATTATATTATTATATTATTACATTTAAATTATATAATTATATTGGTAACAATTCACAATAAGGTAGCATTGAACAATATATTTTTTACTATATTTTTAAATTTAAATTTTAATATTATATTTGTAGTTTAATATATTAATAATAATATATTTTATATTAATAATAATATAATATTAATATCAATAATAATATATTTTTACTATATATATATATATATTTTTTTTTTTTTTTTCATTTTTGTTCATTTTAATTAATAAAAATACAACTGTTTATTGTTAATTCATATTAACTCCATTAAATAATATTAATAGACATAACTCTTGACTTTAAAAATGTACAAGTAAATGTTGAAATTAAGATTAACTAAGAGGTATTTTTCATTGTCAGTTCATGTTAACAGATGGATTCGTAATATGAATAATATATATATATATATAAACATATATAGGAAAACACCCATGAAAGTTGTTTAAAAACATTTCCCCTTTCATGATAAAATAATTTATTGGCATAAATTTGTGCATTTTTAAATTATCAATAAGTGAATTGTTCGGTTCCCTTTGCGTCGGTCGTCATGGCAACAACCTTGTCGATACACACAAGCACATTTCCGTTTCCAAGCGTTTCAACGAGTTCCAGGTTTAAAAGGGGAAAAGATTCCGAGGAACGTTTGTGACACGATGAAGCCGCTCACCTTCTTGTAGGTGGTCTCACCGGACGCATCCACTCGCCGGTGACCGATCTTCTTCTCCAGGCCGGAGCCGGGGTGACACGAGGAAGACGGCATCTGAGGAGAAAAGATCTCCTTCAGACGGACATCTCAACCGGTCCTCATGGACAGCAAAGACATTACATGGAGATTGGATCTCCTTAGATGATCCACAGGAATTTGACTCGTGTGTGTCTATTTATTTACATCTGAAACAAAGCTGAACCTTCAATCAATTCACTTCTAGAGCGAAACACTTGAACTGTGACTCTTCTCAGGAGTTTTATGACCAAAATCAACGATGTGTAGATTATGAGCGATTCTGTACCTCGGTTATCTGGGTCTTCTTAAGAGCAGCGTCTGAAACCACACAGGAAGAGAGAGATATCAGGACAAAAATCCTGTAGATAATAAATGCGTCTAAAACAAATAAAACAGTAAAAGTTTCATTTAAACCAAATACAAATGTGAAATATTCAAAATGATAGTTAATAGTTAGTTTAAAAGAAACAGCTCACAAAAAATACATTCTAAGAACATTTTTGCTACATAAGTTATTTACGAATATTCCGGGAATATTCTTGGCTATGCAAATGTTACAGAAACATTCCATTTTAACATGATTGGAATGTTACTTTTGGAACGTCGCATGAATGATGTATAAATGTTTTTGAGTTTTTATTAACTTTGAACAAACACTCCATTAATGTTACCGGAAGAACGTTTGTTCATAACTTTCAGAGAACCTTCCCAGAACGCTCGCTGGGAAGTCGCACGTCTGATTCATTAAATGCCAATAAATACGGTCATTTTACATTTCGTATGCAATTTTCTAATTAAATAACGAGAGCTTTATATTCAGTCGTCTCACGAGAAGTGGAAGGTCAAGTCAAGCGTGTTGCATCGTGGGATACATTCCCCACTCAGTGTAGGCGGCATTTTGGGGAACGATAAGAAGTCACTGCATGTGTAGAAAATAAACATACTGCAAAAATAATAGGAAGAGTTTGATATTCCGAACGCATGTGTGAATAACAGTCCAAGGACGAGCGGCTGGAGTCTGCGGCTCTGTGCGGTTATTTCACACTGCGTTTCTCTCGCACATGTTTCTGACTCACTGAATTCAAGAGGAGGGGGCGGAGCTACGGACCAGTCAACCTGTCAAT